>VXAK01025341.1:20781-66420 GCA_013399435.1 Arenaria interpres
CCCCCCCCCGCAATTCAGAGTAGGGAACACTGTGGCTTTCTAGTTTACTTATATTTCCTTCCCCTAGTCTTGTCTTTCTTCCCCAGCTCTCTCTGCAGGCTTCAGCGTATTTCAGTAAGGCACAGCATTTGAAACATAACCATTGTAATATTTCATAGAGCTATCGAGGTTCAGAGCAGAAACACAGCAAAGACTATTCCATCAGTTTTGACTGTAAAAGTTACACCTGAGGTGTCTCCAAATGAAATTCACTGGGGAGAAAATAGAGAAATACATTTTGTCTGCAAGTTGTTAAGCAGGCACGTCGTCATACACACCCAGGAGTAGTACGTTTGCACCAATTCTAGTCTATGTATTCTTCTGAGGTAAGATCAACGTTTTTTTGGGATGTATTACACTGATCTTACTTGATATGTCAATCATTTCTGGTGGAGGCCAAAGTCTTCTTACTTTGTGTGTCTTACTGTTTCATATGGTTGTGTACATTGCTCTGTTTTTTGGTTTTATGGTAAGTCTATGGGCATTTATCACCATATCATTATTAGGTGATACAAAGAAATTACTGGATCTCTCTGAAGTAAAAATAAGAACAGAGTGTACTACCTTATCTCTCCTGGATCTGTTAGCGCAAAATTATTGTGTTACTATCTAGCAAGTTTGTGTCTGTACTACTTCTACCAAAATCTGTGAGCAGGACCAGAAGCAGCATTGGATCATAGCTCCTCGGTTTTGTGTTCCCTACTTTTCCCTTCAGAAGTTTTACTGGAAGTGTCAGAAGTGGTCAAGGATGCTCAACTTTTTTCTATGTGCATTGAGAGATAAAAGCTAATTCCTTTGATTGCAACATCTGCACCATGAGCAGTTGTATGGATCCGCTTTGTCTTAAAACGCAGATTCAGAAGTTTGGGTTGGGAGAAAACCATTTCTCTATTGAGATTACTTCAGACAGGATTGTCTGCTTCCTGACAGAAAATCTGCATCATGTGAGACAAATGTGATTTATTTCCTGTAGAAGGCAGCAGTCAGCATGTCTTTGAGATGCTTGGAAGGCTTGGATTTTGACACACAGCTGCCTTAGTGAAATCGAGCATGGAGGTCCTTGATTTGTTATAGCTGTAGATTCTCACTGCCTCCGTTCCTGGGGAATAACTTGGCAGCTTTTCAAAAAGAAGTAATTGCCAGGATCTCGCTCAAGAAATTATCTCTGAATGTGGAAGCTCTGGACAGTTACTGCCCAATTATTGCTACCCTCTTCTGAAGTAACATCACCCCTGTGACGAGGAAGTTTCTGAATAATTAACTGTGCCCAAATGGGTTTCAGGCTTGGGTATGACAGAAGAAAGACTGTCCTTGCAGTATAAATTGAAGTATAGGTACCTACGCACTGTTCCATTAAAAGGCTTCCTGAAAGACTTTTTCTGTGTATGTACAATACTGTGCGAGACTTGTGTCTGGAGTTTCATTGCCCATTAAGACAGCCTTGGCCTTATCAGTTAGCAATCCTCTCCTGGTAGATAAATCTCTTGATTTTGAATTAGCGCTAGTTTGGAGTGCTTTGTGGTAGTGCAGTGGAGGATTCCTTTCCCCTGCTCCTTTCTTCCTCAGTTCCTCAGGTAGTAGCTCATTGGCCCCAAGAACATGCTCCTGTAGGAAGGACTCAAGGGCTTCAAGTTTTCACATCTGTTTTTAGACAGACACATGAAACATCATAATCAGCAGTATGTTCAGTATGAAGAAGACAAAAAGCCTCTTTGCTCCAGTTGCATTAAACTCCACAGGAGTAGGATACTGGCTTTTTTAGCATCTGTCTTAAATATTGTCCCCCAAAACCCGTGAGCTATCTATTGAAGGAGTTAGAGAGTAGCAAGAAGTGAAGGGACATAGCCTAATTTGAAAAAGCGAACTATTATTTGCCTTGGTTTTGGTTTGTTTTGCCTCTCCTTCTTCCAGTTCACTTTTTCCCAGACTTGCAGTTTGGTTTCCTGTTAGGTGTGGAGCCTGTTTTGTGTGCCTGAGATGGACCGTGCTGTTTTCTTAGTGTTTCTGAAACTCTTAGATGAAGCTTCTTTCTAGATGTACCTGAATTATTCTTTTTAGGTACATATACTGGACATACCCATTGAAATATTACTGAATATGAATAATCTGTCATTTACGTAGGAAAAACGGGAAATTCAGGTTATTTACACAAAAGTAGTTCGTGCCTCTAATGATCTGAACACTTAGCTAAAGTAACACAAGATATTCTGGGCTGCCAATCTCCTTTTTGAGAGAAATTGTCATGAAATTTGTATTTACTAAATTTGCATCTGTGATACAGTTGTAGTGAATCTTATGAGACTGCATAGCTTAGACACTTCTTTTCAGTAGGCTATAATTGTTAATGTGTTTGAATTATTACAAATGGAAGGGCCGATAAATTCTTTGCTTCTTCAGCGGGTGGCTGTCATTTAAGGCAGGTTATTGAGATGCTCTAAGTTAACCTGCACAGCGTTATACTTCACATTCGATTAAAATGGAAGTGGTTGGTTCTGGGTTCAGGAGTTCAGTGCTGTAAGTCCTGGCTGTTTAAGACCAGGTGTTTCGCATCCTGGCTGATAGGCACTTTCCACAACTGAGGTCGCAGTGTCTGAAATCAGATGCAATAGGTACTTTATACTATAAGGGCAACTAGTTTAATATCAACTAATGGCAACTAGTTTAATAGTTTAATAATAAGGCATTGGAACAGGCTGCCCAAGGAAGTGATGGATTCGCCATCCCTGGAGGTATTTAAAAGATGGGTAGATGTGCTAAGGGACATGGTTTAGCGGTGGTTTTGGCAGGGTTAGGTTAATGGTTGGACCTGATGATCTTAAAGGTCCCTTCCAACCTAGACAATTCTATGGTTCTAATATGGGTTTAGAGATTGAAAAAAAGTTCCAGGTTTGCAACAAATTGCCTAATTTTATTAGAGATAAAAGGCAAAGCTTTATTTTACAAAGAAAAGCAAACATGTATTTTCAGATGGTTTTAACATTTATTATGAATTCTAAATGAGAGATGAAAAAAGTAAGCATATGTGCTTTGGGAGCATGTAGATGTTTTCTCTACCATTTTCTCCACTAAGTGTCCGGAGCACAAGAATTTGACCTGGAAATAAGCAAACTTTCTTTTGAAAATGGGCTTCTGAGGTAACTGCTGGACTGTGGAGCAGATAAGCTTTGCAGTAACAACCTGTAGTCCTCCTGCAGCGCTATCCAGCCCTGGAAACCTGGGAGAAGAGATGGGGTGAGTGTCTGGCCAACATCCCAACACAAAGTGCATATTGGGAGGCAGATACTAGGAGGAATCTCTAGGTCTCATTTTCAGTTGTGTGCTAGAGAATCAATCTAATAGTACATAGCAAGGTAGTCCCATGACGCATGTAAGGCCATGGAAGGAGTTACTGGAGAAATACTCATCAATACTGTGGAGCCTCAAGAGTGAGTTTATAGTGCACTCCAGTTTGTAGTGCAAAATACATAATTAGCTAAAATATGAATAATACAAAGACTAAAAAGTTGTATGGTAGAAGTACAAAGCTCTGGTAAAATGAAGGAGACTGCATGTTTACCTACAACTGCTTTCCAGAGTTCATGTGATTACATTCTATACCTGCACCCTCTTGTTTTCTCTGCCTAAGGCTTTCGGGTTAAGTGTTGGTGTTAGAATTATTTGCTTCCAGTTGCTAATATAGTAACATTGAATATAATAAATTGTAATGTTTTTTGTATGTGTGATGTTGAGTGTGAAATTTGGGGAAGGGGGAACAAATTCCGTTTCAGCCTCTATAAACATCAAACTTAAGAGTATTAGTAACTAAAACAACAGTAAGTAAAGTATATGTTTTATTTTCCTTGAAAAATACAGCCGATATATTCTGGTATTGTTAACAAGTGCAGTATGATGAGTTATGCAAATGTATTTCTTAGGGTTTTTTTGATGGTATTCAGGTAATATTGAATTGTGTGTAGTTTGCTTACCTGCACCAAAATAGTAATTTCAAATAACTTTGTTTCATTTTATTTGTGGATTTTCTTTAATGTAATTTATTCATGGCTCATTCAGATTTAGATGAAACTATGAGAAAAAGCCTATAATACTTCATTAAAGCCACTTAATTTTTCAATGAAATACTTAAGTTGCCATTTTCAGAGGGAAATGTTTTAATTGCTATTGCATTAATGTAATAGTACTACATTATTATTAGCACTTACTTTAAGCAGATAAACACTTTCTCCCAAATTAGCCTTTGCAGATGCTGTAAGGCCGTTCCCTGTAATAACGCCTCACCTTCCAAAAGCATACAGTGGTTTTCAGGGGGCATTTGGTTTTGGCTCAAATTTCTAAAGTTAATTTATTTTTCTTTCGTGAAATGAAACTTGTGTTAAAAGGTGGTATTAGACAAAGCTACCTTTAGATGTTTGAGGAAAAAAAAAAAAGCCTAAGAATGTTCACCTTGTATTTTTAATTTGTCTTGAAGTGGTTTTGTTATGGTTGAGGGATGCTTTTAGGGGGAAAGGGACTGTTTCTAATAAAATCCTTGGCCTGATGGTACTTTCAACTTAGCAGGTCCAGCTGACAGGGTGAGTTAAAATTTCCACGTGGCGTAATTGCTGGAGCTTGGGCCGGCAGCGGGTCTGAGGGCAGGGTGCTGCCTGCAGCCTGGAATATAGGCTAGTGAGCGATAATTGCGTTTGCAAGAGAGAAGGCTGAAATTCTGAAAGGTGCATGTATTTATATGAAGTTATTAAAGTTCATTTTTAGAAGAGCGCTGAAGTGGTTCCTTTTTAAGCTTTTCCTCCTCCCAATTTTCAGAACACTGGGAAGACAGCATTTAAGTACTTTATTTTATAAGCTGGCTGAAAAGACTGGAGTTTGTCCCCCGTGGTCTAAAAGAGCAGTGTGTGCTGTTCAGTGTTCTGATGTTTTTCTTACGTTGTCTGTAGAGTCAATAGTAACAAAATCCTTAGGAAAATGAAAACTTCTGTACTGAAATTCTGAATAGCACTGAAGATCTACTACATGTAAATAAACCAGTTCCTGTGTACACAGGAGGTACTCATATACATGTATTTACATCCACAGAGTCTTTTAGAAAAGGTGCTGCTTTTTGAGATGTAGTTTCTTCAGGATGTTTAAAGAAAAAGGCTGAAATGTAGGCTACCATATTGGGTATCTTTATTTACTTATTTATTTGTTAGTGCTTTTTTCCTGACTCTAAATTATATGGTCCTTGTAATCACTAATTAACTGTCTCTCCGTGATCTTCCCATTTTAGAGAGGAAAACTGAAGAAGTAGGGCTTTTATTGTTACATTTGGTGAGCTTCAGATCCTGAGCTGGAATTTTACAAGTTTTGTTAATCAATCCTTTTGTCTAATGTCTGTATTTGAAAGTGAAGGTGATGTGTGACTGAGGTATTTCTCTGGTGGTATTAGTTCAAACACAGATTGTTTGCAGCACGTAGTGAGTGCTCCCACTTGTCTCTTCTGGGTTCTATGAAAGTTTTACTACGTTCAGGGTATTTTGATTCCGAATATTAACTTGCAGCAATTCATTGACCGGAAAATATTTGTGCAGAGGACAGTGACTGCCCTGTTAGTATGAAGAAATCCACAAGCATATCCTCCTGTTTTTAAAATAGAAGCCTCATGGCAGCAATTAATTTAATTATAGCTGAAAATATAACTATATAAATATATATATACTTAGATACAACTGAATGTTGGTTACCTGTAATTGTGGTTGTTCTTATGACATTGTACTGTGCGCATAGCACCGTTGCAAAGTTTTTGCCAAGTGTGCAGTCTCTGTGCATGCCTCTTGACAGCAAGTTTTCTGTACTCACTTTTGGCTATATCCCTATATATTATGTGTAGGCTGGTAAAGAATGAAATGCCTTTGGAGTAAGCTGGAGGATGATGAACCCATGATCTCCATGGCCCTTCAGCTCCTGCCCACGTTACTTCTAACAGGCACGCTCTAACTCAGGCTCAAAGTTTCAGTGCTACACAAATTACTGAGTGTGGGGAGTATTTGGAGCAAAAGGCCATAGTGCTTTTCCCTTCATGCTTGATCTGCTTGGAAAACTTCAGAGCTTGGACAGGCCTGGCTGTAGTACGTGTTAATGTGCTTACACTGTGTAAGAAGCAGGTGAATCCATCAGAATTTCTGTCAAAGACACTTAGCCACACCAGTAAATTAGGTTTATGTGCAGTGCTTGTTATTTTTAGGAAAATTCTCAGAAGCATTTTGCAAACTGAGACATTGTCTTTGGTGTGCAGTTAGACCTTCAGCAGAAGGTGCATCTGCAAGGCAGTATTGCACCAGGGAAACAGACACTCTTGTCGTGTATGAGTGTAGTTTCTATATGGAAAAAGAGAAAGATACACTTAAATTGTAGTTAAATGTACTCGCCTCTGGGGCTAACAACTGTTTGACTAAGAGATGGCAACTCTACACACTGCTTGAAGATAAGAGCTGAAGGTAGTGGAAGGCTTTTGGCAGGCAGGTATACCTTTTTGAGTCAAGAACATGGCTGGAACACGGGGAACCAGACTTCTGTTTTGGGAGTAAATCCTCACAATGAGCAAGTATGTATTGAAGTAAAATGCTTCTGACAGTGTTAAAGATAATATTAATCACAGTAGCTTTTATGACAGACAATGATGTTTATGTTACATTAGTACAAGTTGTTTCCCCTCCACTGGAGCTGTTAGTATATTTATAAGGTCTGAATTGTACTCGGGATGTAGTTTGACTCTGAAAATGTCATCTTAATGAAAACTTTCTGTATAGTATCACAAAATCACAGAATGATAGGGATTGGAGATATTTGTACACCTAAAGATGCCAGTGGGCTGGTGTATGGTTTCTGATCAAGTTAGGCATCCAGTTTTCCATTTTAAAGCTACTTGAGGTTCTTTTAGTCTCCCTGTACCTAATTAGGCACTTTTAAAGCTGCCTGAGGAAGTCTGTGAGCACCTTTTTCAGACTCAATGGACTTTTGAAAAATGTGACCCTAACTTCTCCAGGCTGGTGTCCACTACAGCATCTCTGTTAGAGGACAGATGTCCACCTGCCAGCACAGAAGCGATACGCTCCATAGACTCTCAAGAGGGAGGTCAAGTACCTTTTCAATAGTTAATTGACCAGTGGTCTGGATGGAACACTTTCCTGGCCATCAGACGACTCATCAGACCCACTCCTAACAGTTGTCTTTAGTAGGAAAATGGATTACAGCTGTGCTACAGTCAAATGGGGGGTGGGGAATATATCGGCCTACACAATAAAACATGCTTTCAGAGGGTCTTCAGGGCAGACGTGGGGGAGAGAGGTGTCTCAGTGTCCAGTGATCATCCTTGCTTATTATTTTGCACAATTGAGTTGAAGAAATTCAGTTTTATGGTTGATAGGCCCTGAAAAAAAAGGGGGAGGAAGCCAGATTTTATTGCAGTTGTACCAGGTGCATGTACAATGAGACATATACTGTTTGAAGAAAATCAGGTAGGAGCATCTTTGAAATATAGAACCTGGAAACCCATGTCTGGCAGGTTTATAGGCAATCAGCAACGTGACATCAAGATAAATTATTTCAGAAAAAAGCTGCCATAACTGTAATGAAGTAGTTCATAGTTCAGCAGAACAGACTGTTTCTATTGAAACATTTTGGACTGAATTCCAAAATACTACTGATATGATGTGCAGCTTCCATCACTTTTCTGTTGGGAAACTAAGTAGCTATCACTGTGTCAGTCCCAGTCATTCAAAAATTATCTTTACTTTTCTTTGTGCTTGAACGCACAGATGGTTACTGTAACATGATTTTGGTTTATACGCCTGGGACAAATGAATTGATGAATTTGGTTCTAATTTCACAATGAGAAATAAGATAATGTCTTCTGTATTTTGCGAGTGAACTTGCTTCTTTTTACTATACTATGTAAAATTTGTGTATTCAGGTTGTGTTTGGTTTTGTTTTCCAGAGGGAAAGGAGATTTATGTTGGTTAGTTCAGTGGGTCAAAACCATCTTAAAATTGAAGTTGAATTGACCATTCAGAACAGTGAGAACAGGTGTAATGAATCTGAATGATTTTTTCAGTCTTGGAAAAAGAATGAAGATTTTTGTTTTGGAAGAGGTGAAGCAACAGCAAATATGTGACAGAGGGGGATTTTAATAAATAAAAGGTTTGAAGACAATAAATTTGGATTCAAACTGTGCTCTTGTTTTTTAATGAACAACTTAGTTAAACTTTTGAACTGAGATATAAATAATGTCTTCGTTACTTCTGTTCTTAGAGTCACAGGGAAGTCTGTGAAGGCTGTGATCCTTTGCTTCTAAATCTTTGTTATACAGGGCTACAGGAAAGGAAATTAAGTGTTTACTACAGCAGTGAGTATACATTTATGAAAGTTCAGCTCTGTCAGCATGTCCTTTCTAAATTCTGTTTTGAGTTTTGTTGGGCATAAAAACTGGCTTCAGGCTAAATGTGTAAAGACTAATCTCTGACAAGTACATGGGGATTTTAATAGAGGAATCTGTTATTATGATAGAGTGGATATATGTCATAATAAATTTATTTTTAATAAATTGTAAAAACAGGTAGTCATTTTTAGGTGCTCAAGTGTGATGGCTTGGTTTTGTGTGGGGATTACTGGGGGTGGGTTGGTGGTTTTGTTGGTCTTGGTTTTGTTTGGGGTTTTTTTGTGATTTCATTTTGGTTTTTACGCTCCATTTAAAGCAATTAGAAAGGGAAAACAGACTGATAAGAAGAAATGAGGAGAATTGTGCGTGGGATAAAATATTGATCCTGTGATCATAGATATGTATATAATTAGCACAACAATACTCTAACTATTACAAGCAGGACAATTATCACACTCATTCGCGCATCTCAGGACCACCCAGGAATTTGGATTTCTCCCACTGAATATTGGATGTACACAGGCTAGGTGGTTAAAAATGATGCAGGCTTCAGAGCAGAGCATCTCTACTCTCATCCAGAATAGCAGTCATAGCCCTCAGGGCAATGCAGGCATAACAGCAGTCAAGCAGTGCCCGAAAGAATTCAGGAGGAATAAAGCTCAAAGGGGATTTACAGTTTTTCAATTACATTCAAAAATATGGTCTTTTGGAGGAGAGTGTTCAGTTAAGTTGAAAATTAATCTTCTTCTGAAAGAGAAAGAATTATGCTGAGTCACAAGGTGGTCTGTCATTGAATGATTTGGGTATTATCCAGTGTCCAGACAGTGACTTTTATCTATTTTATCAGTGTGTGCTAAGAATGTCTTTTGTGTCAAATATAAGTGAGAACATAAAATTGAAATGTCCCTTCCCCTTCTCTATCTAATTTCCAACAGCCCCAGTTTTAAAGTCTGGGAAATACTGCCTTACTTTAAATAGCTCTTCTCCTTCCTTTGATGTTAATCCACAGTTGCCTTCATTTGAAATAATCATACCTCCTCCTTTTAGCTCTTGTTTTCTGATCCTAAATAAATTTGAACTATGTTAGTCTTTGTACCTAAATTTGGTCCTCCACTCTTACCAGCTTCCTTAATCCTGTTTCTTGAATATGGATGGCAAGTGCACACAGCATTGCTGATAAAGTGGAATTACCTTTCCTGATATATCTAAAAAAAATTTTTGCTTTTTTCAGTTGTTGGTGCCTCATGCTCAGCCTGTTTATTTATGATATGCTTAAGTCTTTCTGCCGCTGTGTTTTCTGAACTAACTTGCGTCTAGCTTGTAGAGGAAGTGTTAGTTGTTACTAATTGAATGCGTCACCTTGTACTTAATACAGTTATGCTTCTGTTACTCAGATCTTCCATGTGTAATTCTTTCTGTATCCCATTATGGTTTTACTTGTTATAGATTCTGCCTTTTAAATTTCATTATAAAGCTTCTACAATTTTTGCCATAGTGTTCAGTGAAAATCTAAAATGAAATTAGCCCTGCCACTGAGTCTCAAGGAACTCTCATTACTGTTTCAACCCTACCATTTCCTGATTAGCCAGTCTGTTAATCTCTCTAATTTCTTTCTAACTGACTAATAATTTTTGAAAAGGCACTATATCAAATGGTTTATTGAAGTCTAGAAGATAAGAGCTACTGCATTTCCTTCATCTAAACAACCAGTTCTCTTATTGAAGGAAAGAAATCAGTCTGCTTGATCTCTCTTTAATGAACACGTGTATTTTTCTTATAAGAATATATTTATGTATAAATATTGTGGCAACCGTCAGTAACACAGTCGCTCAGTGGGAATGCAAATTCGTGACTAGATCTTAAATTACTGGAAAGGTCTGGAATAACTTGCAGCTTTTAGTAAGATGTGAACTACACTATTCACTATCCTTGTCAGCCTACTGATGTTGGAGAAGTCTAGCTATGAAGAGCATGAAATGCTGTGAACTGATGGGACTTGAAGAAAAAGAAGATCCCGAACTGCATTTACAAAGGTCTGAATCATAGCTGATGGGCTTCTGGAGTGGTGGGTGGGTTTGGTTGTTGGTTTTTTCTTTTCTTCTTTAGCATATTTGAGTGGCTTGACATCTGTGGGATCTTTCTGAGTTCTATAGTTATATTTTTAATCTTAAGAGTCTACCATGCAGGTTTAGCGACCGGTTTCATTATTTTATATTAATTGGTGGTTTATATTCCCAAATACTTTCCACGTTAAACATGTAACTCATGGTTTTAGCTTTCTTTTTACATTGAGCAATGTAGCTGGATTTCTCTTCAGTACCTATCACAGTTTATTTGCAAAGTGTTTCTGATACTAACTTTATATCTGTTTGGATCTCAGCCTGTTGATGTGTTTCAAATGGCAGCAGGTGGATCTAGGTGGCTCACAGTTGATCAAAACCATGAGATGGTCCTGCATGTTCCTACATATCGGTGTCGTTCAGTCTTTAGCTTTTTCCCCTTCACAGGGATCCTTTAGGCAGCTGCCGTGTTGACACTGAGATAGAGTAACGTGTCAGAAAGTAATGCTGATTTCTTAAAAAAACCCACAGAATTGCATTCATTTTGCTGGAAGTCTAGTCAAGTGATAGAAAATCTGCTTTGGGCAGTGCTAACTTTAAGTTGTCTTTGTGAAATAATAAAACTACTACGATCAAATTCGGTTTGTGTACATTTGAAACACTGTTCTCTCATGAGCCTTTTAAACTTGGACAACAACAAACTTTTAATAAGCTCAGAAAGTGCCTCAGTATCAGCAGAAAAATTCATTTTATGGGGTCTCAGTTCATTGCATAATTTTCTCTTGTTTAACAAGTAATCGGTTCTCTATGGAGACAATAGGGGTTTCAAGCTTTTGGTAGATTTCTGGTGTGAAGCATTTCTCCTTCACAGTTTCGGAGTTCCCAAAGACAAAGATTCTGCTTTTGTATTTAAAGGAAAGAATGGGTCAGTTTTGCTGAGAGGTAATCCCATCAGTTAAGAAAGCAGACGCCTGAATTTTCATCATGGGTCCTCAGAATACATCCTCCCCTTGGCCTGCTTAGGGAGAAAGTCTCTTTCATGTAAGAAACACCATTGAAGTTACAAAACCTCGTCTTAAGATGAGGTTGAAAATACAGACCAACAATTTATTGTATTAATTTGTTGTGATTTGTTGTTATACTCTTAATCTGCAGTAGACGTACTGGATATTGCAATAAAACTCAAGCCCCTTTTTTCCCCCAATTTTGTTAAGCCATTTTAAACCATGTAAATAACACTTTTTCAGCTGTTAAAATCAAAATCTATTAGTTGATTTAGTTTTAATGAAGTTCCTTTTTTTTAACACTAGATTTTCTTTTATAGACCCAAAGCCCCAGGTTTTTGTAGTGGTGTTACTGCAGTGACCTGGGTTTGCTTCTAATTCACATTGACACAGCTAGGATCTGCCCTTAATTGTTTTAAGCAGTATCTATTTTACAAAAAAAAAGTGGTATTTCTATGCATGTTTGGAAAATGGCTGTTAAATAGCACTTTTTTCATTAAGCTTATTGACTCTTTCCCTGTTAAGAATAATTTTCGTTCAGACTGTACTTCCCTTGTTAAATTGCTGCCATCCAGCATTTAGCTGAATCCTTTTTCCCGTGAGGTATCTTGGTGAAAGGGCTATTCCGATTAAGTGTATCACAATTAATTAAAATGATACCGTAATTTCATTCTTTTTGTTATGGTCTAGGAATTCTGAAGTTTTGACATCAGTTTCTTGTCGCCTTTTATACTTTTTCCCTCGTTTTGCTGGCTTTGAAGAAAACAGCTATTAGCAGCTTAGACATTGTTAGGGCAGAAATTATGCCATTCTATTGGTGTTCCTAGAATGGAAACCATTGTAGAAACCACATGTGTCACCTTGGCAGTGAAGTAACTGCGGTTGCACGGTTTGTTTCAATGACAGTAATATTATTGCATTATTTGGTGTTGGGCATTGAGTTTAGGGAAGCGGGAGGTGGAAGGGAAATTAAGAGTTAAGATGCTAAATTTAGTGTGGATATGCCAAAAAAAGGCATTATTACAAAAGAAACAACAAAAGGAGCCGTCTTAAATACAAGGAATTAAGACATTTTTCACTGCTTAAAGTGTTGATTTTGTATTTCCTGCTCCTTGTACTGGAGAACAGAAATGAAGTATGCAGCTAGTCCAAAAACTTTTGCTGACACCAGTAGGCATGGGACCCAGCTTTCCAATCCCAAAACTTTGAAATGTGAGTGAAAAACATTATTTTTATCTTCCCTGAAAACATTTTGATTGTACAACCAGAATAAAAAACCTTTGAAAAAGTGATGTACAAAATAACAATTTCTTTCACTAGGTCTAGCTTCAATGTGTTTGTTTTCCAAAATAATTGTAAATCTTGATTTTAAAAACCTAGACTACTGGTTTAATAGTAAAACTAGTTAAGTAGCTGGTTTTAGTGTATTAACAGGGTCTGAGGTTGTAAAAGAAAGGTGGTTAAGCAACCATGGCTCTTTAAGTGTTTTCATATGTAGTCTTATCTTCTGTCCTAAGTCAGCATCCAAATTCTTTTTCAGAACAAGACAATGCTCATAGCTCTGAGAGGCCGATTGTGTTTTGCGAACCGTGTTTCTACGTCCTCTGAGGAGATAAATCACTTGGATAGTGTGCTGGATGAGAGACAGTTTGGGAATTGCACATCAGCAGTCTCTGAATAGCCTGGCTTTTAATGTAGCTCTGCCCAGCTGGATTGTATGGCTGAGACGCGGATTTTTTTGGGATGCTTTCAATTAGGTCTTGGGCTTTGAAGAGGTATTTAAATAGTACGGTGGTTGGAATACATAAACGTGTTCGTTAGGGAGATACCCCCAACTGTGAACAGAGGAAGGAAGCTGAGTAATCCTGTGGTACGTGGAATGGGAGACAAGAACCTATGTTCTTAATTTTGCCCCAGGCTTACTGTGTTATCACAGGCAAGTCACAAGTATTTTATTTCTGTTCTGCGGAGGCTTTGATTTTTATGGAATTGCCCTCAGTGCATGAGATTCAATACGTTTGTGTACGTTGCTCGGATCGGTGTGTCAGGTAACCAAGCTCGATGTCTGAAGATGCAGAGCACCCGTACAGTGCCAGGGTAAAGAGGAGCTTCTGCCTCAATAAAATGGGGGAAATACCTAGGTGGTTTATGGAGAAATGCATGGGATGTGATATAGTTAACTTCCCTTTTTAAAAGAACGTACTGTACAAAATGCCAAGCTTCCTCCATCCACGTACGCTTTTTCATTTTCTAACAATACTTGGTTGCAAGGAAGCTCTCTTGGCCAACAAAGTCTGTCACTTTTGTTGTCATTATTAATTTTAAACAGAGGAATTCTGAGAAGCTTAGAATGCTTCGGCATCCTTAATACACTACTCCTTGCCTTGCTTGGTTGTTCACACACACAGTTGTCGCGTGGAGTCTGGGACGTTTCAAAAGCTTCAGCTTGAATCCTTTGTCCCCGGTTAAAGGCTGTCCCTCCTTTTAGGTAATGCTGATAGCTACTCTGATATTAAAGATCTGCGTTCTGGGTGGAAAATTAAGTGCTCTTTCTTGGGATGCCAGCGGGCTACCAGGAGCGTTAGAGTTGAGTTCTCATCCTGGTGCGGCAACTTATTTGCACTTGGCTGGCCATACTTTTTGTTTTTTTACCTCTTCCTAAGCGCAGTGTGTAATAACAAAGGTGGTAGCAGAAGCAGAATTTTTCTTTTAATGGTTTTGTGGCTCGAGTTAATCCATCTGCCTGAGATGAACTGGGGTCTGCCACAGAGAATTGGTACCTGAAGCACTGATGTAGCTTCTGGGTTTACTAACCCTTTATTGCGGGAAGGGATATAGCGGGGTGGGAGTTCCCCAGATTATTCCTATGGATGAGGAAAAGGACCACGATTTGAGCTGGTGTTTAATTTAGCTACCTAATTGGGCTACCTTTAATTTAGACATTACTGTGTATAACCTTCACCAAAATATTGTGTGTTATCCTGTTTTGTTGCCGGTTAGCCCCTGGGGACTTTTCCTTGATTATTTACTGTAGCTTGTTTTCACTTTTTTTGAGTGTAGTAGCGGTGTTAATTTTAATATGCAAACATGTGGCGATTCCTTCTGGTTTTTTTTTTTTACTTTAAAAAAAACCACGAACCCTGAAATGTGGGTGTCAGACTCTCCTGATCTTGTACAGGAATTCCTGTAATTTGCAGGAGCACAAAGCCATTTGTGAGAAATTTTTTTTTTTCATACATGGAGAGAACAGATCTTATTCTCTGTAAGTAAAAAGCAGGAAAGTCAGGACTAGATTACAGAACAATCACCTCAGATTGGGGTGTGTGTTTTCATGGAAAAATGATATATATAGTATAAGTATAGCAAATAAAGATTTATACAACAAAGAATTTCTATGGAACCCTATTATAAATGCTGGTATATAACACCCAGGAATATGTTTAGCCACGTGCTGTGTCAAGTATTAAAAGAAAGCTGGAAGGCACGTTTGTGAACTTTCATCATTTTGAATTTGAAACTCCGCAGATCCAGTTTGCAAAGGCTTTAATAGAAAAAGGCATTGAATGTGGAAGTTTGGAAACGCAGAGATGACTTTCCTTTGTGACACGAACGTGATGACCACGTACTGGCTGCTGGAAGTCAAGCACAGATCCCTGATCAATTTTTGGTTACTAAAGAATTTATAAAAAAATATGCAAAAAGGAGTTGAGCTCTTCTGAGAAGGGGTTCAGTGTAACCATGCTGACTCCTAGTGTCTCCAGAACAAGTATACCTGCTATATTGGCCCTGTGCCACAGGGCAACATTTAGCTCTGCCCCGCACACAAGAGGAATTACTTTGCCAGTTGATTCATGGGTGGCCAGTGGGGCAGGATTTATGAAGAATGTTTTGGGAGTTTGTTAGGAATGGAGGAAGTGGGAAATCTGGGGGAGCAGAAAGTGAGAGGAAAAAATATTGCTGTTAATACAATTGAACTGCGTAACTGGAAGGGGCTTTTGTTGTTGCTGTTCTATACGGAGGCGCTGCTGGAAACAAACCCAGCCTCTGCTCAGGAAGTGTGATTTTCTTAAATGATATTCATTAGGTACTGATGCTTGTCTTTACAGAGAATTGTTTTCAAGACAAAATGATGGTCATTTGCGTGTTTTCTTTCTTGGAACGAACAGTTTGCTGAGATGATGCTGTCTTTATTTCTTAGATAAAATGAAACAAGAATAGTAGCTCTGCTCTTGAGAGATCTTTAGCATTTGTAGCACAGTAGATTAACAAAAGGTTAAACGCGTGAATAATTCTGTCATTAGAAAGCAGTCATTTTAGAAAGCAGTTTTTAGCAGGAAAAAAAACCAACTGCCAGACTTGACTTTTTGAACCATTTTTTCTGAAGTTTATTTTATTTGGTTGTTGATGGTAGCTGTAGTGCTGGCAGGAGATCTCTTGAGTGTAGGCACTTGTCAAGTGAAGTGCATGATTATAAAATGATCTTCAATCCACACAGGAACACAGAAGGATTAATAGTGGTTCTTTGGCCACAGGACTAATGATGCTAATGGTGATACTGACACCACCAACTGCTGCTTCTTAACATTGCCTTTGGAAGAACTACATTTGTTGGAATATAAATTATGGAGTACTAGTATTTTTAAGGAGACACTGAAATTGGAAGTAAGATAGGTTCTGTCATTTGGGTAATGCATGGAATTAGCAAACTGATGCACCAAAAAGGCCTGCATGTCCTTCAGGAGCAGTGGGTCTTTTCCAAAGGTTTCTACCAGCTGTGTTTACAAATAAAACTGCAAAACAGGAAATAGTAATATTTTTTTTATAGAGGGATTCCTTTACATACATTTTCTTTTTATGCCTATAATATAAAATGCACTAATATGTTTTACTTTTGTTTTATACATCAGCTGTAGAACTTGATAATTATATGAAAAGAAGACTTCTGCAGCACATGTCAATGTTAAATTCTTGGTAGTGAAGAATGAATAAGAGTGGAAGTTTGGCATTCGGCCTCAGGAAATTTTCTTTTCAGGGGAGTGCATAAATCCTGGAAAATTGCTTCTGGTGTGTGATCCTTACTAGTATTGTCAAGGCTGAGATTTAAATATCAGCTTCCCTCTACAAGGGCTCACGGCTCTCTGCGTTCATCTCATTGTGGAGGGAAGGAAAATCATGCACTCTTCTAGGAGAAAAAGACTCCAGGAAGTAGATACACTGCAGCTGGAATATGAGTTTTGAAGAAAAGCAGGGTCTGGGTTTTTTCTGGGTATCGTGGAATCTGAATTGATTCTCTCTGACAGGCTGACAATACCATTCTTTGTGTCTTCTTGTGAGCGATGGTGAGCTATTAAGCGAGGTGCTGTTTCAGGAACTGCATGTTTCACTGTGGCAGCATTTCCTGTACGGAGTTGTCATGGGAAGAAATTGATATGTGCTGAGAACAAAGATGCTATATAGGAAAAGAGATTAAATTGTGATGGCAGAAACAAAAATTATCATGAGAGAAATGAAAGGACATGGGGTGCAGAGTACTGGCAATCGGGACTTACGGTATGGACTCCAGTAGCCTAGGTCCTCAGTTCTGGAGGGCACAGATATTTCATTTTAAATAGATGTTAGATGGCTTTCCAGAGGTGAATGTAGATGAGGAAATGATTTCCATGAGATAAAAGGCTTCTAGATTTTAGGCACTTGCTATTTCGCATAATGAGTGGGCTTACCCTCTCCCCACAGGGATCTGGAATTCTGTCATGCTTGTGTTTGTGAAACATTCTTCATGAATTTGACTCAAGGAGTGTTGGTTTCTTCTCTTTTATAGAAGCATTATTAACTCAGAGCAACCTTGAGATTCCTTTGGATTTTGTGGGACCTTCATATGCCCTTAAACTGTCCCTCTTGAGATACATGTGATGGCAGATTGCTCACGCGTTTGTGGAGTGATGATGGTGTAGAGAGTGGTTCATAATTCACTGCCTTCCTGTGCCATGATCTCTGTGTAGGAGGATGAGAATTTTAAGCTGCAGTGTTTAAATCAGACCTGTCACGCACATTTTGTTAATCCAAACATTATCTTGAGCTGAAACCTCACATGCAATTTGAATCAATGCTGGGCTTTCCTTTTAAAAGAATATTCAGCTATTTTTAAATGTGGACTTTCAAATAAGTCCAAGTCTGTTTTAGTTTTTTGCAGGGAGGGATGTACTGAAGATCATTAATGTTGATTTTATTCCGCTCTGATCTTTTCAAAAACAGCAGATGTGGGATTTAATATAGTGCTTTTTATTAACTGCTTCTGTGATGATGCTTATGCTGACAATTTTGAAGTTAAGGTTCTTGCAACAGCATTAGATTAGGTATTATTTCAAGATCTTTAGTGCTTAAAAGTGAGCAGAGTGACTTCATGAAATCACAGAATGCGACAGAAAGAAATTAACCTCTTTTAGACTGTGTCCTCTGAGGGTGTATAAATAAACAATCCGTATAGTTTGGTTTAACCTCTCATTTTCATTCTTGTATCTGAGTAAAGACTATTTCTTCTGATGCTCACATTTATGTGCAAATAGAAAAAAATGTAGTAATTTTTAGTAAATATGTATGCAAATATTTATTTTGCTGACTTTTTTTCCCATTAAATTCTTTACCCATATGATTTTTAAAATATTTCTCCATTTAATAAAGTTTTGTTAGTCAAAATACTGAAACACATTTTGACCCCTTTTATTCTTTCTTTTGAGCAATTAACTGCATGTAAATGATAGAATAAATCTATCATATGATCATTATCATTATCATAAATGCTTTATGGGAGGTTTTAAGATACGGGGAAAAGTCCCAGTATTTGTTTCCATCAAATTCTGATGATACTAGTGCAGTGCAAAATACTAACCAAGTCGGGAAATATGTATGAAGATGGGTTTTTTCAGTCTTCAGAAAGATGTAATAATCTGTTACATAGGCGGTTTCAAATCATGTTTATAAAATCTCTGTTAAATTATACTCTTTTTCCACTATATTATGTATATTCTTATAAAGTATCATTTATCATAAAGAAAGGTTTTTCATCCAGATTAATCCATTGCCTGTAAAACTGAAAAATTTCCTTTTTGGTTTTTTTTGTTGTTGTAAGTTCTCCTTTGCTTTCTTTTGGGGTAGCAATGGTATTTAGAGAACTACTGAAATGATACTTCAAAATAGGATGCTTTCCTGAATCAGGACCTTTATCTCCTTGCCTCCTTATCCCATTTCTCATGTTCCTCAACTTCAGTTAGGAATACGAATAGCATTTTGTAGCCTATTTATCTGGTAATTTTACCTATCCTATAGCCAGATTTCTTTGTGACCTTCAGTTAAAAAATTGTTTTGGAAATTGTTGGGAAAAAGTCACTGATTAAAACAATATTTAACACAGCCCGTAGTACAATGGCAATTAGCTATTTGTTATTGCATTTTATTAGTAATTTAAAATAATATGACATGAGAGCAATAAAGAAAATGGAGTATTACTAAATAATACCATATCACTTGGTGAGACAGACTAAATTTGTAATACCAAAATAAGATAGTCCCACGCATACATATGCATTTCAAGTAGTTGATGCTAGAAGAGCATCAGTGTGACACACAAGTCTTATAACTACTCTAACATGACTGATTCTGAATTTAATTTTCCGTGTATCCCCTTTCTTGTCAGCTATTTTATCCTCTTCTCATTTGTTCCGCTCATAGGTGGAATAAATTGCAGACATTAAGCAGAGTTCATCCCAGTACCTCCAGTATTCATTGCCCTCGTTACTTTCTCATATTCTTCTTTTGTCATTTGAAAATGTGGCTGTTGTTGTTATAAATAAACCTTGTGGCTGCTTTCCTGTAGCCTGTAGAAATAAAAGTCATAAATGGAGGGAGGGGGAATGTGTGGGTGGTTTTGGTTTGAGCTTTTGGGGTTTTATTTTTGGCGTTTACTTCTGAATGAAATTCTACAATTCAGCTGCTGGATGTGGTTTTTTGTTTTTTTTTTTTAATATTGGAAATTGCATGGGTTTTATTAGAAAACTAGGTACATGAGCCTTGACATTGACTAAATTAGTATATATCTTGAAATGCATGCTAGAATTAGTTAGATAAAGATTCATGCGTTTTATCTAGTGGGATTTGTCTTCTAATTTTTGTTTAAAGGGCCCATCTGCAAGATGGCTTAGTTCGGGTGCTATTATAATAATCATGCTGGATGCAGAGGCTCTGTAATAATTCATACAGAATTTATTGCACGAGTTGGAAGATGCTCTATGAATACACACTATTTCACATATAAGATGTTCTTTGTTGCATATATCTTTTTTACTTTTAGAGATGAGTTGTGGAAGTGGAAACCTCTAAACATTAATTTTCTAGAGCTACCACCATCCTGTCAGCATATAGGATGCTGTGCGAGTCAGGCCACTATATCACAACCTGTCCTCAAGCTGAAGAGATTACCATGTTTTTACATGTATAACTACCACTCATATAATTCATCGTGTATTAAAATGCTTTTCTTTTATAAATAATTATTCTCTCTGTCAGGGGAAAAGACTCGACTGGGTGTGAGGAGGGAGGAAGGAGTGAGGAGAAATGTAGGCTGCTCTCTACTTGGAGGAAGTGAAAATGAAGACCACTGGACTATGCTAAAGCCTGTATTTGCTAAGCTTTGCTGTGTTGCTTGTGCTTGAGTGTAACTAGTGCTGTGCTCGTGAAGCTGATGAATTAAAATTATTTTGAGACATAAAGCTACTAATACATATTTGGAAGCATAGCCTATGTGCTAGTTATTAAGTAGATAGAACCTCCTACTTGTTTTCCAGAGTCCTTCTCAAGACGTTGCAGTAGCTGTAGTCAGCCAGCCATTAAAAGTTATGCAAATTTACATAATCTATGGCAAGATATATCTGTTCCTTTGATTTATTTAGACAGACATCAAATCTGTGTCATCTAATTTACATGACATCAAATCACTCCTGCTAAAATGTGCTTTTTCTATCCCTTACTCTTGTTGTACACTCACTGTCTAGAGAATTTCTAATATTAATTTTGATCTCTCCGAGAATTGTTAATGATTTAAAATGCAGTTATCTTCCATAAGCCTAGTTTACCTATATCTGGACCCACATTAAATAGAACCTCATACAACTCCGCAAACCAACTTGACTTCTAATGAGTTGACTGGTTTTGGAAGAAAAGTAGCTAAAGGTGTTTACTGACAGAGTATTTTTTAAAAACTGGAGTTTCTGTTCAGTGGCATTGAAATACCTGCCTTTTTGACATTTCCACTTTCCATTCCTGGTGTCAATTTGTACGTATCCTGAGATCTGATACCGACTCTAAATCTCTGCACCCTATAGTATTTCATGTCATTTGCTGAGGAAGGAAAGGGTGAGTCAGCAAGTGCTGTCATCTTAGCAAAGCACTGTTGGAAGCAACAGAGGATGCGGTACTGAAAAATTATACCGTGCACCAAAAGTGAAAGAGCAGCATGTAAAATGTGAAAAGGGAGAAAGCTGTCACCGGAGTTTGTGCTGTAACTTTCCTGTCTTCTGGTTGTGGCAACTTCATTTAATAAGCTGTAGTGTTGTGGCTGACAGTTGGATATCTGACAAAATATATGTCTGGTGGGCTAGACTGGAGACAACTCGGCTTTGAAAAATCAGGAAAAGATCACAGAGAGTGGGTCTGTTTTCTTATATAACTTAAGGCAATTTGGGGGTCGTCTGAGGGTCCGTAAGAGTAGGTAGCCTTTTATTCAACATGCAAATATGATGGAGGAAACAAGTTTTCAGGAGCATGAGCTTTCTTCTGTTCCCAAAGGAGACTTCATGTGCCAAAAAATGTTGTCCCTTTCTGTCCATCTCGTATCAGCTTATCTAATAACAGATACTTTCTTTCCCAAAAAAACGTTATCTTGCTGAATTTTCAAATAGGAAGCTGTGAGATAAGAGCAAGAAAGAATCTATAATCTAGATAACTAATAATCTAGAAACATCTTTGCTAAGAATACTGTTCCTGGTATTTTCTGTTTGTTTGCTGATAAAGCACGATTGAAACTATCTGGAACATTACCGCTTTTCAGTTTCAGAAAAAATTAATCTGTCATTTTTTTAATTAGTGAAAATACTTTAATGTATTTAGAGATTACTCTAAGCCTTTTAGCATCATCAGTATATAAATTCTGAAAGAAACAAATAATTTCTTTAAAATATTTATCTAATGTCTTTATTCACACTTTGTGATCCATAGGCATCAGAATTTAATTACTTACCACAAGCAGCCATGACTATTAACTTTCCTGACCCTACTTTCAGTCTGAAAGTAGGGTGCTCATGGCTTATTCAGTTTTAACTAAGAGTGCTGCAAGAGCTTGATCATGCTTATAGGAAAGGATTACCATGTCTTGCAGGTTGCAGTTATCCTTTAAAAAAAAAGAAAAAAAGACATTGTATTGGGGGGAAAAAGGGTTTATCTTAATATGGCAATTAGGAACAGTGACACATACCCAGGTGAGGAAAACCAGTCTCTGTAAAGTGGTTTTGAGATTAAAATCATGTGCATTTTATATGGAAGTGACTATGAATACAATTCCACTGATAATGAAGTACTCCTAAAATAAACTTGTCTCTGCTGCAGCTTTGTACTGAGAAGCAAAGGAACTGTGTGATGTCAGCTTTCTGCCTTGTCTCGTAGGTACAAAACTATGTTTAAGTTGTTGCAGAGTGAAACAGGCCCACAGTGATACCTGCTTCCGGGGACACCGACTTCCTGCCTTTCAAGCAGAAACTAATATAGATTGTGGGAGAGAATGAGGCATCTATCTTGAAGTCACTTCTGAAGCCAGCAGTGAATTTATTCAATAAAGAAATAAAGAAATACCCTCCAACCCTCTCATCTCGGAAGAGAAGGGGAGCTGTGCAAAGGTCAGAGCACTATCAAAGATTGTCTGTTTAGAGGCGGCTGAGCAATAGGTTATTTGTTTGAGTATTTATATACTTAAGAACATCATTCCAGTTATGCAGGTTTAACTGCTTTAGTCCAAGAACAAAATGCTTTCTCAAATGAAAAGAAATAATTTGTACATCTTTTCTGTCTTGATAGTTTTGGACATGTTTATATTTGGAGAGCTGGGAATGTTTATTTTCCCAGGAACTTCTGGAGGTTCCTGTGAGAAAATTCCTTGCTGCCTTCAAGTGTGGATTGTTAGCAATGCGGATGAAGCATGTGGGAGCCCTGAACACAATAGCAATTCTCATGACAGTACTGCCGTTCTACAGGTTGGAAGGGCCATTTTCTAGGGAAGCACAGCTAGAAGCTTGCTAAAATGGACTTTTATTAATAGATAGATCCTGTCTACTAAGGCAAAGAAAATAGAGCTCATAACAAGCCTGAAAAAAAAATTGTGCTCTCATCTGTCTAATCTATATTTATGCCTCCTACGGCAGTAAATCTGATGAGCAATTTTACCCAGAGTTTCCCACACCAGAAGTGAATTACCATCCGTTAGGTAATACCACCACCAGACCTTAGCCTCCACTATTTTCTAAACATCGCCACAAACTGTCATAAGAACAAAAGAAAAATCCCTATTGAGAAATGATATTTTCCGTGCTTTTCTGGAAATACGAGAGTCCTTCAAGCTTCCGCTTATTAGAGAAAAATTCGGTGTGTGCAGAAAGCTCCGGATCTCCTAAGGAAAAAGGGGATGCCAGCTGAGAGAATCCTTTACCCACAGAGCTGCTTCAAGGCACTCACTCTGCGGTAATAGAAATGTGATGAAAAACAGTAGTCTACAGGTCTATCTTCCACTAATGTGAACTTTTTGGATGAACCAAGACTTCATGCATCAGAAATAAATTACATGAAGGACAGCGCAGGTAAATTAGCTGATCAAAGTGTGACTGAGCAACAGATCTAATGCAGTGGAGAAAGGCAAACAGGATTCCAAAATGAATCCAGGGAATGCCGTTCTATATATACACGTTAGGCCTTCTTGGAAAGCTGTCAGTAATGTGATCATTTGTGCTCGGAAAGATGAATTAGGACTGGAACGGATAGGGTGATCTGGGGAATGGAGAGCCTATTGTATGAGGGTGTATTGCGAAAGCTTGGCTTATTATCCTAACAAAATGAAGTACGAGAGGGCATATGATTCCTTTCTTATTAATACATCAGGAGACCAGTATGAGGAACAGAAAATAATTACTTAGTTAAAAGACCACGTTGGCAGAAACGCAAATGAATATAAACTCTCCATGAATAATGCTGGGCTGCAAATTAGAAAATGACTCTGAACTATTATAGCAATCATTTTTTGGAATGACCTTCCAGTCAGAAGGGTGGGAGAAGAAATTCAAATGATTTCAAGGTGTAGTTTAAGAATGTGAGAAGGCAGTTTTATTATGTGGTGCCTGTGACAGGAAAACATTGAAACGAATGATCTGGAGGTTCCTACAGCCCTGTGTTGCTAATACTTATTTTTATTAAAATATCAGGCTCTTGATTGATTTTCAAACTTTTATGACCACTTGTGAGGGGAGTGGGATTAGTCAGAAGATCCGTACTCTGGGCATTTCCTTCATATGGGAGGGCTGAAGCAGCTTTTTATGCTTCTTTCAACATCTCCTGTGGATGTCCAGAATACTGAGTGATGGACATTCCTTGTAAACATGGCACAGACTTCAGGAAAACGATGTTATTAATTTTAAGTCTTCACAAAAGTTCTTTCTGGTGGTGATACTGCTGCAGCTGTGTGTAGCGCTAACTGCAGGGAAAATCCATTGCTGGAATTTCCTGAGGCAGACACCCAGTGGGAAGTGAAGAAGGTTGAGACTGACTAGCTGAGCAGAACTGCTCTTAAATGTGCACTTTAAAAGCTCACGGTAAGAAGTTACTTCAAAATGGGAGGAGGGGGATAAAATCTTGAACTTTCTTTAGGGGTAATCTTACGACAATTTTCTGCTTCTGTGGGAGCTAAGAGTTGGTTAGTTCTGTACCTCACATAAAAATAACTCATTCCAAATACTGAACTTAAGGCCCCCCAGCAGGCAATGCATTCAGGTGTTGGCAGAGGGATAATAATAGCTTCTAGAAGGGATTTAAAAGGAGGGTGTGTGCTGGGGACATGACTGCTGCAGCTGCAGAGGATTTTAAATTCCGAGTTCTCCTTTTCAGCTGCTCGTAGAAGTCGGAAGACCAAGGTGTGTTTTGTGTAGGGTATTGAAAGGTCTGGACTTGTTGAAGGCATCAAGATATTTTTTTTTGTTTTGGTGTTTAATATGTGAATAACCTTCTGTCATTTGAGTAAACATTGCAGTCTGTTGAGGCAGACTGAACTGGCAGTGTTGGAAATACCTACACTTGTTGCAAATATAAACTTTGTTTCTTGTAAGCAACTGACTCATCAGTGCAAATAGCGTCATGTTTAATTTTTACTAAGGTATCTGAAGAACTTAATGTGATTTTTATGGCAATAGATACAAATCATGAAATGCAGATTTTAGCATAGTCAAAAAATAGTCTGTTTATTCAATAAAGAAAAAAAATGGGAGTTTCAGTTCATTTCGTCAAGATATTCAGAGTCCTAGTGCAATTTTTACTCAAGTTCTGATGCAGAAGATCGTGTTCTGGTAATTTTATACCGCCGTTGAGCTCATCATCTGATCGGTCCAGCAATATTTGCATTCATTTATGTTGTGCGTCATATACTGAAGTGAGACTGTGTTGACTGGCTGTTCATCAGACAACTGTACATGCTTTTTACCACCCTTGGCTTGTATCTGCTCAAGTGTGCCCTGAAATAAGTGGTTGGAGTAAAGTTCTCTCCTTGGCTTCTCTAGCATGCTTTTTTGGCACAGGTTCTCTGATACTTGTATGGAAATTAGATTTTTACTTCCCCCCCGCCCATCCAGCTGCCTCAGGCCCTGTGAGCAGTGCTGAATACTTTGATTCTAAGAAGGCATTTTTCCCTAAAATTCCAGCTTGAACACTTGGGTGATAGTCTGCTGCTTCAGGGGAGCAAGATGCTCAGTCAGTCAGACTGAAAGATTGCCAGATCTATGTATTGCTCAAGCAATACGCACAGCTAGATGGGGGCAAGGACGAGAAAAAGAGTGAGAGAAAAGCCGATATATGTATTTCTACATCCTATTTTCTTAATCATTCTGGAATATTTGGGGGGAAATAATTTGTCAGAATGTCTGGGTTTCCCTGGCTACTGTTAACCGCCACTTGTTTTGGACTGTGGAGTCTGTCTCGGTGATGTTTGGATAGTGGAATCGTAATAACCAGCCTGAGGTATCCGGATTTGAGCAAGTAAGAACTCCCCATTGACTGGACCGTATAAATTAATAGCCAAAAAAGCTTAGGAATGCTCTGTCAGTAGCTTGCTGACAGGAGCTAGAATTTGCCTTCTGTGACTTGTATTTCACAGTGAAAGCAAGCAGGGAAGAGCAGGCATCACAAGGACTTTGAAGGGGATTTCCACTTTTTGGATTTTGCAGATTGTTCCCAGTATGCAACAGACTCTAAAGGGGTGATTCCTGGAAATTATTACGGGGAGGGGGGAGAGCAACCCTCCTACTGGCTGATTGTAATGATGAAGGACTTCGAACATAGGATGGTTTAGGTTGAATGGGACCTTAAAGACCCTCTACTTCCAACCCCCCTGCCCTGGGCGGGGACACCTCCCACTGGACCAGTTTGCTCAAAGCCCCATCCAGCCTGGCCTTGAACCCCTCCAGGGATGGGGCAGCCACAACTTCCCTGGACAACCTGTTCCAGTGCCTCACCACCCTCACAGTAAAGAATTTCATCCTGATATCTAATCTAAATCTCCCCACTTCCAGTTTAAAACCATTACCGCGCATCCTATCTCTACATTCCCTGATAGAGTCCCTCCCCATCTCTCCTGTAGGCCACTTTTAGGTACTGAGACCACAGTGTCTCCGTGGAGCCTTCTATTCTCCAGGCTGAACAACCCCAGGTCTCTCAGCCTGTCTTCATAGAACATGATGTTATAGTATTTAAAAATTATAACTGAGGAAATGCCTAGAATATTCAGTACCTATATAAGACTACAGGAGGTTTCTTCACACGGTTGGGCTTTGTTCAAAAGAGCTGAAAGATGGAGGAAAAAGCCTGTATTTCATTATTTCACTACCCGTGGTCATTATAATGATTGCAAAAGTTTGACCTTTTTTTTAAAAAAAAAAAAAAAAGTTGACTAATAAGCAAGCAACCAACGGGCAATGCGATGCTGCCTCTGTCAGTCACTGGGGGGGTCTCCATGCTGTGTCTCTTCCCTGTCATGGCTGGATGCCTTGCAGCTGGGAACAGATGGTGTTTCAGACTCCTGCAATGCTTCAGCCATCCCTTGTAGGTGTCACTTCATGGGTGCAAACTGTCCGCACTGAAACCTCAGGTTCAGGTCAGATGACCTTTGGGTCGTCTCTGGCTAGCAAGGGGAGTGATGGTGATCTCACCACGAAAAACAAGAGCTCTTTGCAGCGGAGGTCTGCATTAACTCTTTGCTGAGCCTTGCCTGGGTGCGGTAATACACGGTTGTTTTCTTCTCCCTGAAAAGCAATGTACTACAGCAACTGATGCTGGCAGAGTGTCTGTACCCTGAGTTTCAGTACAGAGCAAGTGAATTACTAGTAGCAGAAGAGCATCTAGTTTTAATGGTGCTAAGACTCAAATGTTAGTTATCTCTAATTTATAAAGACCATTTTTCTTTGTCACTTTACTCTCACATAAACTTACAGACAGATCTTTTTCAGTGAAAAAAAAGTAGATTCAAATAGGTTAGAAAAAAATGAACCTAGTGCTCATGCTGTCTACTACGTTAACAGGGTAAATAAACAGTTTCTTCCTTCTGTTTTTTCATTGCATACACTGAAAACATATTAAAGATTATTTAGATTTATATGGATAGATTTGACAGCTCTTTCATATTTACATTGACTCCAATAGATAAATCAAACTTAGGACTTTGCCTTCAAGGATTAGTTATTTATCATATGAATAGCTGTGGAAGAGAGTACACCTAGGTATAGGGAGGTTGTTATAACTGTTTCAAATGTGTGATTTTCAGCTTTGTGTATTTCAATTTTGGAGCGTACTGAGGAAGAAGCTGTGTATGTGATGTTAGTGCTTTGTGGGGGAAAGAACATTAATAGGAGCTGCCTTTTTTTCCTCCTGGCTGATCTGAGCATCGGTGGGTGAAGGTGTGAGCCATGCTGAGTCGGGCCCTGGTACCCAGCTGTAACCTCCGCCTCAATCTGAGCTACAGTGGTCTCTGTGTGGATACAGTTGGCAATCATATGCCCAAGCTGTAAAAATAAACAAACAAAACTGTATTTGTAATCAAAATACTCAAGGCTCTTGTGTTTTTCTGCTCCCATACTATTCTGTGATTTTTATGGTTATTCATACACCTGGTTATGCACCTACATAAACTGTTAAATGCTGTTAACCTCAGTCTTTGCTTGGGGGCATCGTATAGTGCTTATCTTGTGCCATGTGTTGGTACTCTGCTCTAGAAAGTATACAAAGATGCAGCCTTTACAGAGGAGAGGAGGATATTCAGCTATAGCGAATTTGGGAAGAAAAGCAGTTTATGATGATTGTTAGAGACTGAAACAGTTCATATTTTCTATTATCCTCATATTATTTCTTGAAAAGTGTGCCTGGGTGTAGTACAACGTCTCAGGGCTGCACGAATGAATGATTCTGACTCCATACTCTGCAAGAGAGTTATGATCAAACACTGCCTATAAGAAGTGGCCAACCATATGCCTGCCCTACAGTTTGACCTTTCAGATAAATAAACAGTTGACACTGTCACTTGGTATGGAGCAAATAAGAGGAGCATACATATAGTAGGGAAATATATATAGTATTTTAATTTTGTATTTTATTTTTATTAATATATTATATAACAAACATAATATATATTATACTACTGCAAAAGCATTGCAGTAAAGTTGATATAGCTTAAATTCCCTTTATGTCTTTTTATGTCATCTTGAGTTTAATTTTAGCATTTGTTCGTCTTCTTTGCATAGCAGCTTTTCCCTTGGCACAGTAAGCCCTGCAGTAGCACATGTACACCTATTGGGANAGGGCTGCACGAATGAATGGTTCTGACTCCATACGCTGCAAGAGAGTTATGATCAAACACTGCCTATAAGAAGTGGCCAACCATATGCCTGCCCTACAGTTTGACCTTTCAGATAAATAAACAGTTGACACTGTCACTTGGTATGGAGCAAATAAGAGGAGCATACATATAGTAGGGAAATATATATAGTATTTTAATTTTGTATTTTATTTTTATTAATATATTATATAACAAACATAATATATATTATACTACTGCAAAAGCATTGCAGTAAAGTTGATATAGCTTAAATTCCCTTTATGTCTTTTTATGTCATCTTGAGTTTAATTTTAGCATTTGTTCGTCTTCTTTGCATAGCAGCTTTTCCCTTGGCACAGTAAGCCCTGCAGTAGCACATGTACACCTATTGGGAAAAGATTTTTCTTTTTTGCTTTCTATGGACTCTTAGAAATAACTACCCAATAAAGATTGGAAAATGACTGTATTAGCATAATGTCCTCCATCCGATAAGCAGGTATCCAACAGAGTATTGATGGAAGTGTTTTACTTTGCTGACTGTGTTGTGTTGATTGAACTATTTAGCAAATTGTTAATTTACATGGTGAAAATAAATAGCTGGTAAATGGACAGTGTTTCATCAATATCTTCTTTTAAAAATAAATTCGCTGCATGTACAGGAATGGGATCTGTCCTATAAAAGTCAATCAGTATTGTTGCAGAACCTAGTCACACTTTCAGCATTTTCAGCCCATCCAGCCCACGCACATGAAGCCACAACTCCTTGAATGACTGAGAAGTTACACGAAATGTCCTTCCCCACTCTGACGGGTGGTGCAGCGCTGCTGGGAGGCAGGCGGTGGTGGGGAGGATGGGGACTGCCTGTCCTCAGCAGCTGTCTGGGGAGCTGGGGTGGTCACGTTAGCAGAGATCAGTGCTCCCTTTCTGGCCTAAAGGGCCTGTGGGGAAAGAAAGGTGCAGGTGGTCACTGTCCCACGGTGCCTCCAGGTAACGGAAAGGTAAAATTCTCTGTATGTGTTGTGTTCTTATACCCCTGCCAGAGTTATACTGAGGGAGCGAAATTGGGAATGCCTCCCAGGAAGGTACTATGTAGAAAGAGCATAAGTCAATTTTTCAGTGCCTGCTTTCAGTAGTCCCTCTTACCTTATGCTTTGCCTGATGTGGTGTATACCTTGTTGTTGTGAGATGCTGGGAGCATATAACAGTGATGACGCAACAGCGCATTTGAGCCGCCAGCAGCAATAAATGCTGGGAAGTCAGTGGAAGCCACTGGTGATTTGATGAGGTAAATCTTGAGTAACTGAGGAAAGAATCTAACGTTATTTCTTGGCCAAAAAAAAGTGCATTCCGAACGGGGCCTTTGATCATCAACTGAAATGCAAAGGCTTTAATTAAGGGCAGGCACAAAAGTTTCAGTAATGATAACGATTCAGTCTGCTGAACTCTGACAGTGTGTGTGAATGTGGTTTCCACTGCCATGAATGACTGAAATAAACGTTCTTTCTAATCATATAAAGCTGCCATATACCAAAGGACAGTTAATTAAAGCTGAATTTAGCATTTATGCCTAGAGAAATTTGACACCTAGATATGGCTGAGATAAATGCAGTATAAAGATAGCTACTCATTGCGTATAGCTCTATAGGAGGTTTAAAGAAAATGAAAGGTATGGGGAGTATCCACTCTATTGCAGCACCATTTTTCCTGGTATGACGAGTTGTGGTATATACAAGATACCTGTATCGTTTTTCAAATGAAATCACTGGGATGAACACTTGTTATAAACATTTTGCATTTGACCTCGGTTACAAACTAGCTGTCTTGCTTTACTTTTTTGATCTCTTCGTACATCTCATCTGGAAGGTAGGGCTGAAATGTGTGTTATTTCGGTTCAGTTTTACCCCAGTCCTGAAAAAACTCACTGTTCAGAGGTTTGCATTTTGCTCAGGAAACCTAGAGCAAATAATGAGAAAACTGAAATTCTAACAGAATAATGGATGCTTGAGATTTAAATCTACCTCTTTGTTTGTATTTATATTTTGTAATTGTTTTAGAATACTATTGGGGCCATTAGGGAAAAGTTGGTTTATGACAAGGCTTTAAAAAGCACAGCAGTTCATTTAATCAGGTAATGTACTGGGCGAATATTTGCTCTTTCAAGTGCTTTTTATTTCTCTCTCCTAATTTTTTTTCCCCTCTTTCATTTTGTGGATTCGGACTAGAGCTGAGTTGTTTCCTATGTTTTATTTTCGGTTGTGAACTCTCTGACTTTGTGTTTGCAATAATGCTTGCCTGGGCCTATGAGGACATCTTGTAATGGGACTCCAGTAATTGCAGTATTCTGGAAGTTTAAGTAAATTTGGGAACTCAACCAATAGACCAACATGAAAGGGACCAGACTATAGCTCCCGTATATGTATTTACATACACGACTTCTCTCCTTAATGAATATTTTAAAACTGCTTCTCAAAAAAAAAAAAAAAAAAAAAAAATTAAAAACCAAAAAAAAATACAAGTAGGGTTGATAGGAGGTTTNCACTTGGATCAAAAAATCCAGTTTCCTCTCAAAAGGAATACATTTCAGAGAGAAGAAAGGTTTAGTCTAATGTCAGCCCCACCAAACGCAGTAATTATGTACATTTGGCTGTGACTGCTGGTTATAAAGGGATTAAAATGAAGTGAAAACAAACAAACAAAAAATGTAGCTGAACCAAAGAGTATTTTAAAACTGAAAACTGAAGTTTGTGGATACTTTTTCTACTACTTTTGTTGTGACACTAATTAAATTGAGTTTGGAACTGCAAACAAGTAACAGATTTTTTTTCCTTGTTTAAATTCATTTGCGATTGCTAGATGTGTTTTTGTTATATGGAAAGCTTATGCTATAGGTTTGTCAGGTTTTGACATCCATTTCCACTTCTCTGCTGGATTAGAAAAACAGAAGTTCTCCTGAGCTAAGACTTCCAGCAAAGAAGGAATGAATATTCTATGATTTTTAACTGTTTCTATAAGTGTAACAGATACTTGGGCTTCCTCTTGCTTTAAAGCACACCTTAGTATCTTGCAAAAATAATTTTACATGTTTTTAAACACTTGCTGAGCTGCTTCTGGGTTATCTTGATGCATCTTACTATAAGCCAGTGACGAAGAGAAAGGTTTATTCTTAAATTGTTTCTATTTCTCCAATAAATATCCATTATAATTAGAAAATGGAAATATTTCCTCACTTCCATGTTGAGCCAGATGTTACCTCTCTGAGGCTAGCATATAGAGCAACTTTTCAGCATCTTAAGATGACATCAAATTTTTGGTCTGGTAATGGTACCCCTTCTTTCTTGTATGAAACAGATTTGCTGAAAGTTATTTCCCCCATTTCCCAAGCCCCCCAAAGGGTAAGATGGGTATCACCAATAAGGAAATATCAGTAATTTTGTTTTCATTTGTGACTTGAGGTATTTACAGGTAAATTTCAGATACAAATTTTGTATTGAAAATTTTGTACTAGTGTTCCATAGAAAGCCAAATGCCTTGGAGTTGTTAATGGTAATGTGAAAAGAATCCAAATGTAAAATTACATCCAAATGAGGACTCCCATAGATTTCTAAAATATACTGGCCCTTCTTTTCTACTTTGTCATGTCTCTGTGGTGGATTTTTGGTTGGCCTTTTCTAACATGTTTTATTTAGAGTAACAATAAATTTTATTTTAAAGGAGGGTTTTCTTTTTGAATAGTAAGTTGCAGCTGGAATAATAGAATTAAGGGACACATGAGGGTATGGGACAAAATGCGTCTTTTGCTGACAGATTTGCAAAATGTGTTTGAGTTTTACTTTGAAATCAAGCCAAAAATTTGTCTTTGGGGGGCTGCGCTGTGAATGGGTATCTGTTGTTTAGGCTAGGTAATCGAACAGATGTGAATGTTCAGTACATGCCTCCCTCGGGTGTTGCTGAAGCTGGCGTCCTTGTACCAGCAAACTCATCCAATAGGCTATTTTGGCTCAGGCAGACCATGTTAGAGGGGTATTATAGAGATTTTCTTATACTTTTTCTATCTCGTTTTTACTGTTTAATCAGTAGTCTGCTGTCAACCAACATGCAGCAATAAAATTATATAGTCACTAAATCCCCCCTGCCAAAACCTGTACTGTATTTTGGGTAATAAAGAAGTAAGAGGAAGTCAGGTTGTCCCATGCTTTCTCTTGTGAAACGAAAACAGTTGTGTACAACAGCAGGTCCAATCTGCAGAAAATACTGGGACAGCTGGAGGTCCCGTGTAGGGGAGAATACATGAACTTCTATGAATGCCTACAGATACCTGTCACCTCTAAGGTGCTCAGCGGGTGGTAGGAGGAGACGGGGCCATACGTTGTGTGAGGCTGGGGATCAGGATGTCTGTTGCAGGTCAGCCTGCAAAGGCAAGTACTTGTTTGGAGAAAACACATACTCTTTATGTACTCTATTCTTTCATTTGTGGTTGAAAATTTTCGTTCCAGATGACCAAATTCTTCTAGATGAAGGATTCTGGCATTCAAGTTAGAGCCAAAGACTCTGATTTTAGGAAAGCAACAACTCAGCACAGCCTTTCTCCCTTTAGAGAATCAGGAAAGTTCAGAATGATAAATGGATAGTGGTAAGAGACTTTCTCCACAGGAACCAGAAGATATTGTGTTTAAAATATTAATTAATTTGTTATTAGAGTATATCAACATGTATACCTCTCTTTAAATTTATCTCCGAAATGTAGAAAGCATGAGGAAAAATTGCGTGAGCACTTTTCTTGTTCTTATTGGAAAGTAACAACAAAAAAAGTAATGTTTGGTTTGCCTTTTTGTTTTTTCTTCTTCTCTCAGGTCCGCACCAGTGTCCTACCTGATCACAAGGAGCCAAGAGCAGATGCTGGAGTAAGCAATCTTATTTTCATTAATTGATTTTTTTCACCTCGTCAGCAGACACAGACAGCCAAGGAAGAGAAATAGTGCTCTGCCTAACTGCTAAACAGGAGCTGGCAAGCTTTTTAATAGCAGAATTTGCGTTAAATGAATAATAAAAAAAATCCAGGTAGGAGTAATAGTCTCAGTGATTGATGTAATCCCATTCACATATTTCACCAAGTCACAGAATTGTAGGGGTTGAAAGGGACATTTGGGGATCATCTAGTCAAACCCCCCTGCCAAAGCAGGTTCACCTAGAGCAGGCTGGACAGGAACACATCCAGGTGGGTTTTGAATGTCTCTGGAAAAGGAGACTCCACAACCTCTCTGGGCAGCCTGTTCCAGTGCTCTGCCTCCCTCAAAGTAAAGAAGATTTTCCTCATGTTGAGATGGAACTTCCTGTGTTCCAGCTTGTCTGTTGCCCCTTGACCTGTTATTGGGCACCACTGAGAAGAGTTTGACTCCATCCTCTTGACACCTGCCCTTTAGATATTGATAAGCATTGATTCTATAAGGTCCTCTCTGTCTTTTCTTCTCCAGGCTAAACAGACCCAGGTCTTTCAGCCTTTCCTCATAAGTGCTCCAGTCCCTTGATCATCTTTTTAACCCTCCACTGGACTCTCTCCAGTAGTTCCTTGTCCTTCTTGAACTAGGGGCCTGGAACTGGACACAGGACTCCAGATGCAGCCTCATCAGGGCAGAGTAGAGGGAGAGGATGACCTCCTTCAACCTCCTGGTCACACTCTTCCTGATGCACCCCAAGACACCATTGGTCTTCTTGGCCACAAGGGCACATTGCTGACTCATGGTCAAGTTGTTCTTGAAAATCCTTTTCAACTGAAATTATCCTGAGGCAAGCACAACTATCTAGACTCCCCTCTGTTGCTATACAAGCAATCTGGATGAGATTGAGAGCTTGAAATGGCATTGCTTCCATGAGTTTGGCCTGTCACCTTCTGGTTAGCATGTGCAGAGTTTAAAACGTTCCACTGTAGGAGTTGCCTTTGGGTTCACTGTAAGAAATTACACTGGTGACGTGGAGGACTTATTTTTCTGTGTAGGTCTAGAGAGCTTTTGGCAAAGAGATGTCATTTCTGTGTCTGAGAAAGTGAGAACTTCCCAGATAATAAGGATACTTCATGGGGTTGGGAAAAGTTGGTCCTGCTAGAGCTGAATAAAAGACCAAACACCATCTGGGGCATGTATCAGATCTATGTCTGCAAACATTTGAAATGACTGGTTTTTAAATTTTTTATCCGAAGGTGTTGACTCTCCTGCATTATTAGGACTTCCTTGGCATAGTTTCCAGGACTTCAGCTAGTGTTTGAAAAAATCTGTAGCTTGGCAGCAAGTTCAGTCTTAGTGGAATAATCGATGTGTTTCAACTTTTCGTACAGCTATTATAGAGACTTTTCTCTTTGGCTAGCTGAGATTATTCATCAAACTTACTCGAGGCATGTATTTTAGGATTTATAATTGTAAGTACCCCACTAGCAAAATTACAGAGGAAGGTTACTCTGTAGTTAGTATTACAGCAGCAGTTCTGTTTAAAGCCTACTTTTCATGTCTCTCCAAGTCACATGTGCAAAGTTAGATTGGTTTGTAGACTGCCAGTTCAGGCCCCAGGGTAGACTATTTGTATCTAAATCAGTATTGAAAATACTTGAAAAAGTATTCTCCAGCATTGTTTGAAATTAGACCCTTGAACATTAGCATTACTCTCTTCATTTGGGTCATGGGATCATTCACGGTTCTGTTTAATTTTGCAAATAACTTCTAATTGCATTATCAGGCAAAGAAAATTTTATTCCAAATAAGCATGAAAACATGAAACAGAAAAATAAGTAGAATTTTTTAAACGCATAAAATTATTCACCTTTCATTTCATGATTATAGAGAACTAGAGATGACACTCAGAGATGGTTAGTGGGTCCAATGACCAAAGCTCCTAGATTGTGTAAGAGATCAGTGTAATTGCTTCTTAGCTGATTTCAGGTTCTTAAATGAATGTATAGTTCTGTTGTGCTCCAAAAAGGAGCCCCAAGTGACCCAACTTATGTAAGCTTCATTCCACATATCCCTCTCTCTCTTTCCAAATGGTAAGGTTGCAAATGCAAGCACTTAAATGCCATAAAAAAACCACAATAAAAGCTGCTATATAGACTTTGTGCTGTGGAATGTGTTCTTACTGTACTAAGAAGGATATGCTTTTGTAAGAAGATAACTAACGTGAGCTAACCATGCCACCATAGAGATTTAGTGAAGAAACACTGCCGTGTTGACTGCTTTAAAGGAAGAGAGAACTATCTGTTTGTTCGCTCTAGCAGGGCTGTGTCACACCTGGATATATTTCTTGTAAAAGTACACGTTTCATTTTGGCAGTGAAAAGTAACCATGATCTTTCCTGGTATGGCTGCGGTATTTTTCCTATATATTTCCTATAGGCTTGTTTCTTCCTTACTGTTCAACAGTTCCTAAATCCACTATTTTCTGGCCTTCCCTAGGCTCTCAGCTTACATCTTACTCCCTTTGCTGCTTAAGTGCCAACCAAAGCCCGGGAAATCTAAGCCTGTGTCATAGATAGGAACAAGCCATAACTGATGGCTTGGTTTACCAAATTGGTGACCAGTGTTGGTGCTTGCACGAATTGAGAATCATGATTTAAACTGTGCATTGTATGTGCAATAAAACCTATCTTAGTGTAGAGCTTTATTATTAACATTCAAATACTCAATATCCAGCTGGTCTTTCTGAAAGAGAGGAGGCTGCAGGGTTTGTTTTTAGTGGGGGAAGTTACGCTTCTCAGTAGCAGCAAATTCTCTTCTCTTTTTCCCTGAAGGGGAAGGTTGCTCTCTGCATGCAGCCTGCGTTGAGTCAGAGCTTCTTGATTCTTCTTCAATTTGTATATCCCAAAGCATATATAATTCACCCTGGAATTTTACTTTGCTACTGCAATAGTAGAGTAACATTAGTATAATGTAATAAAAACAAACTTTGTATACTTATCATTTTCTTGCAAATATTCAACATAACCTTCTGATCTCATTGCAATTTATTCAGATCAAGTGATACTGAGTTGTTTACTTGAAAGATAATAGGATAGAAGATGGCTGTAGACTGTTCCTTCCTTTCCCATTGTTCCCAGGGCAAGAATACTACTATTGGCCAAGTTGACCAAATGAGATTTTGAGCAATGTGCAGCAGGATATGATCGGGCGTAAAAAATAACCAGAAAGCAAAAGAAGATTGATTTGTTTTCCTCTTTGCACTATATTCTTGATAATGTGTGAAGGAATGATAGAAGGAAAAGACACAGTGGTGTAGCTTAATTTAACTAAGACATCCTAGTTTTGTTAGCCCATTTCTCTCTCTGCACTTACTCTCTGCACTGTACTGCAATGAATAGGTCCACCTTACGATGGAAATAAAGGAAACAAGTACTTACAAACCCTGCCATAAACTAGAGCAATACAGCATTTCTATTAATAAACTTGCACTGAACTCAGTGTATTTGGAATACATAGATGGTAGTGCCTTGAGGCAGGGGCTGGAGCAAAATCCATACCAACACCAGCTTTGGTGAAACACTGAAAACTTAGCATTTCTTGTAATATGGAAAGAAAAAGATGCAAAATGCAAATGCTTGTACTGAACAAAAATCTTCCTGTGGCTGTATATTTTACAACCTGTCAGATTGTTAGACTGTCCTTAATGAAAGAGAGAGAGATTCTTGCCCATAATACCAGAATTTAGCATGATAATCATGCTACAAATGCATTAAAACTTTTGCTGGATAATGTGTCAAACTAGTACATTAGGATGTAATATTACCAAAGAGAGATTTTGAAGTGTGAGACTAAAAAAACTAATAATTAAAACTTCAAAATGTAATAGAGATGTTATTTTTAATTTCCGCTTTGTTTTGTAGCGAAGCTTCCTGGGCTGTACAACTTTTAGAGTAGGAGACTTGGTAAAGTCAAAGGAGCAGCAGTTGACCCTTACCCTCAGGTAAGTGTTTTCTTCTATGGTAAACCTCGTTGAATTAATAACCCGTGGCATTTGATGATTGCTGCTTGACTGTGTTTGAAACTCCATATTACTTCAGGTATATTAGATGTCAAGTTGAAGTGCTTTTATTCATTCCTACCATGCACAAAGTCAAAATGAAACACCAGTTCTTTAAGCTGGAGTTTGCCATGTGTCAGATCAGAAAAGGTTAGTAATTTTTTTGGTGTGATAACCTACGGAAGAATTGCAGGGAACTTGAAATAGGGGATGTTTTTTCAAAGTTTCCTTTAAAAAGGAGTGTAAGGTTTTCATTTTCATTTGATGTGTGTGGTTTAAAGAATTAACACTGTACAGTTTTCTGGTTTGGTAATTAGGCATGTTTAAAGACGGTGGACCTAATGACTCAAGGCTTCTCTCATGTGAAATCGATTGCAGTCTCCTAAACTCATTGTTACGTGCAGCCAAACTCAAATGGCGAGGGGGGGGCGTGCGACATTAATTAGTGACACAAGTTAAGGAGCTGCAGGAGAGTCAGAGCCAGCACTCAAAAACTGAGACTGAGCTGAGCAGGTATTTCTTAAACCTGTGCACTGAAGAAAAATCAGTTTTCACCCTTATACTGACTTGCATGGCTTAAGATGAATTAAAACAAAAAACTATTTGAAGGTTAGGGGAAACCTTTTGGGTGGCGTTTTTCAAAATGAATTCGTTGGACTTTATATAATGCAGGGATTTTGTTGAGCTGATTTTTGCAAGTACGATGGAGGCTTATTTGGGATTACTGGGATATGTACAGGTACGCTTCACAGAGCAACTACCCCAACTCACCGTGCTTCTACATAGGCAAAATTTTGTGATGAAAGAAGCTGCGATGAGGAAAACTGTGACACTGGTATATATTCTGCCTGGGATATTGTACGTAGGTGCTATAGAAAAGTTGTGTTGCATTTTTTACACTCTGCATGTGAAGTCAGCCTTGATTTGACTGAAGGCCCGAATTACAACCCTTTCAGCAACGTTGTGGTACTGTCACTGTGTCAAGGACACTGCATTTTTTTTGAAACGGGAACTTCTTGAAATATTTTGATTTCATTTGAAATGGGAACTTCTTGAAATATTTTGTTTGATTTCATTACTGCACCTGTCTTCCTGTTACAACAATAGTAGCTGCATACGTGTCTGGAGTTTACAGGGCAATGTTAAGAAAATGCCTCAACTTGAACTTCTCCCAAACATAGAGAAATACCATGTCTAACAAGCAGATAACTTTGTTTTCTAACAAACAAAACCGATCAGATAAAATGTGAACTGACTACTCTGTATGGAAATGTATGGCTAGATAAACAAATAGTAACTTAGTGTTTGTAAGAGTCTGTTCTCACAGAATTTCAAGTTGTTCTTTGGGACAGCTTTGCCTCTCTGACATATTGCAAATTGATCTGAAAGAATGCTTCTGACAGGTGCCATAGTAGTTGACAGAATGTAAAGTTTCAGGAAACTTTGAAAAGAATAGGTTTTGGGTTTTTTTTATCTAACCTATCTAATTTGTAAACAAAAAGTTCGTCTGGATAACTAACAAGCTATAGATGACAGATTGACAGGTTAGTTTCAGCTGAACCTTTATGCCTTTTCAGATTTGCTTTTAATTACATTTTTAGTCTTCTGTGTCCTCTTTGTGCAGCTAACACTAGAAGAAAAATATTATACTTATTCAAATTAATTTGCAGATACATTAAATGGTAGGTCTTGGTTGAATTTCTTTTTTTTTTAAAGAAAAAAATCCTAACCTTTTAAATGGGGGATTGTTTCCTCATGATGGCTATTCAGCAGTACAAAATCAGCAGAAACTATCCTCATTTCTTCAATGGTAGTTTAAGCAGAGCAGTCTGGTAATCTAAACTTGCTTTCCTCTAATTGCCCTACTATATTAGTACCTCTCAGGAGGATCGGGAATGTACCAAGGGCCTTGTCAGAGCACGCAATTCTATTTAATCCTTGTTGCTATCTTTTGGATGGGAGTTTACTAGGGAGTGCCTGTGATTTAGAGTTATTCCTTTGTTAGATCTGAAGTAGAGATTTAAGGATCTGGAAGTAGCCCTGTGGTGTGCCCTATAAATATTGGTGTAATTATAGAATCTGGTTACTTTTTCACTTTTTTTTTTTTTTTCCCATTATTATGTCTTGCTATTCTCTTTCTGAGGTACAACTTCATATTATAAATGTGTTTTTAAAGGAATATTCTTATATTTTTCTCAGTTCTTTTGTGGAGGGCTGGCATACATTTACAATTCCTTACTGTTGATATACTGTGCTCTGCTTTTTCCCCTCTCCCCACCATTGTGCCTGAATAGGGATTAGGGACACAAGTAACAAAGCACTGCAAAAGAAGTTTTTATTTTGATTGTCCTTTCTTCTCTATAGAGGTGCCCTAAACTGATGACCAAGTGTTTATCGTAGATGTGTGCACCTGTATCGAATCATCAAAACCAGAAGAGGTCAATTTGTAGAATCGCTTCAGTGCTGACAAGATACAAAACTGATGCTGGTGAAGGAGTGTAGTTACTAGAGGCTTGGGATTGCAGTCTCCAATGTGAAATGTATAAAACCAGAAATGCCTTCTATAGATTCGGATGTTTCATTTTGCAATGGTAATGCAATACCACTTCCAGCTTTCTCATAGGGTTGTGATGATGAACAGGGTAAAATGGGCTATTGAATAAAACAAAAGCCATATTCAATAGCGGAATAGTTCTTAATATTGACTATATGTTGCAGCGTATCCAATTTAAAAAGAAAAAAAACAGCAAGCATACGTGTTTTTTTTTCTTTGTAAATGAGAGTTAGGTATACTGATTGCTATTTTAGTAATTAATACTGAATATTTTTTTAAAGTTGATTTACTTTTAAAGTTCAGTTTAGAGGATTTTTTTTTGCCATGCCTTTCTTTTAAGAACGGTGCAATATATATATATTTTTTTTTTTGCTTGGTTGAGGTCTATGGCCTTTTGTACAGGGCTAGCGCTTAGTACTTCCAGTAGCTGCTTCCCCTGTGGTCGTAGTTTACCCTTTTTCCAGGAAGGTCCTCTTTAGCTTGGGTGATTTTAGTATGATTTCCAGTAAGCCGCATGTAAGAAGCAGCAAAGGAAGAAGATAATAGTGCTGTTTTGTGCTCTTTGTAAAAATAAGGTCCATCTGTCTGAGATGTTCCTCTTAGACAGTACAAAAGTGCAAGAAGGCTACTTCAATAAGAAACTAGAGTAATGTCAATTCCACTAAGATCCTTTGGCCCCTATAAGCAGGAACTTTGTAGCGATGGTGCGAACCATAGGAAAACCAGACCTAGGATTGGAAGTGCATGAACTATACAGGTTATCTGAGAGAATGTGCCTGTGGATGTATGTCAATCATGTATTCCACATGCTTTCTTTAAACATGTGGCTGTACTTGGCCTCTTGGACAATATCTATTTGTCTATCAATCTGCTTTTTTTAGCTGTCTTATTTTCATTAATCTTGGGCAGGACTTTATGTCCTTTAAATAAAGGAGATAAACCATAGTTACTTTTGGAAAGTTCAAAAAAATAACTTCAAGACTCTGTTAAAGAAATTCCCCCCCCAACTTCCCTTCCTCCTACCACTGTCCTCTGAGCACCTTGTAGTTTAATGGGCCAGAAGACACGCAGCTGCACTTCACTAGTAGTTATATTCACAATGTTTAACTAACTAGAGAGAATTTGCAGCACACTAATATTTGCAGTTGTTTATGTACATTTTATTTCCTTAGGGAATGATGACTATAACATACTATATATTTAGCTACTTTTCCCTATTAAAATTCAGTACAAGTCTGCCTACAACTCGTTTTACTTGGTCCTCGTGAATCGTGAAATTCTTTCTTGACTGCTTCATGTCATGTCATCCACCACAGGAAGCAGGTGAACAACAGCTTGGCTTTGTGAGGTGGGAAAATCTCCCGTGCAGTTGAGGCTAAACTTGTTTTGACATGAAGCTTAATCAACAGTACACTGAAATCATGAAAACTGATAAGGAATTGAACAGTGCAAAACTTTTTTTATTTACCGTAGAATGCAGCAGAATGTTATGCACCAGTAAAGTTGTTTAAAAACAGTATAAATTGCAATAAGCTCCACTGTGAATTCACAGAATAAGCATTTCTATGCAAGTACAATAGTTTTGTGCTTACTTATTTCAAAACCTATTGCATCAGTGGAGAAAATTATTTTATGAAAATCTGCATGCTAGTCTGTACTAATGGCATTTATTGTGTGTTATGCATTGGAAAAAGGGGCTGCCTGCTAGACTGACAGTCATGTAGCTTGCTTTTCAGGCGGTGACTCACTTTGTCATTTATTATTAACACAGCTATGCAAATACACAGTCTGCTTCTCTTTTTCTTTGTGTTCTTGAGCCATTTTTATTTGGAAGCAAGGTATGGCCATGGGAACCAATTAGCAGGCCTAAATTTGCATGTTCATCATGCAGCAGAGAGACTTGATGAGAACAGCATTAGAGGCAAACGGCTGCTGTTCTCAGTCCATCTACCTCACTTGCTTTTCCACCGTTAGCTTGTTACCTTCTTTCAGGGTACCTGGGTCAATCTTTTACTGCCCCAAGTATTAAGGTGGGCACAGACTCCTGCTGCTCGTGATGGGTCTGGCTAGCTCCTTCCCTCACGTTTGAGGGAACTGATACTGACCTGGTGATCTTTAAGGACTTGGGACAGTGAGGAAATCCATGTGTATAATAAACTCCAAATTAATATTAGAAGTAAACTCGAGCAGATTTCATGATGGCTTCAAAAGTCTCTGTGTTTAGATCAATGAGTAGAAAAACAACGTGGCTCTTAACACCGATAGAAGTTTTGGGGGTTTTTTTGAAGTTCAAAACATCCTGTTTCACTCGGAATCACCTCCACAAGGTTCATCAGAAGATGAGTCCTGGGTAACACCAGGTTAGGTGAGTGCAGACTGTCACAGGATTGGAGCTGTGGTAGGTGGAGCGAGCACTGCAGTATTCAGTCATGTTGGACTGAATGGCTAGGGATAGGCTGAAATGCTGCCAACTTTGCTGCCAAAGCCTGCCTATTTTTACACTGGATTCTAAATCTGGTTTAGAAATCACTGTTCTAACACTTTGTTTACTTGTCATTGGTCATGTTCCAAATGCAGATGCTGTGTGGACAGATAGCAGGCGATTGGTGCTCCTTGTCCCAGGATGCTGAAAAACCCCCAGCAATTTTCCAACTCCATAAGGCAGCTAGAGTTTGAGCCACATATGGGCTTCTTCACACTGACACTTTTTTAATTCTTATTGCTGTATTCCCCATCCCCACTGTCCCTATGCAGATTTGTAAATCAAGGTGCAATCCTTGGTCTTGTGGGTCTATAGGACCTCTTGTCTCATGACTGTAAGCAGTTTGATGGAGGGACAGTCTTCTCTGCACCGTGTGAGTGCAGAGTGCGCTTTACGGCTTCATAAAACTGCAGCAGATAGGCCGATTCTATCCTGATGCGTTATGAAATATCCTAAACCCAACTAATTATTCTCCTGGTGCTCTCTTAAACAGTGTGTATGTATGAGATTTGTTTCCTCCTGTCTGTCCAGACAAACAGCATGAAATGTATATATGTGTGTGTCCACCGTACAGTTTTGGTTAGTGCATAGTAGAGTAATATAGATTTTTGTCTTATTTAAGTGTGATTGCTAGGCTTTTTTTTATTACTATTTTTTCTACAGCATCACTTTGGTTTCTCACATTTAATTTTCTTTCAAGTGAAATTTTAATCTCATGGTGTTGCTTGAGAGTTTTAAATGCGTGACATGTCTGTTGTTTGAAGACTCATGCACCAGTGGCATTTTAAATTCACAGTGTCTGACACAGCTAATGATGGCTTCTCCCTGGACATTTGTAGAGCTCTTTGTTTGCTTGTAACATTCAAAAGAAAGTTTGAGGTTTTTGTTTTTTTAATTGTGTTTTCATATTTCCATGTGGGAAGATAAGAGAAATGGAGGAAAGAGTACAACCACAATGCAACAGTCCCACGGCTTAGTTTTATTCTGTTGCACTACCCCCTCTTGCAGATACTGCGTGTTTCAGACTGGAATATTACATATGTACTAGACCAAAACAGCAGTGATTTTGAGAAGAAAATCTTTTGGGGAGAAAAATGATATAAAGTGAAATTAGATCAATCGTATTTTTTACGTATGGATGGAGAAAGCTCCCAAATGCATTTTGCTACTCATGCAGGCAAACAGTGCAGTGCTCGCTGCCATACTGAGGCCAAGCCTCGAGTACCACCACCGGTGGAAAATATGTGGTGCTCTAAAGAAAGGGAGACAGGGACTGTGAAAGGTTAACTGACGTTTCATTTTTATTGTGTTTTACTCAAGCAATATGCCTTGTTGGCTTGTATCAGGTTCATTTGCAAATTGAGCTCTGTTTTATTCAACATTTGTTTCTACTCTTAATTTACCCTGATGTAATTTTAAATCAGATCTGGTTTATATAGGTCAGACTCAGACTTGCAGGTCTCTTTGGCCTTGGAAAAATGTGTTTTAAAAGAAAAAAAAAAAAAAAAAGGATGGATGGGATTTTACTTCTGGAAGGCAAATAAAAGCAACATTTTCCTTTCAGACCAGGATAACAGCAAAGTGCTATTGCATATTAAATTCAGCCTGGTAATGGGGTTGGTAATGGGGTTGCCTTGGTGGCGCTTTGATCAGGACACGTTAAGCCATTGAAAAATTTTCAGTCCTAAAGCCACACATTTATTCTGATTTTTAAAGGTGTATGTGAATTGCTATCACCTGTTGTACTCCCTTTCTCCTTGGAAATGCTCTAAGTCCATTTGCTGAGGTAACCTGGTTCGTGTGCTGGTTTGAAACAGGAAGGGAAAAACAAATGAAGACCAGCCACTAAGCTGGGGCAACTCAGGGGAACGTTCTTCATGCAGAAGACACTTCAGATGTTCTCATGCATTTCAAAATTATTATATATTTTTGCTTATAAACGCCCTTTGGACATGGTATCCTTCTTCCTTATTACTTTTCTTTTGTATACTTTGTTAATTAACGTAGGCTTCTTTGGTTGCAAGGCTATCTGGAATTGGTTCATTTTTAATTGTTCCTTTGTTGTCAGTAACGAATTTGACTTAGAGCAAATGAAGTAGTGGCACATATAAAATATGAAGAATTATGCATATTTTGCACGGTTTTATATAAGAACATATTTAATTTGTATAGTTGCAAGATGAGTGTATTCTATTAAGTCGCATATTAAGCATAATGGTTTGCACCCAAAATAATTATTTAAATTTGAAGCTTGGGGGGTAGCTCTATTTTGAGACTTTACTGTAAAAAAAATTGAAAGTTTTGATTTAGCATGATAAGTAAGTATCCATGCCTGAAAAAACTAACGTATGCGCTTAACTTTAGTCAGTGCAAAGAGCTGGCGTACTCTGACTTAATAATTAAGTCCTCGCACTGCGTGCAGAAATACAGATGATGTAAAATTGTGGGAGCTCAACGCGGAGACAGGGTCCTGCTGCCTGGGGCGTGGGCCCAGCCCTCTGGGAAAGCCTGTGTGTGGCAGAAGGTGGCAGGGCAAAGCCGAGCTGGGCCTGCCCTGCCCGAGAGTGGGAGAACAACGGCTGCGTGTCGGCACGGTGCTGGGCTTGGGGGGCTCTCGGCGCCGGAGAGGCAGCGGGAATCGGCTCACAGAGCCGCGATGGGGATGGGGCCTAGGTCTGCACCTCACAGGCGGGCGTACAGGAGATCCAGGGCTCGGACTGCTGTGGTGGTGAAATGAGGAGAAGGGTGTTACAGGGATTTTTCCTTCCTCTAGTAATATAACACGAGGAGGACTTTTCTGAAATTCTGGAAAAAATCTTTGTGTTGAAGGGGTTTTTGATTTGTTTTTTCAACCACATCCTGGGCCGCATCCAGAGCAGTGTGGCCAGCAGGTCAAGGGAGGTGATTCTGCCCCTCTGCTCTGGTGAGACCCCACC
>VXAK01025341.1:66576-94281 GCA_013399435.1 Arenaria interpres
GGGGGGTTGGAACTCGATGATCTTTAAGGTTCCTTCCCACTCTAACTGTTCTATGATTCTGTGTTTTCCTGCAGCAAGGATTGCCTTAGGAATGTGGCAGTTTTAATGGAAACGCTTTTTTCAAATATTGCTGTTTCTGAAAGTTGTTTTTTCTTTTTTATTGCCAGCCCTCTAGTCCCTCTTCTATATATTCCTTTGTCCTGCTTCGTCACTTTTAATCTTCGCTTCTGAGATTAGATTGAGTATCGCTCCAAACCCATTTGTTTTTGTTTTTTCTTCCTCTCTGTGCTTTTGCGATTCTGCTAAGCTTATTCTCAGCATTTCCTTTTGCTGATTTTTTCCTTGGTGGCTGTTGTTATATTTTCCTCATTATTATTAAATGATCTGTTACCCTTCTTTCCTTCCTTTCAAAAAATCCAGCTGTTCAGAATAAGCCAGGGGAGAGAGACAGTGCCATTAACCTTGGTGTTTTGCTACCAGGGAAAGCTTAAAAAGCATTCAGTATCTTTTTGGAGTTTAAACCTTTGTTTCTTTCAAAAGGAGTGAGCAGTACTCTCTTTGGAGGTGTAGATCTGAATTGCTATTTATTTTTGCCTGATTGGAAGTAAACTGTTTGCAGATATGATAATAGAAGAATTCTCCTGGAACTGTACTATCTTCTCCCGTGTAGTTAAAGAAATGGGACCGATGCTGAATAATTACTCTGTGAAGGGACTGCAAAAGGAAAAGTGATATTCAGATTAGTTGCATTACTTTGGTTTAGCGGGAGATTTATTAATATACTGAGTATGTCCTTTCTTCACAGATTATGTTAGGAAACAAAGCAGTGTACTGTGCAGTGGGATTGCAGGTCTTAAGTAGGGTATTGGCACAGTATGTTACAACCCTTTCTCTGATGGTCCACAGGCAGAATAATGTCTAGAATGAAAACTTGGCAATGTTCGTGGGTTCATCTACCATTTATAGCACTTACCCATCCTCAGTTTTGTGATGAAAACTTTCATTGCTATAAAGAATCTGGAGAAAATACAATAGGCTTTATTGTTAACATTTCCTTTATGATTGTAAATAATGAATTCAGTACAGGTGACTGCAGCTATACAGACCAGAGTGGGGACCAAATGTTTACTGACAATATTTTTACTGAAGGAATGTGATGCTGCAGGTGACCCGATGTCGTGTGTTGTTTTTTTTTCCAAGGACTTCTGATGGTGGAAAGACAGTTGGTACCATTGAAGTCAATCTTGTGAAGATGGGAGAGCTAGAGGATGGGGAAACGGACCACGTCACAACAGATGCCCAGGATCAAAAGGTAGAAACTCAGTTCATTGCACAAAGCTAATTAGAATGATCAGCTGTACCATGCCTAAATTACTAATTCCAAATTGGGTTAAGGACTTAATAAAAAAATTCTAGAATAAAGTACTATGTACACTTAATGTCCCTAAACTAAAAATAGTTTTTCAAGATAATGTACAGAGTAATACTCTATCCTCAGATTTTTAGTCCCTCTTTTCTTTAGGAAAAAAGGAGCTGATTTTGATCTCAACTGACCATATTTAATCAATCCTGATCAAAAAAACTGTCCATAGAGACGCCACAAAATCTGACTTTTTTTTCCCTTGGACAGTTCCTCTGTTTTCTGCCCTTGAAGTCCTGTTCACGTGGATTTTTATGTGCAACCTGTGCCCACAATACTGAAAACCTGGAAAGAATGGCAGACAGGCAAGCCAAAGAAGAGGTGAACCCTTGCGAAGGGGCAGGCTCAGCCGCATTTCATGGGAGTGGGGAAAATCAATGGGAGGGATGGCACAGCAATGCAATGGTGCCTTGGGGTGCTAGCACAGGGCAGGGTTGCCCAGAAGGGTGTATGTAGGGATTCTGAGTTGGGGTTCTTGTGGTGTGGGACTAGAGGAAAGGGCTTGGAAAGAGCAAAAATGCTCTGAAGTAGGCAGGTTGTCGCAGACAAGAGTGGTGGAGAATGGAGCTGGAGCTGATGGGGGAGAGTGGATTTGAGAGGAGTGGAAAACCAAAGGAGGGAGGGTGGAATGGATGGGTTGTCTTTATGATTGTAAGAGGTTTGGACTAGGGAGAGATTCAGAAATGACTGCTCAGAATGAGGAAATCGGAGTTTGAATGACCTGCAGTGAATAAAAAGGTTCCTTTAACTGGGTCCCTGAGTGATGGGAACTGACAGACCTGTACAGACTTGCCTCCTCCTGCTGTCTCTGCCTCTGCAGACCCGTTCTCATGGACAGAATTTTTGCAGCCCTCATACTACAGTGTACTGCTATACACTGTGGTGTATTCTGCTCTTCATGGAAAAAAAACCAAACAACTTTAGATTACGCTACAGGGAATGTAAAATTAAGGACTGTGGGTTTTTTTGTTTGGAAGTAAGATGAAAGAATGTATTTTTGGAGAAAAGGGCGTTGTTCTGAATATCTTTTCTGCTCAGCCAAAACAGTCTGCTTTTGGGCCAACCCCTGAGGATAGATTTTATGCTTTTCTCACCGTTCTTCTCAAAGGACCTCGATGCCCTTTTAAAACAGGGGACTAGTGGGGTCAGTTCCAAAGCAGCCAACAAATGCTGTGCAATCTTTCTGGTTTTGTACTATAAAACTTCCACAAAATATGCAACATGAACTGTTTTTTCAGCCTTCTCTTTCATTTTGCTTTTCTTCCATTTCAGAATGTGGAACGAGACTTCTCACAATTACTAGAGATATAATTAATAAGCTCTGCCTAGTTTGGGGGAGCCAAAGGCTTTAATAGCATCTTTCTAGGGGATTCTAATACCTTGTCAAGAAGGACTAACCCAGTGAGAACTGTATTTTCTGTGGTTTTTAAAGGAGTCCTTAGGTTTTATGGATTAGTTGCATCATGGTGTTGCTTTATAGAGTCTTAGTTTGTATGTTCATAGTGAGGATGCAATTATGAGAATGTAGAGTTATTGTATTACTTCAAAGAAATAAGTTCTGAATTAGGTTTACTAACTTGTTAGATAAACTATGTGCAGGGAATTCCTCATGGAAGAGTAAAGTGATAGTTAAGTTCAATCTGACATATCAACTGGTAGGGAGTACATCTTGTCTGGCGCTTTGCTTTGAGCTCTGCAACAGGACATCCAGCAACTGGGGAAGCCCTGGGAACAGAACTCCCTGCCACCTCTAGAGGCTGTCAGGGTTTTTTTTCTAACTGAGGGGTGGAGGAGCATAAAATATATACGTTCTAGTACAATTAACATAGATTTACACTGGATGATTTTTCCATAAACTTTGTATACTTTCATACAGTAATCCTATCAGAGAAATCTTCCTATTCACTTGTGTGACAAATTAGTCACCACGAGCACATTTCTAAGACTTTTTGCGGTTCCTACTTTTTCCTTGTTTCAAAATTCATGGGGTGCTTTCTGACGCTGTGCATGTGAAAACTGCCTTGTCAAAAAAAAGCCCTGTCTCTGAAAGCACAGAACTTGTCAAAAATTATTTTAACCTCTGCCATTGTATTGGTAGGAAACCTGTTTTATTATGGAATAGCTGATCCTATTTTGCCATTTTCTCTGCTATAATTTTGATTGTGTTGCAGTATATTGGAGCAGACATGTAGAGAGAAAAATGTAAATTTTAATTAAAGGTTGGGAAGTTGTATTATCAGTGGTATTTTTCAGTCTGCTATTTATAAACTGCTATGAATTTCCTTGTAACAGCTGAATGCGTTACATTTACAGTTGCATTTCTTTTGTAGTGTGCATTGGTTCGGGAATGTACAGCCACTGAAGGCATAAGTGGTAAAGACAACTTGCCTTCATTAAATGCAGGTAAGTGTTCTAAAAACCGTAAAAGATGACTGTTGCAACGCTATGTCAGATCCTGAAGAAATCACAAAGAATTGTATCAGAGCTCTTAAAAAGCTCTTCAAATGATGTGCAGATTTTTAAATTTAATGTTTTAATGTTTTATACATATTTGGCAGTATCATTTTACTGAGAAACGTGAAGAAAACTTTCAGAAATGTCAATTATGCTTTCTGCTAAAATCTCCCACTCCTACATCTTTACTGTTCAATGATTTTCAAGACTCTCAGTGACTTCAGTGGGCATGGAATTAACCTCATAAGTTTTTGTCATGTCATTGCATGACATTCTGTTAAAGTAATTATGCATTATTTGCAACTGAATACCCTGGAGAATTAATCTCTCTCATAGCTGATGAAGTGGCCATTTCAGTTTGAACTGGAAGCTGTATGTTCTAAAATGAAGGAAGCTGTTGGCAAGGCGTTCTCAATTCTAGGTCAGCTCTGGGCTCGAGTGTAGTGTTGAATAGATCTATTTCACTTTCATTATACTGAGAAATATTACATGCTGATATGCTGCACCATAAAAGTTTTATTAGCCCAAGTTTATGAATCTCCATTACTCTGCAGTAACAATGTCACAAATAAGTTATATAGGTCATCTGAAACCACAGCGCTGTCAAGAATTCTGTGTATTTGCTGTATACAGTTGAAGAGAAATGTTCCTGAAGTTTTGAAACCTTTTAAAACCCTTACTGAAACTTTTTCATATGACTTCACTGATAGGACAGGAGACTTATTAGACTGGCTTTGCAGTCTGAAGGAAGCACTAGAAACCTCCATAAAATAGGTTTTTCCATGTATGTATGAAAGTTGTAATTTTTTTTTGCTGTGATTTGCTGAGACTAGATCAGAAGCAGGGAAAAAAATTTTCTTCAGATCTGCCATTTCTTTTCATTGATTTAATATGAGATGAGATGTGTTTGTGGAAAAGATATTAATTGAGAATTACTAAACATACAGGAACTACATCTGGCTCCAGAAGTTCCTGATCTGAAAATAGCTGGAGGCAGGGAGAGTATCTTGCATCTCTAGGTATCTGTTTACGGCTCTTCTTGGAGACAGGATTCAGAGCCAGTTGAACCGTTTGGTATAACTCAGTGCAGCCATTCTTTGATTCTGATTCTGTATGTCGTCCAGATAAATGGGTCTTAAATGACAGTTCTGTTCAGAGAAAATGTTACTGACTCACGACTCTTCTGGTTTGCTTTTTTTTTTTTCCGGATTTGCTGCCTCTGTTGGGTGGGTTTTGATTGGGTTTTTTAGATGGGGAAATGCTGGAGTTTGGGCAATGTATGTTGTTGGAACTGTTGGAGCTTCCAAGGTAGATGTCAGTTTTATGAATAATGAAGTTTAGCTTACTTTGTCATGAGTATCTGCATGTGATTCTACAGTATATTATACAGTATAACATCTCTACATTTATTGCTTTCATATATAAACATACAACAGAAAACCAAAATCCCCACCCTACCCAACATCGCTAGGGTTTATAAAGTCAAACATACTGTGGAGGGTTTTTTGTCATTTTTTGTTTCTGAAAAGAGTTGAGGGGAAAGAGCAAAACTTGCATATGTACAAGAAATGACAGCAGGCAGGATATTGGAATGAGTTTTCAGCCACAGGAAGTGTGTTCTAATAAATACTTATTCTTCAGTCTGTTTCCTGTACTTGTGACTTCCTCTTCTCACCCCAGCATTGCCTTCTCTTCTCTGCTGACACCTGGCACCCGTTCCCGGTTTTGTCAGCCTCACTCTTTATATTGAATTCCCAACTTGTTTTCTTAGAAAGTTTTAGCTCTTCTTTTATACTCTTAGCCACTTTGCCCAGCCAGTCAGACTTCTTCCCCAGCATGCCTCCATGACTGAGCTTCATGTGGGTCAAAGCTCTCTGTGTTGCCTGGACACTGGCATTCTCTTATGTGTAACAGCACTTATCTTAAGGGTGTTGTACCACACACTAGCTCTACCCAAAAATGCATGAATCACACGTGCACAGTTTTGTTGGTAGTAGAAGCTGGGAAGGATGCAAGAATTTTCAATAAAGATAGACCCTTGGTGCACTTATGAGGCGTTAGGTTTAAGTTTTGAGTTTTCACATCCTGAGATTTCTTTTCCAAGGCTTTATGTCATTGTCAGATCTGGGTAGATTGCCATGGATATAGTAAAATGCACATCTCTGTAAAAGATTTACTGTCAGAATTAAAGTTTATAAAGTACATAATTGCACATTCTGTGCATCTGGACCATCTTAACTGAAAATTTCAAAAAATAATCAGTTTAAGCGAGACAAATTTCTATGTGGTGAAATTAGAGGCAATCAAAAACAAGGACTGAAGGGAAAGGAACAATATCGGTAATGCAGTAGAAATTATAACATCAACGTTGCCTGCGCTGTTTTCCCTGCTGTCTACATACAGAACTATCTACAGTAGGGTATATATTTCATTTACATATGTATTTAGTACATGTGTATACTGTTGTCAAGATTTCTGGTTCCTTCTGTCTCATGTTGTTTATCAGGCCTTCAAAACTATGGAACTGAAAAAATACCCTGTGTGAATCCTTAAGCCTGTAGGCATAGATGCTCAGTGGCATTCTTCTGAAATTTAAATCTTAATATAAGGAACTCACAGCCCTCAAGTGAGTTATGAGCCACTTACTGAGTGAGTGGGAATGAGTATCATATTTCACAGAGGCTTATCACTATTCCGTTTATACCCCAAGAGATTGAATTTATATGTCTCAAAATTCAGTTATTTATTTATAACACTGGAGAGTTTGCCAGTTGTTTGCATGTAAACAAATTGTGCTTTACCATAAAAAAGAGAATAAAAGTAATTGAAATGAAGCAAAAATTAAGAAAGTTGAAATTTTTCTTCCTGAGATGATATGCATAAATGCACCTGTGATACAAAGGAAGATATAAATAGAAACACTGTTAGCAAATTAGTATATGGCAGCAGTATGCTTTGATCTATGTTCGATAGGGAACAAAAATGAAAACAGAGTATTCAATCTTTTATTAATTTTTTATTTCACTTGCAGGAGAAACAGTGTGAAGGATATTGCATGGAATAAAAAGCACGGAGGTCTTTAAATTTAAAAATGAGACTGTCCAAAAATATGGATGATTAAATATATGGCATTGACTTTTAAGCTTCATGCTACAGACAAAGGCTTTTAAAATATTTTTTTTCTTCTTTTAACCACTGCAGTTCCTCTAGATTTAATTTTTTTTTTTTCAAATGCTTTTCATGATCACTGTCTAAATACAGGAAGCATTACCCTTAGGAAACTTCCACTCATTTTAATAACTACTTTTTATAAAAGCCAAATCTAGTCTTGCCATTCTTACTGTTTAGGTGGTTTTACATGCCTTCTGGATTTCTTCTTTAGACAGCTTGTTGTAATTAGAAAGCAATTATTGTTGTAATTGGAAAGGAAAATACATCTGAAATTTTTATGGAAACGCATGACTAAAGTCTTATAAGTCTTATAAGAAAACATTAAGTATTGTGCAGCTCTTATTGATGACCCAAGCTTTAGCAGTACTGCAAATGGGAATTATTTGGGTTACTTGTGAAAACAAAATTCCCAGGCTTTTTTTTCTGAGTTAGTAAATGAAATTTTCTTCATAAACCAATGGAGAGATGTTCCCACGATGTTTTAAAACTTGACAGGCTTAAGAGTATCCCCATCAGAAAATTCAGACTTGGTGCTAGTATTTGAAGAGTAGTCTAATAATTCTGACAATGATAAAAGTCACAACGCTGGATTCACATTTACAAAGTGATTCCTAGTCTCCCTTGCTATCATGCTGCCGTTGTGTTGGGTTTTTTATTTGGTTTTGGTTTTTTCCTGTGATGGTGGTGGTGATAGTGGGGAGATGGGAGGAAAAGAGATTGTGGAGCTACGTAGGTGCATTAGGTTCTCACAAGCAAATTCTGATCCTGAGTGCAAAGTAAAGGGCTCTTCTTGGAACAGCATCCTTTGATAACTTCTTAGGAGGTAGATATAAAAAGGTAAAATATAGAAAAAGAGCCTTTTGTGTCTAGGGCATCATCATTTGAAATGTCCTGATAAAAAGTATCAGCCTGCTTCCTAGAGAACAGGTAGCACTATAAAAAAAACCCAAACAAACAAATGAAAAAAACAACCCCAAAATTATCATCTGTTTTGGCAGGTTTCTGTCAAAAGGCAGACCTGAATTAGGTCTTACTTTCTTGAACTCTCCCTGACATCTGAAGATTGTCATTCCCTGTCTTGTTAATGGAAGATGATCAGTGCCATATTGCTACTTTGTGGATTGACAGAGGCTGCAATATTATTGAGAAAAGATTTCATTTCAATCTTCGTTTCACTGATTTCATTGATTAGAAGAATCTCAGCAAAAGAGGAGGAAAATAGGAAACCCTTACAGCATATTTTAATCAAGTGATGTAATAAGGCCCTGACCCTGGGTATAAGTTGCTTATAAGCACTTATAATGCTTTTTTTTTTTGTGGTGGACAATAGTTAAGTCTGGTGAGGATGGCCCTAAAAAGGCTTCCAGTTTCTTATTGAAGACTGATGTTTAAAGAGATCTCAGTAGAGTGATGGGAATAGAAAACAATACATCTCCAATTGCTTAAACATGATTATTTACAACATTCCTTTCTTTATGAGTTGCCAACAACTGTTTTATTACAGATATCTTTGAATCTGTGGTCTTGTTTTAGGCCTTTCCTAAAGGATTTCTGTTAAAAAACAGTTTGATTAGATAGACAAGACAGTTCGTGTATCTTCAATAACTTGGTCTGTGTGTTTCATTCTCTATAAATCAGCCTACATAGGCAATAATGGTAGCAGTTGGTTGTGAAGCTGAAATTTCTATTAGTAGATGTCGTTTTGACAGCAACGGTTTCCTCACAGTGCACATGGGAAATGCATTCCTTTGAGTTATAGACCATTCAGTGGCAGATCAATGGGAGCCTGCTCTACGGCAGCTTTTTCCAGAAGGTTGATGGAAAGGTGCTGTTGGAGGATTTGGATGGCTGTCCAAAGTCATTCTGAGTTAGGAAGCAGTGGATGTGTGTGTTAAACAACAATCATTTGTCTCCAAGTAAGCTTATCAATGTAGTCAAACAAAGCTTTTCTTTCCTGGCTTTTTCCTAATTTTCTCTTTCTGGAAAATTAATTAAGAGCAGAGGGAGGGGAAAAAAAAAAAAGAAAAAGAAGAACGGGAGAGAGTAGAAACGTCCCACCTCTATTATAGGCCATCATTGTAAGATCTGAGTGGAAACGTAGCCAATGTGCGAGAGCTTTAAGATAAAAAACTTAGTGTTAAATAGGGTTTTAAGCATAACCTTCCAAGACGTCAAGTAAATGGGTTTTTTTCCCCTCAAGTTACAATAGTCATCTGAGAACAGTGTGTGTAACGTGTTTACAGGATTGTTGTATTTATTTCTATGTAGTGACAGTCTCTTGACCATGACAGTGATCGAGTTGACTCTAAAATGGCATCCTCTTGACTATGTCAATGTTCAAGTTTCCTTTAATGTAGATGCACACCATCTATTTGTGTGTGCGTGTCATGGAGAAGATGGATCAGTTACAGCTAAACTTTGAGGCGTTGTTCACTGGTCCCAGGCAATTTATTAGGCATGTGAGTGATACTAGCAGAGAGTAAGGGATGGCGTTGACAGTGTGCGAGTTCCTTGTTCATTTGCGTATTCCGTTTTTTCCTGACTCTATCTTAAGTGTAAGAATAGAGATCATAATTTACATTCTCACTACACTGAAATGCTAAATTCACAGGATACCTACTGTGTGGGTAAAATGTGATTTATCTACTGTACTAGTAATACTTTGTCCTCCACATGCTGCTATAATAAATTAAATACAAATTTAATGTTTTTAATAGAATTTTAATGGTTCTAAAATTAATTCTGGAAGCAAGGGGGAAGTAACATATTATTTTTGGATGAAAATGTTGTCATAAATTTTCAGAGTCATATAACCATAGTAAAGCAACGATATAATTTTTCCTCTCTACAGTGCTAAAAAACCCAATCTGTAAGTTATATAGATTCCCTACTTCTGACAACAAGTGGATGCGCATTCGGGAACAGATGGCTGAGACAACGCTCTCTTTCCATGTTCCGAAAGAACTGATCAGTCTGCATATAAAGGAGGATATGAGAAGGTAAGGAAGAAGAATTAGTAATAGTAGATACTAAATTTTATTGTTCTGAGTTGGAATAATGTAAGTGATGAGGTAAAAATGTTGATTTGTAGTACGAAATAGGCAAAAAACAGAGATCTTTTCGGCTGCTAAGAATTTACATTTTTAACTAAACAACAGAATTGATTGCTAAGAATTTTTAGGACTCCAGTGACTTCATAATTCTGAGCAATGAACTGTGCTAGAGTGTGATCATGACTTCAAATGTGTAAGCATCAACATATAAATATTCTGAAAAGTTAACATTTTATAAAGAAACAACACATGACAAGGGTGTTAAGTAGTGTGTTTGGCTTTGTGTCTGGGTATTGCTAATGTCACAGACAAACCTTATGCAAGCAATGACATCTTTGTAGTTAATAAAGGAGCAATAAGAATATAAATCGCATTCCTCTAACTATTTGGTGTAAGAAAAGGATACCAAATTAATGTCAGTTTCAAATGTTTGTTCGTGTTTGAACTTGTAACCAGGAGGGACATCTGAGGATCATTACAGCGTGTGTTGCTTGGGAAAAAACAGGGTAAGGGAGCACAAGTGTCCCAAAATCCTTTGTGTGTCCAAATTCCTACTGCAGCAACTAAACTGGAAGCCTGTCCTTGAATACTTGTAAGCTGTGCTGATGCAGTTGCAGAAAAAGCATTATTTTAAGCAGTCCAGGGCTTCCCTGAAAGCATACCTTCTTTGTCCAATGATAATGGATGGTGTAGAAGAACTTTCTTCATTAAATTTGCCTCACGCATAGATGGGCATCTGGTCTCATGTATAAGAGTAACACTGGGAGCTAGTGCTGCATCCCAAAGCCCTCCTGTGCACTCTCAGGCAACTCTCTCCCATCAGAGGGAGTTGCCTGTGGTTGTTTACAGTGGCTGGTTGTCCTGCAGTAGGAGCCTATTTTCTTTTTTATTCACCTCATCCACTGCTTCTGTATGATCTTTTTATGACAACAGAAGAGCGTGTGGGAGACCAGAATCTTGCTTTTAATAAAGTCAATGGACTGATACATACTTATGCATGGTGATGATGGGTTATAAAAATCATATGAATTGTTATAATACTTTAGTCATTTAATACAGTGTTTAGGCATTTATGGCCTGATCTTGTTTGAGAATACTAATGTGTAAGTTTTTTTAGTAAGCAATAAAAATAGATTATGATGACTTGCACAGTTGATCCACTTCCCGGATTTTCATTTGCCCCATGGGTAAATGCCTTTTAAATGTTAGGGGATTATTTTAACCACTTTTACTACTATTCTCTCCAAAGGCATAATGCAAGTAATAGCGCTTGCTGTTATTTCTTATTATAGTATTCACCTCCTTGGATAAAGTCATAGTAAGAATCACCGTGGTTTGATTTTTAATGATTATTCAACACTCACCAAAACAAAGACAAGCTTTGCAGAAGAAACCAGCAAACGTTGTTCAAAGATTGATGCAAGTGGTTCTGATTTTCCTGACTGCCAATGTGTTTAGCTGTTCAAACCTGCTAGAAAGTGTGGGTGTGAGAGAAAAAGAGCCAAAGTGATTGTATCAGTCTGAGGGAAGAGGTAAGACAAGCCAAGAGGAGCAACTGCTTGTGATAGAATACTTAGCAGATAGTGGGAACAGGGACATCTGTGTCACCTATCATGGTATAAGCATGTAGGTTGGAGCTTCAGCTTTGTATGGACTTTGCTTTTTGAAATAGTTGCAGTACTTACTCCATTGTGCAACCAAAAGGATGCAAAACCTTCCTCTTATTCTCCATCAGTTACTGCATAGAGGAATACAAGCATATGAACGTAAGTGTAACTTGAATTTTTGTGAGCGGTATTTAGACTATTGCCCTCTTCAAACATGACCAGTTTGAAAACCATAAATTTATAAACTAAAGGATAAAATATATTGTAATGTATGAACACTGTGCAATTCTCTGTCCTCTTGATTTTGCTGTCAGTAACTAATTTTGGAAAAGAGGGCCTCTGTGAAAGTCTAAGAGGAGTTTTCATATCAGACTCAAGGAAGTAAAATTTGTTGGGCTTTACTTAATTATTGGGTGTTTAAAGTTGTAGTGCATTGGAATGGAGTAGTGTTACCTGATTTCTTTTGTGATAGTTACCTCTACGTAACATTACTTATTATTCAGCAGTGCTGAAAGCTATAAAATGTTAACTTATGTACCGACTGTCCTGTCAGAGAGGGTTTTTTGTTGTTTTCTGCAAAATCCACCCAGGTTTTAAGACTCCAGAAAATCATTCTGTACCAGGCAGCACTGCTTCTCAGAGACTGGCTGATAAAATTTCCAGATGTTGTATTTGTGGACAGCATGTCCCTTTCTTAAAGAAGTCCATGTCAAGCAAATGATCTAACTTGTAGTTCGACTTAGAGCCTCCCACATTATAGTGAAGGACAATACCAAACCAAAGCAAAAAATAAATTTTTTTTCTCAAGATTATAATTATTTTAACATGCTCAAATTCTGTCATCACAAAAAGCATTTGAATTTTTACATTGTTAACCTAGAGATTTTTCACTTAGTGTTTATCCATGGTTCTAATAGCACTAAGTTGAGTGTAGTTTTGTCAGTTGATGTCAGTGAGGGTGCAGAGAATATAAATTAGAGGTGTTAAGGCATTAAGGTGATTAGAAAAGCTTTGTACAGTTTTATTATATTGCTAGTGTCATAAAGATCCTCACTGTTTATTTTGAATGAGACACTCTGTTCAATAAATTGGGTAAAAAAGAAAATAGAAACCTGCAAAAATCTTTAAATGCTTGAGTAATCATGCAATTAATAATGTGATTTATCTTGCCACGTATATGATTCCGAGCTGAGATAAAGAAATGAAGGTATAAATATAAACTATGAGAGTAAAATGGTTTTCCTTATATCATAGAGCTGAAACGACATTATCTTAAGTTGATTCCAGTGTTTCCTGATGAAACAGTAAAATTTAAAAAACATCTAACCAAAAGAAAACCAAAACCACCTAAACCAATTGTATGTGCCACTGCTAATTGCTAAAATACAATTTAGGATTAAAGTGTAAATTCCACAGATGCCATTCTGAATATTATTGAATTTGATACTCTATGCAGTCATGTGATGCAGGAGAATTGTGCTCTGCTCTTAAACGTGAATCCTAGAACTAACCTCTGATGAGCATGCTGTTTGAAGATCTTGTGTCTTTCAAATATAAACCCAAGTAATAAAATATCCAAGGAAGGGAAAGAGTTTTAAGGCAAGAAGGAAGAAATGGGTTTAAATTTGCTTATATATTGTCTACACTTTTGGGTAATAAAAAGGGGATGGTGGTGGATAGAAATGTAAAAGGAACTTAAAAGCTCTCGGGAACAGCATAAAATATTCTCAAATCCCAGTCTATTCTCCACATATACACTGAAGAAACAGGCTTTAAAGTATTTTTAGTATGTTGGTGGCTTGATTTTTATGGGTGGTTATTTGTTTGGTTTGGTCTGCTTAATTTTTGGTTTTTTTTAAAGAAATGTTTAAGGTGTGCAGAAGGTAGGCAAAACCTACATTTTAATTTTTAATTACCTGTCAGGCCAGTCTTACCAGAACCTGAAATAGTTTTGGGAAATTCTGTAAGAAGATAAAAACGGCAACTGTTTTGAAGAGGTTCTAAATGAAAACTATTAGAAAAGAAAGAAAAATATCCTTTTATTCATTTTTGCGATAGCTTCCCTGGAAGGGATTAAATCCTCCTTGGTAATTGTCTGTTTTAGGAACAATATAGTAAAAAGGCTATGATTCTTTTACTTCTGGAGAGAATGTTATATTGTTTTGATGGATTATTGCCTGTATATCACAGGACCGTAACTTGTGGTAAAGAAAAATGAGAGTAATTTTGTCTGCTTCTAGTCTACAAAAAAACCAAAGATGCAATGGTTATCCATAAACATGTACACTTTACAGAAAAATTTGATAGGAAAAATAATTCTTGTGCTCCTTTCCTTAGAAGGAAGCTTCTAAGCTTTCTTTACTTATGAGTGATTAAGTCATGCCCCATGTGTATTTACTCCAAAGCTCCTGTTTAATGAATAGTCAGAACTTTGTCACCTTTATAATATTATAACACTTTTGCAAATATAATCTGCAGAAATGTCTGATCTTGTTTTGAATCCTGCTAAGCACTTTGCTTCTGATGTTTTGTGAAAATGAATTTCAGAAGCTAACTGCTTGTTGGAGGCAAAAATCACTTCTTTTTTTTGGTTTTGAATTTGTCTTTTTTTTTTTTCACTGAGAATTGCATCACTGGATTTTTGAAGTTGAATGAATCAAAAATTACTACTTTGTCTTAATACAGAATTTGCGGTTTATGTGCTTTCATCATATGTCCTCTTAATTATCTCTTCTTCATATAATTACACTGATCTTTTCAACTTCATCTTTCAGTTTGTGAAGATTTCTGCTGTGTTCTTAATGATACAAGCGGCTATTCCTGCTGTTCCCTTTTCTGAGACAGAATAATCAGATCCAAAAAAGTTCTTTGAGGGAATGCACCTTTCTGACTAATTTTACTCCTCTTAATATCTTGCTGGTGTTTGTTGCTTCATTTGGTTTTTATTGTGACTGACCAGAAGTTTTTACTGTACTTTTCACAATGGTGTCTGGACTGTTGAAGCTAGTGGTAGTTTTGCAAAAACAAGTTAATTGGGAGCATGACAGCATTAGGACTTTCTTCAAATAATTTCTGAACATGGTGCTTACCACTTGTTCAAAGTACTCCTTACAGAATTCAGTATTTTGCATTTTCAACATTGAATAGGTTTCCTGTAGACTTCCAAAGTGATGAGGAAGAGACTATTTCTGTTACTGTGGTCATCAGAGCGTGTAGCACAAAGCAGAGACTATTTAAGTAGAAATTATCAACATGAATAATACAGGAAGTTCTTTGTGCCTCTTCCAGGTGCTTTTAGTAGTTTACTATGATCATGCACCTAAGGTGTTCTTAAAAATAAAATAAATTAGAAAAAAAAACAACACAAAACCACAAGCAAAACCCAAGTAAAACATGAGTTGATAAATCAAAAGGCAGCATATTATTATGAGTCTTGGGTGCTCAACCATCATTTGGTAATGGGTTTCATTGAACATTTTCTTGGAACAAAAAAAAAATGCATGTAATTTAACTTTGAGTCTAATGGAAACAGTATTTAATTGCTAGCAATCTCCGAAATGTATCCAGTCACGTAGTGTTTACGGATCACTGATTGCCCTGAAGTAGCTGTTCACAAAGAAAAGCACAGATGCTTCAGTCCAGGCACAGATCCTCCCAAAGCATCCTGCATATCAGTGTAACAGCTTGCACGACGACTCTACTTTCCATTAGCCAGGGAAGTCTGGGTAAAGCTCAAGTCCCCTGAAGGGCAAAGTGCCCATGAATTGTAGCTATGTAAATCAGTAAGTCATTCCCAATAAAGAAGTTGTTGGTTTTCAAATAGGAGCCTGAAACGAAGGTTTATGACATTTGTAGTAGCGCTGTGTGGTCCTAAGGAGTCTCGTATCTTGTTATTAGACTTTTTTCTCCCTTTAAAATTGTGTTGTGGTGGCACCAATGATCATTAATCTTTGCACTAATGATCAGTGTAATATATAGTGCTTGCAGCAGATCAGGATCCGATACTGAATTTTTCTGCCATAATGGCAGAAAAGAGTTTTGAAGAAAGGGTAAGTAGATTTTAATTTTTTTAATAGGGAACTACTTCCAATCATAATAGGAAGTGCTCAGTGAAAGCTGACTTAATTAGTCTACTAAAGGAAAGGATGGATGTGAAAAACAAAGTACCTGAGAAAGGCTTAAAAATGATCTAATTAGCTAATGTTTGAAGTGGAGGAGGAGGAATGGGCCCGATTGTTTACATCCACATTCTGGTTAGATACAAATGGGGCAAGATTATGTCAGGGCCACCAAGGAAGATACTGAAGTAGTCAGGGCTGGAGACAATGAAAGTTGAGACATGCTCCTGGGTGGGAGTTTCTGTCATGCATTGACAGAAAACACTATCCAAGAGACAGTTTGAGGAGCTGAACAGCAAGACATAGACAAAGTCTGGATTTGATTCTGTAAGAAGGGTTGAAGTTGATGCTGAGCACAGGATCTGTCATTGTGATGAGTGTAATTACCTGGAAAACTTTGAGAGGGATTTGGAGTGGGGGAAGAAGATGATAAATGGCTCTATTTTAACAATATTGAGTTTGCTCTGAGCTTACTGCTCTGTTGACAAGCTATTCAAAATTCCATGCCTGCATTGAAACCGAATCATTAACTGATTTGCCCTCAGTAGAACCAGTAAGTATTATAAATAATAATTTTCTTTTACACCACAATTATTATTTGACACAATTACTGGTTATGTGTGGTTTTTTAAGTTGTTCAATGAAAAAAGTTCTGATACAAGTATTATAGTATTATTAAAAGAAAATAAAGATTTTTTTAGATTGTGGGCATTAATATGAACTATAAACTTCAAAACGTGAAAAATACCATTACTTCAATCTGTTTGTTTACTTCTGAGAGGAGCATTTCACAATAATGTTAGGTAAAGCTTGGTACTATGGAATATTGTTGATGAAACTTAGATACAGGAAAGAGAATTCTTTTTTCAGTCATAACTCAGAGTTTTACTGAGTCAACAACAGCAGTGACAAATCACAAGACACAAATAGTATCTAAATCCTATGTCTTATATCTTTGCATTTGAAAAAGGATATGAAATGTGCAACAAGGTTATTTTTGGAGGAATAGTGTCTATGGCATATAATCCTGTTACCTCATGGTTTTGATTTTACTGTATTCTTAATTGAAAATAAATTTTTAAAAGGTAGTATTTAAAGTTTCCATGCTATATATGCTCTACATTACTATAAAACAGCAGGCTTGCTTTATTAAAGCATTGCAGATAGGATGTGTCTTTTTATGAGATACTAGGGGCTGCATTTTGACTTCAATGATGCGTATGTGTTTCTGAGATGAACCAAATACAAGCCTTGTCGACAGCAATAAGATGCAGGAAAGTGTGTCCTTGAAAACACGTTAAAGTTAACATGGTGGGATTTGTGCTTTCCCTGCCTGTTGCTGCTGGTGTCAGTGGAGTTAACTCATAGTCAGCCAGTTAAACCAATTTTTTTGGTTTGTTTGTTTGGATATTTTAGTCTAAGATAAGGGATTTCTGTTCCTGCTATTGCCTGATTTGAGCATGGGACCAAGAGCTCCAGGAAGGGGCTCAGACAGAGGCAGGGGAGCGGAACCCCAACAGTGGGTTTTCCATGGGACAGAGGACTCTGAATGTGGCGTATTGCTCTGCCCACCTCTCAATGTGTAGTATTTCTCCAGTCTCTGTAGAATACTATATTCCTGTATAGGATAAGCAGTAAAGTTTTGGAGCTCAGCCAGGTCCAAACATTGTTCCTAAAACTATTAAATAAGACAACATAAATATTGAGGGCCGAAATATCTTCACTGCAAATAAATAAATGGGATACCCTGCCAAATCTTATGAGCTTTTCTTAGGAGGAAGCCCCGAGATTGTCATTTAATGGGATGTCTCGTTTTAAACTGCTGGAAAACTACAAGGAAGGTGGGGATTTAAAATGGCGGGTTTGTCCTCTTCCTGTTGATGATTCTTATGCTACAGGATTGTCAGTTTATCAGTTATTATCAGTTATTATCAGCCCAAAACACTGAAAAGGTTTCATCTAATTCAGTTCTTCAGGTTGAGTGAAATGGGAAAAAGTAATCATATGTCATCAGTAAGCACCCAATGAGTTGAAATGGAAAAAAGTAATCATATGTCATTAGTAAGCACCCAATGAGTTCATGTAATGTAATCTTTGTTTCCATTTTGATGCTTTCAAAGATACATATAAACAAAATGCTTGAATTCTGCTTCCAGTGTAATCTCCTTGATTTTGGTTGTCATATTAACCAGGAGTAGAATTATGCATATAGAGCTTATTTAATACTGTTTACTCTAATGCAAAGATAATAATGATGGGGGAAATATCAGTGGATCAGGGTGAGGCTTTTCTGTTTAAGAAATAATTTTAAGACTTTTTTCGCTAGTGGTCAGAACTGTTGCAGTAAGTGTAGCTCTATGTTCCTGTGCTGCAGTCTCTTTGGTCTTTTTCTCCCCCTTTCTGCCCACTCTCCTTCTGTTTTTTCCTTTTTCTTTGGTAATTTTCCTATATGCAAGAGCTGTCCTTTTAGAAGTCTTTTTTTAAAGACTTCCAAGAGTTGCAGTGAAACAGACTACTTGATACTTAGAGGAAAATGAGGAAAACTAGTTGGTCAGGTTGCGCAGGTTTTCTCCTGACCAATTCCAAGTGTTTGAAGACTCAAGATCTTCCCTTTTCAGTTTCCTTAAAAGCAGGTCCCAAAGTGGCTCTGAGGATAGATGTAGGATGAACTTATTTTGCAAGCAGGGAAAACAAACAGAAAGCCCAGTGTACTGTAACTGTGCTTGTTTGTGTAGGAAATTAAAGTGATCTCTATTTCACTCGGGTCAGCTCTCAAGAGCGTACAGGAAAGCTGATAATTTGCTAAAGGATTTCCTTTTGGATTTCAAGTGACATGTTTGGTTACCATAACAATGCTGTTTTGGCCTGCTGAACACAACTGTAAGGCTGAAGAGTAAGTTTTAGGGGACTTGTGTGGTTTTTTTCATTTGTGTGTTTTGTTTTGATTTTAACACTAAAGAAAGGTGGTGACCGGTGTGTTGGTTAAACTGACATTTGTAGAAACACTGCTAGAACTGCGTTTATGATGTCTATGAAAGTATCCAAGAGCAGAGTGTAACGCAAGTGTTGTAAGAGAGACAAATGTTGTATTCTCTACAATAGTTTTTATTACTTCTTCAGTAAAAGTTACTTGCTGTGAGCACAGATCTCTGGAGCCTGGAGCCCTTCTTACCTCCAAGGAAGAAATAATATTCCAGTTTGCAGGCCATTGCATTTGTAACAAATGAGTTTTGAACACAAATTACTGTAATATTCACTGATTTGACATTCTTTATTGTCTGGCTGAAGAGCAGAGCTGAAATCAGTGGATTTTACACGCGTCATGAAAACAGATTTTATTTCAATTAAGAAGTGTTTGTGATATTTATTAACAAACTGGTTATGGATTAATTTGGATGAATGTTAATGGATTAATGAGTGAGTTAGTGCTTTCTCTTTTTGCTTTTTAATGCAGGAATCAGGAACTTAAAGACTTGGGAGAACTTGCCCCTCACTGGGACAATATGCGCAAAAGTGTTATTGCCCACTGTGATCAGATGTTGAGCATGTACCAGGATACTCTTGCAGAGCTTGGGAAGCATACAGGTATGAATCGATGACTCTGTGAAAGAAGCCTCTCCTCTTCTGGAGCAGTTGAGAATTAAATAGATTGATAGTTTTTAAATAGTGGCGTATTCAGCAGAAATAAACCACAGAAAAATGAGGTATTTCTGAAATACTTGCATTTCCTCTTCTAAATCACTTTCATGCATTTCATCGGTTTTTCACAGTTTACATGGTACCTGGTTACACAGCAGCCAGAAAAACAAAAAAAAAAACCCAAAACACTGAAAAGTGAGTGTTAAAGTGAGTGTGTGTGTTTTAATTGCCTGTTCCCTTGAATATACTGCTCTGCTAGTATTGAATACCATCTACCAATTGGAACCAGCCTTAGAGGTAGGTAGTTTTGTCAGTTTTTCTTGAAACCCAATTTGTTACATGAAAGAGACTACTGGATAACAGTAACATCTAGCTATGCTTCACATAGCCTCAGCATAGTAGTCGTCATTGCCCACGTTGTTCCAGAAAAGCACAGAATTAATATGGGATGGGCAGTCTGTCCTCTGTCCGGAAACAGCAGTATGTGCTGCCATGGTTTTTTTCATCCAGACACAGTGGTCTCATATTCTGATGTGTGCTGGCTTTTTCAGTTAGTACCTGCCAGAGTCCTGTGGTCAGGGACTATAATGTATTGTAGTGTCTGCGTGCCGGTGGGATGAGGCAGCATCAGTGACAAACAGGCAGAAAAGGCAGCTGGGTTTTTCCTCCTGTAGTAATTCTTACTCATAAAAAGAACAAGAAAAGACTGCGGAACGGATTATTTCTTCTTTTGAATTTCTTGTCTTTTGATTGTTCACAAATCATTCAAAGAACTTATGATGATTCTTTTCTGGTTTGTGAGACTGCTGGAATTATTTCCTGAGTAACAGTGTACTTTGAGCAAACAAGGACTTCTGTCTGTTTATAGCGTGCTTTTCTGCCTCTTCCTGTTGGTGCACGTTCCCCTCCCTCCCCGCCACCCAGTTTTTGACATGTCCTGGAAGGAAATGGGTGCATTTGTTCTGAATTACTACAAAGGCCTTGTTTTTGTTGCTGCTTTCTTGCTGTGGTATCATATTAGTGACTTGTGAGGACTGGCATTACAATCTCAAATACATGTTTTCGATGACCGTGCTGCCCTTATTGCTTGGGTATGCTGGTTCGCTCCATATTCTGGCTGTTAGGTGTTCCCACTGGGGCTTCACTCCCACAATTGCGTGTGTGTGCACATGTCCGAGCACTGTGTTACACGTACCTAAGTTTGCAACCTAGAGTATTGCTGAAAAAGGGATACATTATGGTTATGAATATTTATAAAAATAGAGATATAAATGATGATAACAACTCTTGAAATATCTGGTTTGTATTTATGGAGAATTTTGCAGTATTTACTTATTTCTAGCTTTCTACATAGTCCAAAGAAAACTTTTTTTTATGTGTACTAAGAAATGGAGCAATCAGGTTTTAGTTCAATATACAACTAAAATGCATAGCAGAATACTGTCATCTTACAGAGAATTGGGCACATTTACTTTTATTATAATGAATCTGCTGCGTTTAGTAGGTGAGACACAAATCTTTCCAAAATAGGCATTAAAACTATACTTTTATCATGTATCCCATGATCCATTCATCATCTTGTAATACAGGACTGAGCATGATATTTCTCGTTCCAGATTGCTCTGCAATAGCTTTCTTGGTGACAGGAAAAGAGAAATCCTGTTTTAGTGTATGAGTAAAACCAGCCTCTGACTGAAACTAAGCATTTTGGGAACTGTTGATCATCTGCTTAAATAGGCAGGGGCTGGGGAGGGGGGCGAAGAGGGGGAAANTATGGGGGGTTTTTTTGATGCTTTGCTAATTACGTTTTGAAAGCACTCCATAAAGTATCATATGCAAGGCAATAAATACAGATTGTGAAGGAATCAATGTAATAATTATTACTTACAGGAAAATATTGAAATGCTGTTTTGAGATAAAAAAAAAAATAAAAGAAGACAACGTAATGTATTAAGTGTGAATCCTGCAAGACTGGTGTTGTGCCAAGTGAATTTGAAAAGGGTTGGTGATGTTAAATGACCTGTCTTAACGGTGGTTTGAGAGAACTCCAGCAGAGCAGGGAGCCTGAGATTATTGAGAAGGATGGAAGCAGCACATACGAGAAAAGAGTAGGAACATTTCTCCAAAAACATAGCAAAGCAGAAATCAAAGCAACTAGTAATTGTAGTGAAGATGAGAAATAATGAGGAGGTGTTAATTTGGAGGCCAACACTGAGGTATATACCTAAATCTCATTTCTTCGACAACCTTTTTTTGTCCCCTTACTAATATGGTACCAGTCAGATCCTTGTTTATACTTGGAAAACCCTAATTTTACATTTTATGTGAAAAGTTACTTCAATGTTCAAAAACTTATTTTACTGTCATCAGTGGGATATGTGCACCTTTTAAAGCCAAATAATAGCACATACCTTCTAATGAAGACAATATTTATTTACTCTTAACCCTGTGCTATAGTATTTTTATTCTTGTTAAATCACAAATTACATTATATAATAAATTCTCTGAGTAGTTACTGTCCATTCTAAGCTGTTCCATAGTGATCTAAAATTTTTAAATTAAATGTATTGTTATAGGTATGTAGAGCTAGGCTAAAACCTCAAATCTGCATTTTGATCCTGTAAGCAACATTGGGTTTGGCTGCCCAAAAGTAAAACAAAATCTAAACCAGATTCTTTATGTTTCTGCTGTCCATTACTTACCTTTAACCAGGTTATTTTTCTTCCTAGATCATTTGCAACAACTAATTGCAATCTCTGCTAAACCGAGATTAATCTCCCTTGCTACGGTTTCCAGAAGTTTTTCCTGCTACCTTTTTTTTTTTTTTCAGAGGAATAGGATGGATGTGGGTAAAATTCATTGCATGTTTAAAGGTGTCCCAGTTCTTCTTCCATTCCCATTTGAGATGGTTCTTCTCTATAAATAGCACATATTATAACCTTAAAAAGCATGATTATAGTGTTTGACAAGAAAGCAAGGCAGCCATAGGTTTGACTTCATGCTATAGTTGCACAAAAAGTAACGTTGAGAGAATGTTGTAGAGACTGGAAATTCAAGTACTCTCAAGGTAGAAAATGCTAAGATTAGAGATGTGAGTACAACTTTAATTCAGACTTTTCAGGTCAACATATTTCAACACAGTCTTTACTTTCCCATTGTCATAGATTCATGCCAAAAAAGATTTTGCTTTACAGTTCGGCCTGTGTAGGCTTATTACTTCATCTTAGTCTGCACATGGCCTGAGTTTGGGTTGAGGCAGTTCTCTCCCTTCTGAAAGAGCTTGAAAATTGCAGTGCTCTGGAGTACCTGTGCATCTGTGCTGGAGATCCAGACCTGCTTGGAAACAGGCACCCGTCCTAATAGCGGTAGTTTGCAATCAGTGGTATTTCTACTTAAGAACACGACAAGGCTGATTTTTCTAAACTAGACCTGGCCTCAGATGCAGAACTCCTGAATCGGGTTGCTATTTTGGGAAGCCTTACTTTAAGACAAGGCCAACTGGCAACATTCCTCTTAGGAAGCCATGGAGTGCTTTTGCCTCTGCCTTTGCTTCACTGCCACATTGGCAGCCAGAGATATGTGGAAGCGCCAACTCATTGACCCTCTTCTCCCTCCTTGGTACATCAAAAACAGGGTTAACGTTAACATGCTTTGCATTTTTGCTTTGCTACTTGCTGAACCATTGTTTTCCTTTAACAAGGGGATTTTTAAGTGTATATTGTCACAAACAGTTCTGGAGGACCAACGGATGTAGGTCATCTAGGTCTAAGTATCTCCAATTTCCTTTTGTATCAGCACTAGGGAAGACTCAGAAGCAGCGTACAGAAGGGGAGATAGCAACTGTAAATATATTTTTTTTCCAAAATATTTCCACATTCCTCTTACACAATGTCATGTTGGGTTTTCTGAGAGGTACTTGCTTCATGCTCAGCTGAGCTATTTGTGGAATTTAATGGAGAAAAATGTTAGTAGACCACTTAATTTGTTTTCAAAAATTGACAGATTGCAGTGGAAGTACCGGGAGACTGCATTAGTGTTAGACAGCAATTTTGGTTTAGCAGCATATTTACTGAAAATGGAGATTTAAGGAAGTTAAAACTTTGTCAAATTTGAGTTGTTTTGGCAAATGCTTTTATCCTCAAAAACGGGGGAGAATTCAGAGAATGCCAAGGATTTTTCTTTCAAGGAAACATAATAACAGGAATCTTAGAAGGTTTAGGTAATATCAAAACAAATAATTTCAGGTTAATCCAAAACACAAGTTTGGTGATTTGGGGAGGGAGTAGAACTTTGAAACTTTCTTTGTTTGCTTTAGTTTGACCTGCAATGACTTATTCTCCCCCCTTGCCCCATATATATCCTTTCCCGCCCCCCCCATTTCAGTCATGAGACTGAACGTTATTCATTCTTCATCCAAATGGAGAAGAAATGACAATTGAAGTTGAGGCAATTGAGTATTGCTCTGGGGAATTGGACATTATCTCTTGCCTCTGTCACAAAGTCCATTATGTGACACTTGGCAAGTCAGACTGAAGAATTGGTTAATGTGTATTATTTTTGGAAGTCTAGCGATAGGCACAAGCCGTTTTGCGGATGTACTCAGTACTTATGGATGTAATTACCAAAAGAGTGATCAGGCACTGGAACGGCCTGCCCAGGGAGGTGGTGGAGTCATTAATGTTAAGAAATGTCATAATGTTAAGAAATGTGTAGATGTGACACTTCAGGACATGCTTTAGTGGCCGAGATTGTGGGGGTCTTTTTTGTGGGGGTCTTTTTTGTTGGACTCGGTGATCTCAGAGGTCCTTTCCAACCATGATGATTCTGTGATTCTGTAATTCAGCTCGGAGGGAGCTGCCCTTCCAAAAGGGAATGTGATGTGGCATTGTAATGTCTACTCTGCAGAATGAGATCCTTCATATCTCATACTGATGCATTGTTTCTCAAATGCTTTGACCTAAAGTTATTCTCTGCCATTACGATGGATAAAATGATAGCCCTTTTACTCAGCCGGTTAAACTTATTCTATAAATATTTGTAAAGCCCTTAGAAACTGTAGTGATGCATGCAGTAGACAGGTTTGAGGAAATTAATAATCCTGTCTTTGTGGGACGCTTGAGCAATATATTTGAATCCAGATACTGAAGTAAAAGTTGGAAACAAAATGCTTCTAAAGTGAGCAGCAAAGGCCCTAAACATTCAATGAGCTGGAAAAAGCTGGTATGTGATATGTCACTGAAGTCTATTTCACAGTTCCTTGTCAGGTGGATGTCAGATGAAGGTTGCATCTATATTGTGGTATTTCCTGACTTGGAAGAGTTTAATCTTGCAACGATACTAACAACTATTTTAATAGAGGGAATGTATTTTTCTTGGTCATTAAATACAATTTACCAAGTTATTTAAAAACAAGCTGTACTGAAAATTAGTTTTATCACATGGATGATACTGGCAAATGCAGATAGAGAATGCTAATTCCACTGCATGGATCTCGCATACCTGAGTAACCTGAGAGTAAGTGATAGCAGTGGGGGGTTATTATCCCATATGTTTCTGGCACTGGATGGGAAGGAATTCTTGCTTCACAGGTCTTCCCTGAAAAGAGGAATAAGAAGACTTAGCAATACTGCATGTGTTCTACTCCAGCTCAGGATAGAAGTGTACTCTGGGGAGAGCAGGCTTTCCTCCTCCTCTTCCTCCTTCTTTTCTTTTGCCTGTCCCTTTTAATCTGCTGTCGGTTTATTCTTCTCTTAGTCTGCCAGTGTTTCCTTGTCTCAGATCCAGTGATCATTCCTTAAGCTTTGATCTTGGTCTCAGATGAATTCTCATAAACAATCTGCTCCCTTTCTGTTTTCTTTCGTAATGATTTACAATCTTCTCACCTGCACTGTTACCTTTTCTGTTACAGTTCAAGTTCTCTTCACTGCTCCCATAGTTTTGTCTTTTCTGAGCTTTCCAGATGCAGGTTTCCCACTGCTGTTCCTCATCATAAATGACTTCTCGTTTCAGCCTGCATCCGTACGTTTCTTATTAAAACTGAATCTTTGACTCCTGTCAGTTGCTACCTTTGCTCTTAAACTTTGTTAAAATTATTATTTTAAGTTACTGAATTTAGGTAGCAACCTAAGGAGGCTTGGCTTGTCTGGAGTATCATTGATGCCCTCTGACAATATGATTTGCATTGGGAGGCTCAGTGCCTAGTCGTGTTGGAGTCTATGACAGTTGCAATGGGTAACCTCTAGGAAATTCTGATTGAGCAAGTGAAAAAAAAAAAGAAAAGAGTTTAGAAATATTTCCTTTATCTCTTTTTTTTTCCCAAGAAAAGGTTGAACCTTTCCAAACTTCTTTTTTTTTAATCCTGTATGGATCTGAGAAATTTTGATCCAAATGATTAATAGTTGGCAAAATGATAGGATGCTAAGGAAATGTTGGGCTGCCTGACTGAGAAAATAGAACCACCTCTCTTTCCTAATCTACACCCTTTTGTTTTATATATATGCTGTCTCAATATCTCCAGGCAAATTACATTTTCATACTGTCAGGCTTTAATTCTATTCCTTTATGCCACCATAGAGTTACTCATACTCTCATACTTTTGAAGTTTGCAACCAGATTATTATTTTTTTCCCTAGAGCATTGTGCTTCTTGTGATTTTGGCTTTTTAGAAAGAAAACTGATGTATAGCTTTTCTTAAGCTGGTTTATATCATTTGAACTTTCTAAGAAGAATGCATAGTCAATGTAATACTTCTGTTATAAGAAAAAAATGTTACTTGATGAAAATGTAGTACCATCGTAGCTCTGTACCCCTGTGTTTTTAGCACAGAATATAAACATAATGCACATTAACTGTGACATTGTTTCCAGCAGACTGCAGACCGATTTCAGACAGCAGGAAAAAATGTCTAGCACCTAGAATAAAAGATTAGATTGTTCTGTGAATTAAAAGCTGTTTTGTTGCTTCCAATATGGATACATGCTGAGAGTGGGTTAGTGAACCATTCTTCTCAATATACAATTACACATTAAAAGTAAATTAAAGAAGACTCCTAACATACAAGTATTGTCCTCACATTAAAAGAAGAAAAAACATCTGCTGGGTGCTTAAGTTAATGATTCTTTAAACTTTTGTTTCTCAGGTTCTTCCTTCAAATCAAGCTGTAGCAAAGGAGAAAAAGCGTTAGAATTCATCCCAATAAATCTTCATCTGCAAAGAATGCATGTGCATAGTCCTCGATTGAAAGGTAAAGTCTATTCTGCAGAGACCCAAAGTATGACAAGGTATGCTTTGAAATGCAATTAAACTTGCAACTGAGAGGTATGGTTTCCATTTTAGCCCTTTTAAAGATGTAAATATCTTAATTTATATATCCAGTTTCAAGGATGAACTTTAGGTGGACATGCTTTCAGATGAAACCTTAAAACCACAATAGAACTCAAGGGTATGCTATTTAGAGTTGAATCTCGGTCATTTTGAATTTTTCACTTAATGATTGGATACCAGCAACAGTCTTGTTAAACTTTGTAGGTGGAACATATCGATGCTACAGATAAAAAGCATGGAAAGTAATAGCATTAAACTGACATTAGTTTTTTTAGTAAATTGATATGCAATTTGGGCTTATGTGGATTTGGAATAATGCTGAGCAGGAAGGAGTATCACAAGAATTATAGCAACTTTTAAAGAAAGTTCTGAGATTCGTGTCGTGTTACACGTGTTTTGCCAATCGGTGAAGTTTGTTCAGTATTAGCTTGTTTGTAAGAGGCAGTATGTCTTGATACAGAAGGTTTCTTGTATGACTAGATTGTTGCTTGTTTTTTTGGTTTGTTTGGTGGTTGTTTTCTGCTTTTTCATAAAATCAAATGCAAGCTTCCAACTTCATTATTTAAAAATCCGTACTGCTCTACAGGTTTGAAGTGTTTAATTTTTCACTTTGTTTAATGGACTCTAGAAACATTCTGTGTAGTTATTTCCTGCCTTTGTTTTATCTACATGTCTGGAACCTGCCTGTCTTCCTGAAGGGCTTGGTTTCATTCTCTCAGGCCTGTACATCTGCTTCTAAACCCCAAGTTTTCAGTTTTAGATGTTGTTTGGAATATTTCTAGAGCAAGTGAGTGTATTTTGTCCATAGAGGACCACACTTAAGTAAATCATGAGATCAAAGAAGTGAGCAGCTTGCCTGTCCTCCACATTTCTCTACCCATTCTGAAAACTGCACCCAAATATTCTGCTGTTGAGATGGA
>VXAK01025341.1:94332-144510 GCA_013399435.1 Arenaria interpres
ACTTAGGAATCAGGTCCAAATTTAAAGCTGTGCAAGAGATTTCTCTTCTTCATCTTCGGAAGCCACAAGTTTTAGATGCTAACTGCAGATCTTGGAAAATTAAGGAATGGTTAACTAAATTTGTTTTAACTTCTGTTTTTAAAATAAATTCCAGGGATGTTGTGCTGGTATTGTTTCTATGACGCTTCAAACAAGTAAATGCAGAATATATGTTCACCAAAAGGCATTGGTAACCTATGCATGGTTAAAAATATTCTGTTAGTGGACAACTAATACTGCTGTGAGTCATATTGATACACTGCAAAATCTTCAGGAAGATTTGTGTCCTTCTAGGGCAACAGCTTAATTTTTCATTGTGATCCATAATGTCAGTGTAGAGTAAAAGCCTGTCATGTTTCTAAGGTGGGAGGTTTTTTTCCCCACTGTGCCACCAGAGATAGAGCACAATACATTTCCTCCCAGAAATTGCTGGGATTAATTCACCAGCCCAGCTGATGCGAGTTGCACTCATTAAGGACAGTGTTACTTCTAAACTTAATATATCCTAATTCTTAGGAAGCTTTAATGAGCCCAGCACTGCCTGTGCCTAAATCAGCTTATTCAGTGCTACCGTGTACCACCTAAGCATTTGCTTAGTGTTAAGTGAAAATGTCTCACTGATCGTGCTGAAAATACTGTGAACTTTAATAACTTCTGGAGAAGGGGGTAATTTTCTGTAACGTCGTCTGTGATTCTGTTTAATACAGAATTCTGTTACTGCTACTTGCATATAATTTTAGCAGCATCCTTTACTGGTAAAAGATTGTATTGATACATATATATGAGCAAATTGTAATACACTGAATAATTTGTCGATAAATTGAGATCTATTAAATTTGCTGTCACTGCAGAAACACAGAAATTACACTTTGTAAGGTTTTTGCCTTATAAATACACGCTGGATCTAAGCAGGTTGTAAAATAGTAAGTACAAACAGTAGTTACAGGAGTATTATACTGTGTACTGCTGATGTTTAATCCACTTCCAAGTTGGAACATGGGAACTTCTGATTGTTAGATACTGTATTGGTTCAATATTTTGTTTTTTCTTTTACCAAACAATGGTGCCTCCAAATATTTTAACAAGATGGGGATTTATAGTGACAGAACGACAGCACAAATTTTAATTTAGCTGATGTTTTGAAGTTAATTAACACAATAGCATTTTTAGATTAGTAATGACTACGGGTGGCCAGAACCTTGATTTTATGCCTTTTCAAGAAAACCTCTCTGGGAACAGGGCATTGTGTGTTTTTTCCCCCAATAAAAAAATGGAATGAAGTATGCCATTTACCAGATCATCCACAACTTTTACACGACTTGAGTTTTGTGTTGTTTATAATAAATTTCCTCCTTTCTCCTCCAAAACCACTTAGCTTGTGGCATATGGTTAATCCATAATTCAAAAGGCTACAGAAAGAGATAAACACTAGAATTATCTTCTAAATTTAGAACTTTATTTAAATTATAAAACTCCATTTTTTTCTTAGCTAATGTTCACTCCACTGACATGAGAATTAGATAACACTGTTCTTGTTACACTCAAGTTTAGAGGTTGCCAAATGCTAGTAAGAAATAGAACTTGTGTTAAAATCAGGGAATTTCTGCTTACACATATTTTTGGAAGACTGACACGTTGATTATGGGGAACTCTTTTATTTCTCTATATACAAAATGGGTTCCTCAATATGTTTAGGATATTAAGGTAGCACTATAGCATAAATAGAACAAAAAGTAATTGGAGGTTGTTATTATATTCACCTTTGGTTGGATAAATTATTTCTGTATCTATTACCTACTGTTCCATCTGCTTAGCTCACTAAAATAAGTTTCATTTTATGAGCATTCAAGAGCTGTGTCTTGTATTAGTTGTATACACTTTGAACGGTTTGTAACAATTGCTAATCATTGTGGAGTGAACAGCACTTTTACGTAAGTTGGTCTTTCTCATTTCCTGCATTGCTTGGCGTGTGTCAAAGGGCACCTGGAATATAAGCAGTCATTAACCCTTATACTGTTAGATGTCTTAAGTTTGGGAATACAAGATAGGTTTTAATCCCATCTATCATGAGTATGGACATGGATATGTGCTTTTTTTTGTTCCACATGTTCAATAACAGGTTTACTTTTACTGAACTTTGATTTGGGTTTATTCTTGGGTACTGACACAGAATAGAAAATACCTGTGTGTTTGAACTTCCACTAGGAACAGCTTTGAGTAAAATGCTATTTCATTATGGGATAACATAATGGGATAACCCCTATTTCAAATAGGGATAACTATCTATGTGATAAATACCACATTTTGATCTGTTCATCATACTGCAGAAGTTAAATATTGTCATAGCTTTGCTTTTGTCCCTGTTTATACATCAATTGTGCTTGTTTTAAAAAATTTGATGGACTGAAGAGATTTTCATTTTGCTTTTGGCTAGTGTGGGGCACTGACTGCCTCCTGTGAAGGCAAGCAGGTTGCTTCAAGTTCAAGGTTGAGCTATGCTTCACATAAAAATCCCCCAACTCTTTAAATTGGTCTGATAAAGTTTGGGTTTATGAGACTTCTACCGTGCTGCTGTGGTTGTCACCATGTTGCAAAAGCAGAAGGAGTGATGAGCAGGTACTTCATATTTCTGCATAGGGAAGGAATTGTTATTTTTTTGGTGTGTTTGGTGTTAGTGTTTCACTTTTATGAGTATAAGGTGAGTGTATTTTGAGTCAGTGTAGTTAGTATGAAATGATGATTGATTTTAAACCTCAACTTCCTTGCAGTCTAATCTGCATTTTCTTTCTTCAAATTCTGAAATAATTATTTGAGGAAGGGTTGAGGTTGTTTTTTTTAACATTAATTAATAATTTTAGGGGAACGTGCTGATAGTCCTATGACTATCTGCTGCATTTTGAGTTTTGTCTTCACCGTAGAGGGTTGTAAGCAGTAGTCTGTTCTTGAAATGGGTGATGGTTCTGAGTTACTGGAGCATTCCTGTACCAAGTGCACTTGTGCTGACACTGCATGTCCTTCACACTGAGCTGCATTGATGTGTAAATGGAGCACATCACAAGGCATTCCTTCTGAATCTTGCAGCACTTTCCAGTGTGCTGGACCCTGGAAGGTGGGAGTGAGACTGCCCCATTCCCATCACCAGGGTCACAGGCATTTTCTTCTTCTTTGCCATCCTCAGTCTCCCATGTTCGCTTGCATGGGGTTCTGGGGGTGCGTTTGTGTTTCAAACATCTGCTCCTTGACCATGCTGAGAAGAGGACACAGGCTGAATGATAGCTTCCTTCTGGGTAAATCCCCCCCAGAGTAGTTAGGAGCAGGGTCACTATTTATTTTTAAAACAGAGTTGGAAAAAGCACCAGGGTTTAATCTTTTAAACGTTCTCCTGTAGTTTCATGAGTTATCTGTAAACATATTCAGAAGCCATTATTCAGTAAACCTGATAGGTTGTTTTAAGCAATTGAACTACTTATTGTCAAGTACTGATGCAGCTCTAATAGCCGAAGGTTATGTATTATGGATAAATCTCTATGAAGACCTGAAAGAATGGGCTATTTAAGAATCCTGAAGCTCACCTGAGGCTAATGAAATTATGTCACTTCTCCTTTTAAGTGGAAATTGAAGAGTCACCAATTCATTAGAGTTCAAATCAATTTGAGTGAGTATGCTTTGAGATTCAGCTCTGAAAGTAAAACATAGTTCATTAAATGTGAATCATTGGTACAGTGTTCTTGCTTCTAGGGATATTTATCATCAAAATGCAAGAAAAGTTCTATTTTAGGAGAGGATTAGATGTTAATTTACATGGAAAGCTTCCTTGATGAATAAAATAGTTCACAAAAAACAATCCTCTAATGTTTCCTGAAGAAATACATTTCAAGAACGAGGCATTTTGACCTGTATTTTTATACCTCCAGTGAGCTTGGGCACAAAACAGGGACTGCTTAGTGCAAACATAAATTCTGCAAATGTAAATTTAAACTTTGACGGAATAATTATTGTGATTTGGGATGTAATTAGATCTTCATCTCTGCACTGACAATCAATCACAGGCACAAAATGAGAAGCTGTTTTTAAAAAGGTGTTCCATCTCCAGTTCTGTAAGTGTACATCTGTAGAAAAACTTCATCCCACGTGTCACAAGACACCAGGTACACGGAGAGTAACAACGGTTTGTCGTCTCAGCCAGGATTCCAGTAGTATAGTTTATTTCCTGTTTTGGTAGCTTTTCAACTGAAAACAACTGGCTTGCTCTGTTTTAATAAGCATATATAAAAATAAGTGTATGTCACAGAACAAGGCTTTTCAATTTAGTATTAAACAGGTAATTATATCAGAAAGTGGAAGCTAAACAATTCAAACCAGAAAAGGAGTAGAGATTTTTTTACTAGTCAGATTGATAGATTAATCATTGGAGCAACTTTTCTGGGAATGCAGTGAATTCATTGTCACTTGAAGTCTTTAAATCAAGATTAGATGTCTTTTTTTTTTTTTTTTTTTAAAATAAAAAAAAAGATGCCTTCACTGAACCAGAAAAGATAAGCTTGATGCAGGAATCATTAGCTGTAATTCTGTAGCCTGTATTATTTCAGCAGTCAGACTATTCCATCATAATGGTCTCTTTTGACTCTAAAATGCATGAATCTGTGCATCTCAACATGACTACAAGTTAAATAATGGAAGAGGTAATAAAGTGAAATACACAAAGGGCCAATTTACTTGGCAGCTTTGTAAACTGCAGAGCTAGAATATTGTTCTACGCTGCGGCATATAATTTAGATGTAGCGATAAATCAAATAAACCTTCCAAAGTGTGCAGGTGGCCGTATGGAAAGATTGACTAGCTCTTGGGCATCCTTGAGACACAGATTCTCAATTATTCCTTGGAAAATAATATTGACTTGTTGTCCTCATGTCTTGTAGAGTAGATGTCATAGTGTTTCCATACCTTGGGCTTAAGCACATGCAGATCTCCCTGCTTCTCTGTTTCTGTTCCAGATGCTCTGTATGATGTCATCACCGTGGGAGCTCCAGCAGCGCATTTCCAAGGATTTAAGAATGGTGGTCTCCGAAAACTGCTGAGTAAATTTGAAGCAGAAAGACGAAAGTAAGTATTTTTGTAAGTAGCTAGAAAAATATCATTAAGGTTACATGAGAATGTTATGAGCTCACTGAATAACAAAACAATTCACCCTGCTGAATGCATGGAAGACTGAAATCTAGTAGGACTGGACAAGGATTGATTAATAAAATATTTCCTTCATCTTCCCTGCTTTGCTGGCCTGCCAAATTGAAACACAATTTACTTTTAATATCAAGACTTATTTTGAACACAAACTCAAAATTGTGAAACTTTCTTCCTGTATTTCATGAAGCTTGAGGAATATCAGTGCTTGAAAACATGCTGTTCAGAATGAGATATCTCTTCGGTTGTTCTTGTGCTAAGTGGAAAGTCGTTATAGACAATTTTCCAATAAAGAAACAGTAGCTTCATTTCTGACAGCCCTGGGCATATGCTAACAAAAAAACCTTTTTAGCACGCCTGTGAAGTAAATAAGAAAATATTCTTTTTCTTATTCTTCAGAAAGCCAAATGAGGCCTTAACTAGGTTTTCAGTTTATTGCTGTACTCAAATGCTTAGTTAACCACTGAATATCTACAGAATTGTCAGTAGCCTGTTTTGCTAACTAAGAATTGGACGTGTTTGTGTTTGTTGCTATGGCTGTTAAGAAGTTTTGAGCAGCCACAGCTGTCACTGGCAGCGCTCAGTTGTGACTGCTCAACACTTGGACTAACTATGCCACCCCCATGCCATCAGTGGCACAGCATTCGAAAGGGAATGCAGGAAGGGCTGTACGTATGCTAATCTAACTCATCCCAACTCTCTGTGGAAAATGAATTCCATTATATTCAATGCTCAAAAAAAGTTTCATAGGGACAGTATCATAAAGAATAAAAGGAAAAATTATAAAAATCGACTGTTGACTACTAGGTTGACTAAAAATTGGCATCAGTGCTAAAACCAAAGAAAAACCAACAGATATATTTGCTTTGAAAACTCTATTATTACTTTTTTCTGTTTGCACTGCATGACATTAAAAACCTATTAAATATTCTGAAATCTGTCATTTCCCTGATCATCTCTGGTGACAAAACTTGCCAATGAAACACAAGTATCAGTGATCACGAGACCCGTGAATGGATTTTGTGTTAACAGTAGGTACCTATTCTGCTGACAGCGGACTATTAGAGGAAGCCTTACCCCCATGATACAGAGGCCTATGAATTACATGCTTCCTGATGGAGAAAACATCAAAAGACATTTCTTGAAGTATCTGCTACTTAACTATCTGATTAATATAATTACAATAGTATTTAGTGGGGGTTTTATTATATTTCATAAGAAGAAGTTAAAGTCATAAGTGATATAAAGAACTTTGCAGTTCCAGCTGACAGTGTGTTCAGCTTTCAGGAAACGAACTGTTTCTCACTTGCATGGTCCTGCAGTACATCCACATGGGCACAATGGGTTTTCCCAAAATGAAAGATAGCTGTGAGGCAAACTTGAAATTATCTGTGATTTGTATTTGTTGGAGAAAAAAAGGAAAATGCCTTATAGGGAAGAGACCTACTCTTTCTTGAGTTCTTCCTGGGAGAACACATATTGCGGTATCTCATAGGAATGAATAGACAATGCCATTGTTTCTTAGTTGCCTGTAACAGGGGAGGGGAAGATGATGGGTTTAACTCCTTTCTTTGAGTCCTGTGCAATGTTACACGTCAATAGGCTAGGACGCAAAGGATGCTCAGTGCAGCACGGCCTCTTCTTATTTTGATTCACCCTTTTTTCACTGACTCAGCCATTGTAGACCCCTTAGTTGATAGAGGTGTGTGTTCAGGAGCACTGGGTAAAGCTTTGTGCAGGTTTTATCAAGGCATTTCATACCTCTTTCAAAGCGTCTGCGTATCAGCTTATATTTGCCAAGCTTCTTAGACTTTTCTGCATTTCTCGGAAGCACCTGTCTTTTGGTGACTTTCACAGGCAGGATACTGGACTTTTACTCTGGCAGAGCAATTTTCTTTGTGTTTCTTTGTACCCTGTAAGAGCAAAAGTCTGTCTTTAGGGTGATATAACTAGGATAACTGTTACTGTCCAGTCAGACTCTTCCAAAAAAAAAATGAGTCCGAGTCAGGCTAGCAAACTTAAGGTTGAGAGTTTGAGCACTGAAAACAGGGGACTGCAATTTTTAGTGAATCACTTACCAGACCTAATGAAATGGTCGCTTCATGTGTGAATTCCCACAAAGTAGTAAGGAGGAAACCTCCGAAATTCATCTTTGCTTCTGTCTTTGAGGGCAACTCAAAGAGAACTCCACATGTTGGGGTGTTGTTTTTTTTTTTCAAGTAGAAAAACTTGTTTAATTCAAAAGACAGGAGAAAGCAAGCTCTGAATATGATCTCACTTATTTGAATATTCAAGAGTGGGTCTACTTTAGATACATGAAAGGACCATTCTCATTCTTACCACAGAGAAATTTCTTTTGCTGTGGCAATGACAACTTTATTTTGCATGCACCTGTTTGTTTAACTGCACGAGGTGCTTTGAGGACACAGCATTTCCAGGGGCAGCTTTTACAATTTAAATTTTCTGTTTTACAATGGGAGCCGCTTTTCTGAAGAGTTGGTTGAAGGAAGAAGTGACACCTTGAGATATCAGTCAGAATATAAAATGAGCAGGAAAAAAAAAATTGCAGATTTAGCAGCCCTCTCCTCTAGGCTAACTGAGCTGAAGACCTAGAGGAAGATGCAGAAAGAGATTATTTCTCAAGCTGATCCCGGTAGCTTTCAAGACATTATTAGTGCACATGACAGAATGCCTTTGACCTTCAGGCTGATTATTAGAACAGCTTATTGAAATATTCAGCAGTGTCAGCGTATCAGAAAATATTTCTTGCTCAAACCTATACTTGTGGAATTAACAGCCAAGAGAAACTGTTATTTGGTAACAAGGTTATGTCCTACTTTGTGAGAGCGTAATTGCATTTGCAACTGCCAAACATAAACAAGAGTGAAACATATGTTTCATTAAAGTTTGTCAAACAGAAGAATGTGGAAAATATGCATCTGAAGATAGGTCTTGCGTATTTTCTATCACAGAGATTATACTTCTTGTGCAGACAGAAGAAAGGAAGGTACAGTATAATAATATTTATTTAAAATGCAGTATTTTTGCAATTCTTCTCTCATTTGTTACCACTAAGCAAGTAATATTAAAAGAAAAACAAACAAACAAAAACAAAACCAGAAAAGGTAAATTTCTAAAAAATTTGATCTCAAATAAAAGGGGAAAAAGTTTTTCTTTCAGGTGATAAACAAGACTTAGTGGTATGTGATGTGAAGCCAGGTCCATTGCTTTATAACCCATTCACAATCTGTACTGTTCTTTACCTGCAAAAAAGAGACAAATAAAAGGCTTTGCCACTACGAACATCAGGTATGTCTTTAAGGCATGATTCCTGTATGTTAGTCCTTTACTAGCTAATAGTGAACTTCGTAAGACCAGTAAGAGCAATGGATGCTTTTTTTTTAACCTTGTTTTAAGCATGATAGCATTCAAATTGAAATTATTGAAGTGTGATGATTAAGGTATGCTAAATCATTGCAGAATATTAATTACCTATGTATGATATACATTTTTTTTAGATTGTTTTTCATGATACTGTATTGGTTTAGTCTTAATTTTTCCTTCCTAATTTCTACCTAAATGAGTAAATAACTCAGTTGTTCGGATTCAGTCTTGCGTTAGCCTGCTAGTATAGAGTACTTCTTCCAGTAAATGGAAGGGCTTGTCTTCTCATCAGTCTAGATGGCACAGCAAATTAACATTTTTAGAGCACAGTTGTGCACGTACATTTAAGGCAGACATTCTGCAGCTTATACCCATATAATGCCTTACTGCTTGAAGTGTTCATAAATCACTTTTGAGGTACATCAAGGACTTTTTTTTCCTTCCTTAAAATCTAATTTGATGATCTGTGCGTTAGCCAAAACATGTAGACTTATGATTACAAGATTTTTAATGTCCCAGTACTAACCATCAAGAAAATGAGAAGTTTCCCATAAGTTGTATTAGGTGCTGTGATTCGCTCTGGCTTAGTACATCATTTCTAGCAAGCCCTTTAGAAACAATCCTGCTTAAAATTGGCACAAGCTTAAGGCTGGAATAGTACTGAAAAGGATTTTCTGCTGAATTTTTTTTTTTAAGCCATAATAATTTAATTTGGGTTTGAACTGTCTAAGACAACCTTTTTTTGTTTGATGAGGCTTAGATTTTTTGTGAAGGTGTGAGGTCTACGCCTTCACTAACATACTCATTACCAGAGATTTTGTTAATGCTGAGATCTTCAGGGTTCCTATGACCTAAGTTTCATAACCTTCAACCCATTTCCATTCTCCGAGGAACCTGAAATGATACTGTTTCACAGAAAATCCCAGATATGTTGAAATAATAATGATTTCTGTTTGATCTGATGGTAACCTTTATACTCGAAGGGAAACCACAGCCTCTCATACATAGCACTTTTCACTAAGATCATAGAATCATAGAATGGTTTGGGTTGGAAAGGACCTTAAAGATCATCTAGTTCCAACCCCCCTGCCCTGGGCAGGGACACCTCCCACCAGAGCAGGTTGCTCAAAGCCCCATCCAGCCTGGCCTTGAAGCCCTCCAGGGATGGGGTATCCACGACCTCCCTGGGCAACCTGTTCCAGTGTCTCACCACGCTCACTGTAAAGAATTTCTTCCTAGTATCGAATCTAAATCTGTTATTCTTTGCTCACTTTCCCCTTTTTTGCGTGTGTGTGTATGTATATATCTGTGTATGTGAGAGAGAAATACTAGACTTCATGGAGATAAACATTTTTTGCGGACCATAAAATCAATGCATTAAGGTTGTTTTGCTGAGAAACTGCCAAAGTTTGTGCTATTCATTGAGATAGAATTGAGATATTTTCCAGCCACTAGGCTCTCTGGACAGAATTGCCTGAAGGATTTCCTTAAGCAGGCGTAAAAGAAGGGGGTCTGGGGGCTGGAAAAAGAAGGGAAGAAGGAGTTGGTGGAGCTTGGCATGCAAAAGTTAGAAAAGACCATATGTTTTGGAGAGCAAGAAACTATTCCATATACATGGACTCGAGGAGTGGCAGGAGGAGAGCAGTTCATGACTTTGCCATCCTTTCTTGTAACGTGTACCTCAGCAGGCTGCCAGGGCTCCACTGAAAGGCACCATTTAGCCTCAGGCTTGTAGTGAGGCACGATGCCTTTTTCTTTGCGATAAGAACCATGCTCAGTTACCCTGCATAAGGTTCTCCCCTATGTTAAAGACTACGTGCATCTTTCCGCCAATGTAAGAACCCTAAAATAATTTGAAGAACCACAGAAAGCTTTCTCGAGGCATTCAACCCTCTTGGAGTCAGTCTTCCTAGGAAGATTCACAATGAGAATCACCTATGCCACTCTGTCCTACTTAGTCTCTAGAGGGCTGATGAAGGGCATCTTGATCTTTCTTTTCACTGAACTCATGTCCCTTTACCAGTTGAAGACATTGATGTAGAGTTATTTCAAGGGTCAGTTAGGAATGAAGAGGAAATAGAAGAGCAGTATGAGAAGCCCTGGGTATACAGCCTTAGCCACTGCTTCAGGGTAAGGATTCATAGAGATTTGGACTTCACAAGTAAAGATAGATTAGACAGAACTAATAACGTAATTTCATTTTCTTCAGTATTCAAAGTTAGATTTTCCAAGTTTGCAAGGGATTCTTAAGGAAATAAATTTTAAAAAATCATTTGAACTTCTGATCTCTCTCAGGCCTGTTTTCAAAACCTCAGCACTGATCGTGTGGTTTAGCTTTATTTCCTGAGGCAGTGAATTGTCCTGGATTTTTTTTATGTAATCAATTTATTTTTGATCATAACTTTCCACTTTAGACAGAATACATGTGATGCATAAATAAGCCACTGAGTGGGTATCTTAAGTAATGTACATAAGCGTGAGGTTATGTTAGGGTAGATGTTCTTGCTGTGTGTGCTTTAACTGTATTCTTGATGTTAACGTCTGCAGTTTTGACCGTGAAAAATGCGAGGTCAAATGTTCATTGTTGAAAGAATTTAACCCAGTCCCAGATGGTGACAATTTAACTCAGTCACAAAAATTACTCGGTTAACAGCAGGAGTGGAGATACTCAGAGTGTCATTAAAAATTAGACATTTGGCATATTGCAGTATTTATTCTCAGGCAAAAACTTAGTTAATTTAGAGTTAAAATTGCAGATGTAGTCAATCTAATCTTTATTCAAATTACATGACAATGTCATTAAAGCAATTTTAAAACTGAAATGACCACTGACGGTCATGTGTACAGAGCTAATGATGGTGCCAATGTATGGAAGTGATTAAGTGAGATTTTGTATGCTTAGTGAAAGCTTTGAAACTTAACCCAGAAGACATTATTATAGACTTTTTCATAAAGGTACATGATTAATAATATATTTTACATATCAAAGGCAGATTTTTCATGCTGCTGCCAATTTCCTGCACTGGACCTACCCATGTGGCCTTCACCCTAATGCAAAACTTTCTTCGTGCCTGTAATTCCCTTCATCTAGCTTCTACTTTATGACACCTGTGGAAAGTTTCTCCATATGTTCTGTTGGCAGCTGCTTCTGTTAAGTAATACTACTTATACACAATAGCTATATGCACCAGCAAGCTCTAAAAATATTTTAGATTATAAGGAAACTAATTTCAGTGAATTGGAAGTAGTAATGTCTTTCTATGAATGGTAAGGCCACAGAAAATCTCAGGATAGTCTTAGATGCAACAGTGTCAAGATGCAACAGTTCAAAACTTCAGATACTCCGAGACATATTGTTTTTGAAAAATGATCATGACTTTCTTGGGAGGGGGAAGTTGCCCTCAAATTCTGAAAGAAAATGAACGTTTGGAGTTGTCTCATGCTTTCTGGAGTTCAGGAAATGTTAAAATTAGCCAAATAATGAGGTCTGATAGAACACTTCATCCTGAAGAAAGAGTCATTCTCTCTTCACCGTTCCCTCTATTTAAAAGCTATGATTGACTTTATTAGAATGAGAACTACCCACGGGTTTAGTATCTCTTTTCCCTCTTTCTTTTCTTATAGCATTGTCTGTGACTTTTCTGCTGCAATATTCAGTGAAGCTTAGAGCGGTGGGAGATCAGTGAAAATGATCTGGGAATTAAAGGCTGAAGGGAATCCCAGAAAGGAGTATGTGCATGGTGAGCTCGATAAGTGTTAGCCAGATACAGCCTGCAAAAAGGCTGTTTGATAAAGGGAGGGAGAAGCCTGAAGGGGAATTAAAGAAGATTATTCAGTGCTGTGAAGTATCAAGACTTTGAAGACTATGTCTTCACTACGATTAACATAGACTATTATTCTTTGTCCCTGCCTTGTCTACTGACAGCTTGAGCGTTGCAGTGAACGTAGAGTTAGATCTAACTTTGGAAGTTAATTTCACTGACAGTGTTGCCACCTTGAAGGTAAAGTTGTGGCTGTGTCCTGGTTTCAGCTGGTTAATTTTCTTTTTAGTAGCTGCTGTGTTTTGGATTTAATATGAGAATAATGCCAATAACGCATATTGTTTTATTTGTTGCTAAGTAATGTTTACATTAATCAAGGACTTTTTCAGTTTCCCATAGAAGCTGAGAGGGAGCATAGACAGGCCAAAGAATATTCCTTACCATAGACGTCATGTTCAGTTTAGAAAATGGGGGTTGGCCGGGGATCCGCAATCTCTGCTCGGGACAGGCTGGGCAATGAATTCACTGAGTGGGAGAGCATCTTGTGTTGTATCACTTTGTTTTGTATCCTTTTCCTGTTGTTGTTATTATTTTTCCTGTTCCATTACTTTCTTATTAAACTGTCTTTATCTGAACCTATGAGGTTTTGGGTTGGGTTTTTTTCTCCCTACCCTATCTGGGGGCAAAAGGGAGCGAGAGGAGGGAGCGAGCGGCTGTGTGGATCCTAGTTGCTGCCTGGGTTTAAACCACATCAGGCTGTTGCCTCATTTCTCAGAGGGGCAGGGATTTTTTTTGCCCAGTTCATTAGGAGAGACAATTTATATGATTCATTTTGTTGAAATATTCAGAATTCTGACCTCTGCACTCAGCAGTCTAGCAACTCACCTAGTGGCCTGTGAATTGGAGACACATAGTAATTTTGGTGTGGCTGGTAGCATGACCGGTCATGGCAAAGTTTCATTGACTCAAATGCCATTCATCCTGCCTGCCTCTGCAAAGAATTGTATCTGAAAATGGAGACAGGGGTGAAAGACAGAAAATTAGGATGGGGTATTGTGGAATTTGGACTGTAACTCGCAAAAGTATCTAAGCAAGAAGCTTAACTTTAAGACTGTTTGAATTTGTCCTTATTTGTCAAAAAAATTAAGCCTGTTAAATTTTATGGAAGTGACTTCATTTGGGCTTCTGAATGTGCATATGTCCCTTATTGAATTAAATTTAATTTCTGATTTGTAGAAAACTAACAAGGAGGAACTGGAAGGGATGCTAGAAGACACAAAGGGGAAACAGGGGAGTTATTGGAAATACCTTTGGTTATCACCACTTCCTGGATGTCACTGATGCCAATCAAAACTAATCAATTAAATGTTAAAGGCTCATTTTGAAAGACTTAGTAGGTAGTTAATGATGTGATGGGGAGTTCAGTTGGAAAAGTAAGGAGCCTTATGCTCTTTGTTATTCTTATCTGACTTAGTCAAACCTTTCATTTCTGCAGAACTAAATGTTTTAAAAATGAATAAAAAACTGTTTTTCTTATGTTAAGAATCACTCAAAGGGATGATTAGGTTGAACAGTACTACTTGGAGCAGTTAGTTGTCCTCTCCTGTTCAAGCAAAGATTTGTTTTTACCCTTAAAAGAATGAGCATTTCAATGATATTGGTGAAGTTTAGGTATCTGTCATTTGTTCCAAAACTAGTGGCAGGATTTTTAGCACATTAGGCGTTGTTATTAATAGCAGAAATAATTTTCACATTTTATGACTCTTTCTCTGTTACTACAGTACCGGATACCAGTGTATTTACTATTCACCTGAAAACACAGCCAAGGCAAAAGAAGTTCTCAGCAACATCAATCATCTACAACCTCTCATATCAAGCCATGCAGACCTGCTGCTTAATTCTGCAAGCCAGCATTCTCCAGACAGCCTGAAGAATTCTTTAAAGATGCTTTCAGAAAAAGTAAGATTGAAATCTTCACAGCAATAGAAAATGCAATAACCAAGTCTCTAACTGCTGGGGGTTTTTCTGCATAAATTTACTTTCATAGCATTAGGAAATGTTAAATAAGCTCTGCTAAAATAAGCTTCAAAATGCTGCTATCAGAAAAAGAATATTATTTAGCGTTTCTGTAGGCCTTCCGTGTAGAAAATTAATGAAATCTATAAAGGTTGTCTTTATTTGAAAGTATAATTAATTTAATTTCATGTGTCTTTGTTATCCTCTAGTGGCCACATACTGGGGTTTATCAAAAATAGATTATTGTAAATAATTTTGTGGGAAGATAAACGGTTACTTTATTTCTTTTTCTGTGATACTTCAAACTACTGCTTGTTGGGAGGTAGTTCAAGCCAGGTTTGTGCGTAAGGTTTAGAATAATAGCATGATCAGAAATGGTGATGCAGTCTGGAAGGACAAGCTAGGAAGCTGGCGCCAGGAGGTCCCGAATTTTAATCCTCTTTCTCCTGTTATATTCTTTTGTAGCTGTAGGCTCTTCTTCATCGTAGTTTCTTTGGCTCTAAATTAAGGAAGATAATATTTTCCACCTGTCTCACAGAGTGATGTTGGAGATTAGCTGGAGTCTGAAGTACTTCTAAGCATGTGTTATCCTATAAAAATATTAAACACTATAGCTATGACCAGAGGGGTTGAAAAAAGTTTCCCATTGTTTCATGGGCCATACCTTCTGTAACATGATCTCGATGTGGCTTAATAACACTATCAATAACCATTTCCATAGATCTTCAACTATTGGGAAGTGGCAACCCCTGTGGTCTGTTGAGCACTATTATCCCAGCAGTGCATCGATCAATGGGAGAGCTTCAAATCGGAATATTGAGCTCAGCCACGTACTGTGAAGGCATTGCATTGGAGCCACGGGGGAGACAAACGTTGCTCTGGGTTACAGATGTGTAAATCCACAGTAACTCTGAGAACCTTGGAGTCACTATCAATGTCAGGGAATATATAGGAAAGTAGAATTCAGCCTGGAAATTAAAAGGAGGAATTTGAGAGGGAGGGTAAGGGGGAGCTGGCAATTATAGTATACCTTTCCATGTAGTACTGAAGGAGGCCATTTTTAGCTGCACATGCAAAAGGTGGAGCTGCTCTGTTAGTGGGTAGTTCAAAGAAATCTGTGTGCATAAGTAAAGCAAATCAAACTAAGAAGTGTTTGCTCTGAAGCCTCAGTTGCTAAGGAATTTGAATGTTAGCTATAGCCATTTGCCCTTACCACCTTTGCCTGTCTGGGCAGGAGGAATGGATGATTTTGGAATGGCTGTAGGCAACTGTGATACTAACCCACTGTTTGAACCATGGCCCATCAGAGAGCCTGACTACAGAAAAGGGCCAAAAAAGACAATCCATTCAGTTCGGAATTCATAGCTGGTGATTTAGTATCAACCTTTCAGGGCCAGGATTACGTTGCTGGTTAGTATATGAGCACAGGTTCCCTGAGGTGAAAGTAGGAGTCTCACCTGACATAGTCCACCTGACAGCCCATAGCCCTCTATCTAGCCTCCACCTTTTGCTTGGAAGAGATGAATCCAGTTGTCTGAACAACTGCTGCATGAACGGTTGAATACCTGTTTCACTGTCAATTCATAAACTTGCTCTGAGGAGAAGACGATAGTTGAGAAAAGAGCGTGGGACCATTGCTGAGGAAGATAGCGTAGAGCAACAGCTGCTTCTAAAGAAGGGAAGAGAATTGAGGAGGAAAGGAAAGACCAAGAAACAACTTCAGGGAAGGGTGATACTAAATTTCAAAAAGCCAAACTGAGTGAACCCACACAGTGCTGCAATTAAATTCCTCGTGGTCAGTACAAAGCACCATCTTGATAACCTAAAAAAGCCTATCCATACAATCTAGTACAGTATGGAAGAACCAGGACTAACAGTGTCCCTGGTTGGCATGCTCTTCTGGATAGAATTACATGATGCCTACCTGTATTCTTGAGACGTATGAGGTGCTTCTGCTCTAACACCTGTTGTATATTTTTTAAATATGTGAAAAAGAAGTGTTCTCTTACATTTTAACTTGATAGAAATTTATAAATTAAACAGCTGTTTGAAGAAGTTGTAAAAATTATTTGCCCGATGATTAAATTCCGTAAGTTTATTAAAAAGCATATAACTTTTTATTTTAAGATAATGTTAAGCTTGATATATAGACTAATTCTTTCTAAAAACATTAGGTAGCAGCGAGTATACCTGAGCTATCAATAATGTGAATTACAGTTAAGTATTTTGGTTAGAAATGGAAGGACTGGCTGCATGCATTGAAAGTGGAAAATTAAATCAAATAATTCCACTGCTGCTGCTTAAGTTGAGCTTATTTTCTCATATTAATCATGGTTTTACTTCTCCATATATGATTTGCAATTTCCCGTACTGTTTTCCTGGGACTAACCTTTTATCAACACTTTCTGTTAATTGATTAAGGAAGCCTTTAGCTGTCGACAAGTGTATCAGCATATGCAGCTTGCAGAAGGCTTGATAAATTCATTTTCCAGCTATGCCTATCTTTGTTTGCAGAAATAGTCTTTAGTCAAGTATCTAAAAGAATTTGCAAAGTTTTCATTTCTTTGTATAGACTTGTGATTTCAATACCATTTTATAAATAGTGATGTTCTGCAAATTAAGCTGTACTGAGCTGTAAGAAAATGTAGTTAAAATGTAGATTGTTGTTAAACCAATGGTATCCTTGAATGGAATTTAATTACAGAAGCATTTGAGTCTCTATGTGAAAAAATGGAGGTTTGCTTCCCATGCCAGTTTGCTTTTTAAAATGATTTTTCCCTATAAAATATTTATATTAAATTAAATTACTTAAACTTTTCAGATAGTTACCTAATATACATTGCAGTCATAGTGGGCATTCCTTATAAATTGTCCAATACTAACAATTTTCTGAAATTTAAAGCTTTTTTGAGTCTACCATGCCTGATGCAGAGACCCGAAATAATCTCAAGCAGACTTTGAGGGTGACGGGAGGTACAAAACCTCAGCAAAACCTTGATGCTGTCATTTCTGAGGAGACACAAGTCATTTGGCCTCTCTTGAATATGGAACTGTAGAAGGGTCTCGAAGAGGAGCTCTGCTGTTACCATGCAAGAAAAGATAACTCCACAAGTCTCGCTTCACCTCTTTATAGACAATTGGTGGGATTTGCTAGCAATGTTCCCCAAAGACTACGTGTTCTCTGGGTATGCACCATGTGGAGGCTGGAAATAGTAGAAAACTGAAATTGTCCTATAGTGCAGTTCAGGACTACCATGAGGCAGTCCTGAAGGGCTACATATAAGAAACTGTCTCTGTTTAAGCACCCTTTCCCTCAGGCACCAAGTTAGTAAGGAGGAAACAAAATGGGTCTGGTAAAATTGCAAGGGAGATGAATCATGTTGCCAAGGCTAATCACTAAAGAATCCCAAATCAGGTCTGAAAGAAGTCCTGATGTTGGTTTAAAATATCATAGCTTAGTTTAGATATCCCTAGTGTTCTTATTTTTGAGTTTTATTTGCAGCAATTTTCAGCCTTTCTATGTGCAATCATTAAGGATCAAAAATAGCTTTTTCCTAAACATTATGGAAATGGTAAAAAACAGAAACTTCTCAAGCAGGTTCCTAACCCAGCAACTGGAACTTTAAGAAAACCATCGGTCAGAGCATTGTGGTCTAAATGTCGGTAAACTTTTGAGGGGGTGTTGAGGCAGGAAAGGAAGAAAAATGAGTTGAGTAGAAGTTGAGGCATACAAAAGGAGAGGACACACTAGCAAAAAGGGATGGAATAAGAATAAAAGTAAGAAGAGCAGAAACTGGGAGAAAGATTTCTGGGAATATAGATGCTGACACTTAAAACTCGATTGGTTTGGGCTTTTTTGCTACTTCTCCTCCAGGTCTTGCATAAGAAGCACGAAGCGGCTGAACGAAGCTTAGCTGGTCAACCTTTATTTCTAGCATTTCCTGGCTTTGTGTCATTGCGTGTTTAGGCTGGTTGCTCTGACTCATCTACGTACTTTTCCGCATGCCTGTTTAATTAAGATTTGAGTGCACAAAGACAGTTCAGCATCTGAATCTGCACATGATAATTCACTATGGATTTAGAAAAATGATGTAGTGATTCAATAACATCTTCAGAGAGCCTGGAAAAACTACTTCAAGGTTTTCTTTCTTTAAAAAATAAATAAAATAAAGGTAGAAATCAGGTGTCATCACCTCCCCTGATATCTGGCCTCATACCTACACGTATCAAAATTTATCTCTGGAAACACTGCTTTTGCAGATACCGCAATCTCAGCAGTGTAGAGTGGTGTGTTTTTATTTAAGAAGGTCCTTAAATTTGTTAATTGTGTTACATCTGACACTTACTTGGAGATTATTGAATGGTTCTATGTAGAGGCTTGTCTCTGCAGGCAAAATCTGAAAAATTTGAATAAAATAGAATTGTGTGAAATGATTGTAATCTCAATGACAGATGCTGTGCTTTTCTGTTAATTCTTAGAACAATGGGATTGTAGAACGTGATGATGTCTCAAAACCCCTTGAATTTTCCTCACTGTTTGTTGGTCTACTTTGTTTTCTGCCTCTCAGGCCAGCCTAAAACAAATATCAACTCTGCCTAAGGGTAATTCAGTGTTATAATAGCTATGTTGCAGTATTGCATTCTTTGGTCTAACCTTTTCATTTGTTTATTTTTTTTTTCTAGACAGAGTTATTTGTGCATGCATTTAAGGATCAGCTGGTCAGAAGTGCCCTTTTAGCACTATACACAGCCCGGCCTGGCTGTGTCCTCAAGAAACCAGCTGTGCCTAGAAACAGTGCGGAAGAGGGAGGTGATTTACAGCATCAGGACCATCCTTCTCAGATTAAAAGACAGGACTCTATACCCCATCATTCTGAGTATGATGAGGAAGAGTGGGTAAGTAGTCAGAAACTCTTGGTTTCTGTTCCTAAACCCTACAAATCAGCATAAACATATACAAGCCCTGAGTGTCTGTTTTAATGCCGGGGGGTGGGAGGAAGAGGGGGGGAAGAAGTGCAAAACCATGAAATAATATTTTTCAGATGCATTGTGTATTTTGAAACTAACTTGAAGGAATTTTCTTAAGTCCAGCGGGCTTCTCTGTGACTGCTTGGTTGTGCATATAGCAGTAAGGATGATGAATATCTGCTTGTCCAGATGGGAAAACAGTCTTTCTTTACTCTTGCTTGAGTTCTTTTTGCTAGTCGGGCAGATGTAAGGAGACTGGAATCACATACACAACTATGAGGAAAGTTTTTCGGGTTGTTTTTTTTTTTTCCCCAGGACTGAATATAAATAGTTTAAATACACATGAATTACTCCTCAGGAAAACAGAGCTCTTTTCCCTTAGACTCTGTTCTTAGAGGATGTCTAAGATTGCATAAAAGAATGAAGCATGGCTTTGAGATTTTAACATTCTTAGCATATCTTTCAAAAATTTGTATTATTTATATGGCTGAGATTTTGTACATTAATTATTTTGGTGGATGTGTTCATAACAGATCTGTTTCTTTGTTATATGCACCCTGAACTTAAGCTATTTTTATTCAGTTCAGGCTCATACTTTCAGTTCATTACTGTATTGTAATAAACGTAAAGGATGCCAGCATATTAATCTCTATTGTAAATAATTAATAACTTGTGTGAGCCACAGTACTTACACCTGAACTGTGATCTTTATCCGTACCACAAATAAGGGAAGAAAAATGTATTTATTATACAGAAAAGACAATTATCTCCAACCCCATGCATTAAGTAGTCATGAGATTTAAACAATAAATAAATAACTCATTCTTTTATTTGTGTTCTGGGTTTAGAACCTTGAATTCACTTTTTCATGTTTTCTCAACAACCTGAGGGGCTAGAAAGTTTCTCCTTGCCTTGAAACAAAAGCCAAAATGTTTGTTTCCAGCTGTTGAAGCATTCAGAAAAATAAATATCACAACAGATTTGTTAAAATGGAGAAATTTTGCATTGGAGAAATAGAATTTTTGTGCAAGCTGTGTTTTAATTTAGTACTTCTGTCTCTGCAGAGAAGCTAGCTTTACTGTGTTTCATTATTGATTTTCTTAAAAAATTATTTCTGTCAGGTGCTTAGTCCTCATCTATTAAAACTTATAAGCCCATTAGTTTAAAGTGTGTCTAATTTTTCTGCTGAATTAGTAAGATTACCTACTTGATAAAAATTAAGTGTATCTTTGATTATTTTGTGAGTTAAACTGAGTCAGTCACTGTCAATCTTGAGGTGGTATCAATCTTAGAAAAATTTTGGGTTTTTTGAAGTTTGAAAGATTAGTCTTCCATTATTTTCAGTTCTTTCTGTCAATGGTGGGAATGAATAGTGCAAGCTTTAATGATCAAATTTTCATTACCATGATGAAAAGAGAAAGAATAAACACATGTGAAATTTGAAAAAATGCTTAGTCTGCTCTGGAAGTCAACTATAAAGGAGAAAAACTTTGTGATGCATTGCTTTATATGCACAGTCCTATATCCTCCTTTGTTGATCCCCTCCCTCCATCATCAAGCACCGGATTGCATTTTACAGTTGGAATTTCCGTTTAACTTTTGCCCAAAATCTAAATCAGTGGCACTCAAAAACTCTTTAAGCTGTCTCTGTTCTATCCAATTCCAATGACTGCATTATAGACTCATAGAATGGTTCGGGTTTGAAGCAACCATAAAAATCATTGAGTTCCAACCCCCCTGCCATGGGCAGGGACACCTCCCACCAGACCAGGTTGCTCCAAGCCCCATCCAGCCTGGCCTTGAACCCCTCCAGGGATGGGGCAGCCACAGCTTCTCTGGGCAACCTGTTCCAGTGCCTCACCACCCTCACAGGAAATAATTTCTTCCTGATATCTAATCTAAATCTCCCCTCTTTCAGTTTAAAACCATTACCCCTTGTCCTATCTCTCCACTCCCTGATGCAGTGTCCCTCCCCATCTCTCCTGCAGGCACCCTTTAGGTACTGGAAGGGGCTCTAAAGTCTCCCTGGAGCCTTCTCTTCTCCAGACTGAACAAACCCAACTCTCAGCCTGTTGGGGCTATCTTACCACCATCACGAAAGTGAATTCAAGGCAAAAGTAGCTGAGATCCACCCTTTTCCCTAGCATCCAAATTTATCTTTAAGGAATAACTCCCAAGTTCTTAACTGTGCAGGATGCCCTTTCACTGAGCGACCAGTGTTTTCCAAAAAGCCACCTTCTCAATAGCAATACTGTGTTGCACCTCTCCTCTTTGATACCAAGTACAAATATTCATCCCAGAGTAGCTGACAGCCGTATGGATTGAGCTATTTATATTGGTGCACTGCACGTAGGCAGTAGGCATTACTGTTGAAGGAAAAATATTTAACTGGAGAGTTTTAGAGTGCCTCTGGGTAGACATTCTCTTCTCCACTTGCCAGCTGCTTCTGCTATCCTAGAACCTCACTGCAGGAGGGAACAAAGCATGTTGTCATGTATAATACAAGAAAAGTGGGTCCATTGCCACTTGGATCTGTTCCTGCTCTACATTTCTGACTGACTGCTTAATGTGGTCGGAGCTACAAAGAACAGATAAAATGGCATTTCCAATAAGCTATGTGCAAATCCTTATATGGTACTCAAAGACAGGTCTGAAATACCTGTGTATGATATAGTCCATTCCAAAGCATTGTCACATCCCAAGAGGGTGTTAATCACGGACATTACTTAAGATATTTGCTTTATCTATAAGCATACCTCAAAAGGAACTTAAGGTAATATATGGCTGTCAACCCACATGAAGGAGACACCGTATCTTCAGAGCACTGGGGAATGTGGTTGCTGTGTCATACTTGGCATAAGTAAAGCATGCAAGTGTAGTGGTGTATATGGAAGGAGGAGAGATGACTGAGGAGCTCTGTAGTGAGTTTAGAAAGCCTGAGAATCCTTTAAAAATGAGACAATAGCCTCTGGGACTCCACTGGCTGGCAGTGCTTAGGAGGAAGACATCCAGTCAGGTGCAATGATAAGACAATAGTTTCCACACCTCCTCTCAGAAATGGGGGAGTTGGATTGCCTTTTAATGATATTTTAGGAGCGGATGGAAATGAATTACATTTTTTGAATTGGGTGGATAAAAGATAATTATTTTACAGGTTCATTTTTAAGCGTCCTAAGGAAAGTGCCCACCTATATGTGAAGCCAAGGCCTACCTTTTCAGGGAGGTCATTGCAAGTATGAATGCCACAGCAGAGGTGGCAAGAGAAGTGCAACTATGGCTTTTTCTAGCTAGCAACACCTAGCCACACATGCTGGGACTCCTTAATGTCCCAAGTGGCTTCTGAAATTTGGAAGAGGTAGATGATGTCAGTGTGCTGTTGCCTTGTCCCAGTCTGCCTTGTCCCAATGGGGTCAAGCCCCATTACAAATTTCCACTTTCCCTGTCATTGGGACTTGACTTTTGAGCTTAACGAAGCAGTAATGGAAGGAACCAGAGACCTCGTTTCTCTTGTTCTTTCACACCACAGTAGTAAACTTACCATCAAATTAGCTCCACAGCAACTGGTGGGAAAACTGGTATCAGAGGAGGAGGATCCTGGTTAGGAATTAAGGGCCTTAGTACTTCAGCGTATCAAGAATTAAGACTTATTTTCTTCTGATCCTTCACTTCAGACAGAGGATTTATAAGAATGCTGACTTGAGAAGCTGTGGGTGTATTTTCCCCTTTATCCTGGCACATGCTGCCAAATGATCGCTTGTGAGGTAGCTCTTAGGCAAATTGAAAATAGACCACTTAAGAAGGGGAAAGGTGAATGGAAAGTGTGCTAAGCTACAGGAAAATGTTATGGGAATAGCAAGGTATGACAAAGAATGTGAAATGGCTGGATTTCTTCTCGCAGAGAGTAACAGGGGGAGTCACTTGGTTTGCATTGATTGGAAACTGCATTTTTACTCAAGAATTGTTCTTACCAAACTGCAGAATTTCAGCAGCCCTCTTGGAAAAATATGCGCATCTTTGGTGCAGATAGAATAAGATCCCAATGAACAACAGCCACATCTACTTTTTCTCTCTGCCTGTAACGATAGCTTCTAATCTCAGGATTCTCCCATGTGGAGAAAAAGAGGTGTGGAACAGGCCCTTGCTCACTCCCACTTGCCCATCTGTAAAAAAGCCAGATATATGATAATTAGAGTGAGCTTTCTGTCAACAGATGTTGATGAATTTTGCTTCTAAACCCTCGGGGAATGTTTGTGTCAATATTGTATAGACACCATCTCAATGCTGGGTTAATAGTTGGTTTGAAAAGAGAAAAGTATTCTTTCCAAAATGAAACAAGGGCTCATATTTGTGTTGCTTGTGCAATAACTCCAGATGCTCATTAAGAGTTTAACGCTCTTTGTGTTGGGATTAAACTCCCTCAACAGAGGGAAGGAGGGAAATGAGGTTGCTGCAGCCACGCGGAGCAACTTGAGTTCCTATACCTCAGCATCTTCAGTGACTAGAAAGACTGAAGTTCCCTGCTACTCTCTGGTAAAACTTGCAGCTCTTTGGGGCTAGAATTTTTACTATTTGCCTTGTTTCGTTCTACTTCATAGAATCCTTGTCCCAAAAATAATAATTGCGGGTGGTGGAAATCAATCGTTTCACCCATACTCTAAATAGGAACACTTGAGGTACTTACAGGATGAAACTTTTGAAGGAGTCTATACCTGTCTGCTGTCATTAGCTTTAAATTGTATCTATGTGTGTGAATATCATGCATAGTCGTGCGTTTAATGGTTTGTTTCAGCAAGTACACGCTTCTGTCTGGAGACCCATGTTGTGTCCCTCGGGGCAGGGTGCCCACTTGTCACAGGGTGTGCCCTAAAGTGGAGGGAACAGGGAAAGATCTAGTCAGGAAAATGGCCTAAGAAGTGTGGCATGTAAATAAATCTTAGATTCAGTGATTACCTTAGTAGTAGTTCTAACTTTGCCTTCACCCAGCTTCCAAATGTTACCATTTATATGGAACTACGGTATTTCTCTGAGTTTTCAGTTTTCTTTAACCTTTTCTCTTGTTGTCTCTTGCAACTCCATTTTTAGGCCTCAAGGCCTGACATACGCGTAATGCTTCTGGCTAGCATAACTTAAAGTTGACAGAAGAACAGTGATACTATCTTCTCATTTTTTAACCCTCAAGCAAACTCTGGTTGCCCTGCATTAGTTTCAGAATGACTCAGCATTAAAACATGTATATGGGATTTTTTGTGGGTTTGTTACATTTTTGGTTTTGGTCTGGTTGCTAGCGTTGTGTACAGCCTCATTTCTTGTACGGCTTGGGTTTTTTTCCTTTTTTTTTATTCAGCCCCACAAAAGTAGGTGCGAGAGCTTTAGTGTCTGCAGCATCCAGCACCTGAAGGACCTTCTTGTATCAGAGTAACTGATGTGATATGGGAGGGTATGTTCAGTTAGCAAAAAGAGGTTAAGTACTATGGCAAAACTGACAGTTGCACACGAGATTTAATTTGGCGAGGCTTTGAACGTCTACCCTCTTACGGTATTATTTCAAATAGAGCAACTGCTCAGTTCCTTGTGATTGGACTTGAAACTTTGCATGCATTTTGATGTAAAGTTTGAAGCACATGTGTTTCCCACTGTCTGAAAAACCCAAACAGTTTAAGTTCAGTCATTTACTCTGCAGGCTTAAGTTGGCAGTAGGCTGAAGAATGAGAAAAATGGTAATATGCTGACACCTTATATTTCTTCTAATATTGCTAGTAATTTGCACGTCTCTGTCTCCACTTTAAGGTGTTAACAAGAAGTTAGTGTTGTCTCTTTTGTTTTCTTCTTCAGTAATGTGCAGTGATGATTATACTCTTTTCAGGACAGAGTGTGGGCCAATGTGGGAAAGAGTTTAAACTGCGTTATTGCCATGGTGGACAGACTGCTTGAAAAAGACAACATCAGCAGCAGTAAAGAGGGTGAAAATGACCCTTCAGCAGCAGATTGCAAGGTGTTGCGTGCAGGCGGTAAGGAACCTTTTTTCTTTAATCATTAACTAGAGTAAATAAAAATGGAAAAAGTCACAGAAAAAATGATATATAGCAGAGTCAATAGTATCTTTGATGAGAGTGCTGATAGCAAGGTTTTGTACAGTTGTAGCCTTGAATGATGGAAGGCTATTTATCAAATTACAGCTCCATTGTGTGCTCCAATGGCTTGCCATGCTCATTTTTTTTGTGCTACAATGAAAACCTTTTGAAACCACATTTTCCTTTGAAGGCTGATGTAGTTTCATTTATTTTAGATTTTACTTGAATATAACATTTTGAGAGAAAACATTGGAGTCTGTCTTACCCCACAGGCAACTTGTAAGGAAAGATGAACATTCTGTTTGTGTCATTCTTTTCCCCTTTTCTGAAGTTACATACTCTTTTTTTTTTTTTCCCCTGATATGCTAAAATTCATTTTTCCCTGCTTACAGTTGTCAATCTGTGTCAATACTGAAGGCTAATTAGAATGATTCTATGAGATGATACAACAAAAACTTTGTCCAGAGCAGGGCCATGTCACCAAATCTTTTGATCTTGTCCTATGGTTGCATTCCTTGTAGCTTTCTCTGAGCACAGATTAGATCTTCTTCATAAGTCTGACAAGACTTTCTGACGTGCAAATGTGTTGCGACAAATGAAACAGCTCCTTAGTGATATAATGGTGGTAGTCCAAATACAAGGAAATCAGAACCAAACGTTGTGCTGCTCTTCAGTTAAAAAAACAAACACACCATCCCACCCCAAACAACAAAAACCCCACAACCACTTTGTTTTATGGAGCTTTGTATAATCTTGGCCTTTTTTTTTTTTTTTTAAATTGTGTATTTTATCCTCTGTTTTCCTTTACAGGTTCTATTTCCCCCCTCAGATTTTAATGATGTCATTTCGTATCAAGAGTTCTAAAGATATTAGAACTCTTGTCCTTTCTTACATAACAAGAATTAAAACTGGGTTTTTTCAGCTGTATATCATTTGTGTAGTACTGGTGAGTTTTGTGCAACAGATTGTGGTTGTACTATTGGTTTTTAATGCAGCTGCAACCTTGGCATTTTTACCAGTATGAGAGATTTGTGCTGGCATCCTGGAATTCTTGCTTCCAGCGCCCCGCACGTTGGACTTGGTTTTGTATGAATAGTCCCGAGCCCAGAGTATTTCTTATCTGTTTACTTCTCTGAGTTTCTGTCTACAAGGCATATACCCCTATAATGTCAGAGAGCTGGATGATACCATCTTTGTTCTCTGGTGAAGGCTTGCAGGTGCAAAGTATCAACACAGTTAGCTTTCAACATTTTTCAGACCTTTTTCAGATAAGAAGGTAGAAATAGTCAAGACTGAGATAGGTGTAGTTGTCAACTTGAAAGAATCTTTAGAAAGTGAACCCAAGCATACTGATTTGGATTAAAAGAACATAATTGAATATTGGTTCTTGTGCATAACTCCCTTCCCTTTTCCCTGGTACTAATAAGTTTTTCTGTTATTGTTAGCAGAAATCCACTATGTCTATTAGAAATGTTTTGCAGGTAAAGTAGTAGTACACTTTCACCCAAACTTTCCTCAAGTTACAGCAGTGCATTTCTGTGTGTAAACATAGATACGCATGTACTGGTTTTTATCTGTATTCCATAAATACGGAACAAAACTTCAGGTTTCCCCCTCCCTCCCCAGTCTGAAAAAAAAGTAATTATTTCGAATAATTCTTTTTGGATGCTTTCTGACATGCTTAGCAACATGAATGTTTACAGATTTTTTCCTTCACTCACTTCAACCTCCTGACCTCTATTATTCTGTATAAGCCATGAAACATATTTAACCAGTCCATTTGAGTCTTTCATTGTAGTGATGAAAAAGTGTGCTGTTACCTTTGATTCAGGCTCATACCCTACACAGGCAAATGAAATACTGGTTAGAGCTTCTAGCTCACAAGGCCAAAAAACCTTAAAAGTTACTTCCTTTTAAGTACTATAATAAACAGTCATCAAATAGAATGAAAGGTACCTCTTGCTAAGCAATAATGATAATTGTAATGGTTAGAAAATTATAGATTTTCTCCTCTCAGCCGAGGAGTTGTCTTCTGGAGCTGACAGGCCAAGGACACAAAAAATATCAAGATGCTGTGGCACTGGAATGAGTTCTTCTCTCTTTCCGTCATTTCAGGACCTTCCCTATTTCTCTTGAATCAGTACAAGTGCCCTTCTGTGAGAGCAGAGTCAGTGCTTCTGCTGAGTTGTGCTGAGTGTTCTGCAACACCCCATCACATGGAAACTGCAGATTTGTGGGGCAGATGGCTTTGTTTTCATGTTCTACTTTTTGAGGAAGACATAATTTCTTAATGATGTTTCCATGAGAGCATCATGCAGTCCCCTTTGACAGCTTATAGGAGTTTCAAGGTCATGCAGAAATGGAGGTGTTTTTAAATTGCTTTCTTTTATAGGACTTGCTTAAAAGATGGAGCTTTCTAAAGAACCATCCAGGTGTGTGCCAAAGTTGGTTGCCTATTGGCTTTTTGAAACGATTGCCTTTGGGGCCAGAATTTTTCACGCTTGGCTTCTACCTGAGAGCATGGTCTTATACGTTTGTTTTTCTCTGCACCTCCCTCTCTTAAGTTCGACATGAAGCCCTGAGAATGCACCGTGAAGCACCTACATAGAGGTTGGGATTCTAAGTTTAGGGTTATAGATTCTGCCTTAATTCTGCTCCATTTTGTTTTTGAAACCTGGTTGTATGGGTTCATAACTCTTTCCTAGATATAAAATCATGCTGTGTTTACACCCATAGATATGTTTCTGAAATTACAAAATTTTACGCTATATACAATTCAAAAACATTAGTTATGCGAAAAGCTTGCCATATCTTGCAATTACCTATTATACCATAATTTGAGCATAATATATTTAATTAAAACTACACGTCTGGTCATAGATAGATCTTTGAGTCTGAAACTGCTTCAGTGCTGAGGCTGATCCGAAAAATAGTCGTGCTGCTCTTTGTAAGAAAAATGGGGAATAACCAGGACGTTGACCAAAACATTGAAAAGTATGCCTTAAAGTATGGAATGAAATGTTTCCTTATATTAGTGAACCTGACTGCTTTAATACAATATTATTTTTTTCTAGCATATAACAATGAAAAAGATGTCAAAGAATACATATGTGGTAGAAAATGTTATGACAATAATTTGATGGGTTTGAGCAATAGCATATTCCTATAACTATAGATGTTGTCATAACGAATTCAGAGTTTCCCAAGATAGGTTTTTATTTGCTGTCTCAGTGTTGACATCGTGTGATCTTGTTCTTTTTTTCCCAACATGCTTATATTTATTGTATGGAATCTTTGTATTCAGAAATATCGGTGGCACATTTTTCTTGTACTTACCCTTCAACATGAATTATACCTTTCTTAGCCTAACTTTTTGTGCAATCTGACCTTTGAGTCTATTCTTAAGACTGAATTAGAGTTATCAGTTACCAAGGTAACATGCTATGGTTTCATCAGTTGCAGGATTATGATTACTCTACAGGATAAATCAGGAAGAGCAGATGGATTTTTAAAGGAGAGGGATTTATTTATTTTTTTTTTTAAATTCTTTTAACTCTAGACCAGTTTGCCTTGGAGAACTACTTGACAACATTAAATTCTTCTTTTTTTGCCTTTGCATTTTCCATGGGAGTCAGAATGTGAAAGTCTGTCCTGCAGCATTAGAGGTGCCGATGAAACACAGTAGTTGGCTCTTATGCTTAAACAGCCCCTGACAGATCTCCATGTTTAGCTGTGCTGCTAAAAGAGGCCGTTGTTTCCGTCTGCTCCTTGTACCGCACCATCAGAACTATCACCCAGCCATTCCTCTGCTGGCTCTGGGTGAGTACTCCCTAATTTGCTACATACAAAATCCACCACATTGTCTCAAACAATATAAATCGGCAGTGTGATTGCACCTGGATTTTGCCTGAAGTGAATTACGGAATCATAAACTATGTTGCTGGGCAGATGGAGTTGCCAATGGTGACCTTCAGCATAGGTAGCACAGAGCACCCAGGGAATGGTGCCATATTTCCTAGCTGGAATGAAGGAAAACATCTGTTCATAGCCAGGTTGCTACAGGTATATGTGGGTTAATTTTTTATTTTTTTTTTAAATAATCTGTTACCTGATGGGGATTGTATAAATCTGGATTAAACTTTTCTCTGTCTCAGTGACCTAGAGATGGACACTGTGTCCTTTCAGCGCATCCCTCCCAAAGCTGGCAGAAACGTGAAATAAAACTGTGTTCTGATTTTGTTTGCATCTTCAGAAGAAGAGTTTTTACTGTAAATTATCGTTTAGTCAGGAAGATGAAAAATTCTCCCTTGGTCTGTGTTCGCTTGAGTAGCAGACATTATTTATTTTAAAGAAACAAAAACACTTCTGAAACTTTCTCTTCTCTCCCTTTCCCTCGCATTTTTCTTTCCTCTTTTCTTAAGCTTGTCTTAGCATCAACTCTATCGCTGCTTTTTTTTTTTTTCTTTTCTCTCTCACTTTTGTATCATTCTTCTCTTTTTGATAGGGTCCTTAACAGGGCTATATGTAGCCAAAAAACCCAATTTTTTAAACAAGACATCAGAATATTTAGTTGCTCAACACTTCTGTAGCAAGGTTTATCCATTACTCCTATGTTTTGAGTATATTAGATTTCCTCAACTTCCTCTGTTATTGCCATCGCTGCCGCCTTCTGTTTTCATTGTGACTAAAGCTTCTGAGACACTTGTATATGTATGATTAGATGGTTTCCATTTTCAATATTAATTCATGTGACAGTATAGAATATCTCAGATAATTGCAACAGATTAATGAATCCTTAGGAATTCAAAATTGTTCTTCTGGACACTCAAACTATGCAAAGTTGACTGCTATTATATTAACTGCAGAAATATGTGGAAGACTTATACCGGGTTTTGGTGTTTCTGTGAGAAATGCTGCAGAATTATGAGCATAATCGTCCTTTTTTAAAAATCTTAGTCCTCATACTAGAGTTAAACTGAGCTCCAAGAGCTGAGTGGCAGGATGAAAAAGTAGGAGGCTGACCTTTTTATGGTGCAAAGTTGAATGCATTGTCAGTTTTTAAAGCTCCCTTAAACAAATAAATTCAGAAGAACGTTCCTATCCTAAGTGAATAAATCCAGCTTCTGTGGGTTAATTATTTCATGCTTTTTGCACTAGCTGTTCTTGAAGCGGTTACTACCGTTTTGAGTAGGTTGGTTTGTTTTGCTTGCCTGTTTCCTTAAGACAGAGTTTCTCTAATGTTCAATTTGTGATATCAGGACAACTCATTTACATTGTTTGACCTCTATTATTTCAATCCTATCATGGATTATTTGTGTGTTCAGGTAGTAAGGGAATAGCTACAGTGAAAAGTTAAGTCATGAAGTTCAACAAGGCCAAGTGCAGGGTCCTGCACATGGATTGAGGCAATCCCAGGCACAAATACAGGCTGGGCAGAGAAGGGATTGAGAGCAGCACCCTGGGCTGTATCAAAAGATGTGTGGCCTGCAGGTTGAGGGAGGTGATTTTGCCGCTCTGCTCTGGTGAGACCCCACCTGGAGTACTTTATCCAGCTCTGGGACCCCCAACATAAGAAGGACCTGTTGGAGCAAGTCCAGAGGAAGGCTGTGAAGATGGTCAGAGGGCTGGAGCACCTCTCCTGTGAAGACAGGCTGAGGGACTTGGGGCTGTTCAGCCTGGAGAAGAGAAGGCTCTGGGGAGACCTTATAGCAGCCTTCTAGTACCTTAAATGGGCCTACAGGAGAGATGGGGAGGGACTCTTTGTCAGTGAGTGGAGCAATAGGACGAGGGGTAATGGTTTTAAACTGAAAGAGGAGAGATTTAGATTAGATATGAGGAAGAAGTTCTCTACTGTGAGGGTGGTGAGGCACTGGAACAGGTTGCCCAGGGAAGTAGTGGCTGCCCCATCCCTGGAGGGGTTCAAGGCCAGGCTGGATGGGCTGGACTGAGCAACCTGCTCTGGTGGGAGGTGTCCCTGCCCATGGCAGGGGGGTTGGAACTGGGTGATCTTTAAGGTCCCTTCCAACTCGAACCATTGTATGATTCCAGCTGCTGTTACATTCATTACCATACGTCTCTAGGGCCCTCTGTTCCTTTAAGAGTATGACATTATGCTTTCTTCTACTTTTAATTCCATGGTTAGTTTTTAACCTCATACCATTTACATTTTGAGGTGACTTGAAGCCATCAAAGATTTCCACTGATTTTTAGGTGGTGCAGACAGCAGTGACACAATTGGCTTTCTTCTCTGTTGCCAGGGCAAAACGAGATAGGAGCGCTATTCCAAAGCCTTAGGGCTTTTCCTGTTTGATTACTACCACACATTAATAAGCACTTCAATGGGCTTGACTTTGAAAAGAGCAGAAGCTTGCTATTCTGCCAAACTTTATCAAATTTAACATGCAGTTTGACATACTGCAACTTGAATATTAGCATGTAGAAATGACTAGTTGGGTGCTAAGCAGGTCATTTGCCTGTGCAGGCGTGTTGATTAAGAGAACATGGGACTGAAGGGCGTTTTCCAGCAACCAAAGGGCAAATCCTGCCATAAACTGAACTTCCACAACTCTGATAGCAATGGAAGAGGAATATTTACTCAGTACTTCACTGCACTTACTCTTGTTTTAATCTTACACCGAAGTGCACAGTGGTGATACTACTTTTAATTTCATCCTTCCATTTTTCATTTTAAAGGCTTTCATTCCTTGTTTTAGTTTCCTTTCCAACCGCGTACTAGCACAATTCTTGAATTGAGTTTCCTTATTTCATTAGTAGGCTTTGGCTCTTTTGTTTGGATACTAAATATTCCAAACAGGACAGGCTGCCCTTGTCATTTTAGCAACCTGACATTCATTTTGTAGTCTCCTTGTTGCTTCTGTTCTTCCTCCTGATGTCTTTTTTTTGAGATGTTTACTCATTCAGTTAATTCTTCAGCCTTTTTCAAAGGATTTCCCTCTGTGTTGAGGATGCAGATCTTGCAATTGTAGCTTAAAAGAAATTTGTGTAAGTCCTTGAAGTGATTCTACAAAGGTATCATCAGTCTCTGTAGGACTAGAGGTCCTGAGCCATGGTTGCCCCCTTGCATCTGCTTGACAGCAGCAACAAATTCTGAGCCTACTGATGGTTTTCTCAGGAAGGAGGAGTTGTAAGGCATCCTGCATCTCTCTCCAAACTCTTTTAGCCATGTGAGCAGTAGCTTGTAACCAAGCAGTATCCTCGCATATCAACAACATTGTGGCAAGTTAGATCAGGTTAATCTAAACCTTAATTTAGACCAGGATTTTAAAGCTCCCTTTATAAATAGTATTTCGGTATGAATTTTATGAATATTCCATATTTAGCTCTTGCATATAAGAAAATTTTATTTTCCAAATTCTGGTGAAATTGTAAGCTTCAAAATACAATCCTTTTTTTTGTTGTTGTTTTTGTTTCATATATTTCAGTTTCATGGTGCTTCTCAGTTTCAAGAAGCAACTTAAAAGCTGCAGTATTTGCTTATAGGTGCGTGCTTCTGTTGGATGTTCAGAGCTGTGTGTGCTGTTAATGAATGACCCTGTTTTATATTCTTGCTGGAGTATTTGCAACCGGATATCCTGCATAACAAGTGACATATGGTGATTTTAACAGACCAAGGACTGAGCAGCTATGTAGATTTTTTTTTTTTTCTAGAGTTGACTTTTCCAAGACCTCAGTCGGAGATACACCTCTTATTTTTATCTTAACACGCTAAACTAAACTTCCTTTAAAATAAAAGGATGAGACTATATTAGTCCATTCATGAATGTACTGTTTTCAAGAAACAATGCGATTGCTCTCTCAGATTTGCTAACTAGCTCCACCTTCTGGGGATTGAACATCCTTACTAATTGTGAACAAGAATTTTCAGTGTGAGCAAGGAGTAGATGATTCTTATGGAGAACTTAATCCCATGAGGGTATAGTTTTATCTTCTTTCCTTTTGGCAAGTACAATTCTATCTATATTCTGTGATAAAATAATTTATCTTTCCTCAGTCATTAGGGTAATATTTCCTACAAACTTAGAATTTTTATTGTTTTCTACAAAGCAAAATACATATGTAATAAAAGCTCTGTATTCTTTGGGACATAAAATTTTTCATATATTTAGCATGAATGTCCTTTAATAAAAAAAAATGGCCTTGACAATTTCAAATCTTTGAAGTCCTTCTTAATGCAACTGTTACCGACAAAAATTATTTATGTTAGTAAGTTAGTATTCCAAACACGTAGTCTCTCCAAAAAAATCCTTGTGAGAAAATGATCAGGAAGCCAGTACTAGGTATGTGCAAAATAATTTGGAAAATCATAATAGAAGGTAGTTATCAGTTGTTTATGCCAGCCTGGAAGCCTGCATGAAGTAGAATCCACTTACATTTGTTCTGGGTCCAGTATTATTCAATATTTTCATTACTGACTTGGCTTATGAAATATGGATGATGCTTATAAAATTTGCAGATGCTTAAAGCTGGGAGAGGCTTTAAGCACTGTGGGAGCAGGATTAGAATGGATCTTGATGAAACAGAGCACTGAAATATTAGGATGCAGTTCAGTAAGGACAAGTACAAAGTTATGTTCCTAAAGAAACAGAAATACCCAGTGCAGATTGACGGGTTAAGCGGCAGCTCAGTAGAAACGGATCCAAATGTTACATGACTTGTGACCAGTATATGACCCCCTCTTTTATGAAAAAGAGTGTCAGTAAAGCCCTTTAGCCCTGTCCCCATAACCTGAAATTGTAATAGCAGGTTCACAAAGTGTGACTAGTTCTAGAAATGCAGCTTTTTCTCTCTTGCCCTGCCTGTCAGTGTACTTGAAGATCCTTGGCTGTGTCTGTATCCAGCTCTGCTTTCCCATGAAAGTGGAAGAGATGTCTATTATCTGTACCTTGGTGTCTACTTTAAAGTGGCCAGGTATGATCTTTTTCGTTATTTGCTCAGGTTAGCAGGAGACAACGACCTCTATTCTTATCACATACGGTCCTGTTCACTGGTTCAGTATGCATTACATCTTTTGATCTTCTGCTGCTGCAGTTGCTTTCCTTGGCATTTATTTATTGATTAATTTAAGAAATTACTACAATTTAAGACTCAAAAGGAGAGTTTAGATTGTCTGGTCTGTCTAGTCTGACTTCCAGTGTGTCACACTTTGTTGTCTACCTTATTTCTAAATTTGTCTCACAGCACCCTCTGACCTTTGGTTGGTCTTTTACTTTTATTCCCTAGAATAAATATCCCTGCTAGTACTTGTTATTTTCTCCTCGTGAAGAGGGGGAATCAAGTTGCTGCTCCTCCTTTTTCATAGGCTTAAGGAGATTAAACTCTAAATCTTGGTACCTCTCCTCTGCAAGCTCTCCATTTTTTTCAGCAGTCTCTTTAAAAAGTGTACACCAGACCTCGGCCTGCAGTGTATCGGTACTCTCTTAGTCAATAACACGTATAAATACACCTCTTTTTGCTGGAACGTGAAACTGGGGATGGCTTATAGAATCATCTAGGTTGGAAGGGACCTTTAAGATGTTCTGTTTTGTTCGCAATGGTTGTAACCTCAATCTGTATAACTCACACTGAAATATGTATGACTGTGCTAAAACACATGCCATCTAACCACAAAGGCGTTATTTGCAGAAGAACCCAAATTATTCCCTGTGGCCGCTCTGTCCTCGTCTCTATTTCCTCTTTCCTGTGCCTTATTTTTTTTGCAGTTTCTCCTGGCTTTCAAAGTCCTCTCCAGTCGTCTTGGCTACAGTTTTATTCATTTACAGCCTTATCTGGAGCATAGCCAAATTGACTTTGAAACAGGCAGCTATGTCTTCCTGCCTAAAGAACTTCTTCAGTACTAACGAGTCTTTCATTGGCCTGACTCAGAATGTTACCTGAAACGGCGTGCTGTTATCTTCCAACTAATTACAATTTAAATTGAACAGATTCTAATTATCATTGATTCTTAATTGCGCTAATCTACAGAAAATATGAGTCAGTGATGGACTATATTAAGTCGGTTGCACTCCCTATTTTTACATAGATTCTTCTGGAGTGTTGATTTCTCTTTCCTTTTAAATTGTAACAATGAAACTGAGATGTAGATTCTGAAGGAGGGTGAGATTTTTTTAGTTATTATTTTCTCAACTTGGAGGGGCAGGTAAAACCATATGCAACTACAATGCAGGTCTGATTTCATTAAATCCTGAAAAATTCAGGAACAGCTTGGGTAATTGGGCAAGTTTGAGAAAGCTGTTCTGTTTTTCCTCCGCTTCTAGTTATCACTTTGCTTCATTTGTAACGTATTAAGGAGTCTCATTTTTCAAGCATTCTCTAGCTTGTTTTTTCTGATATTCCTAGCATATGTTTTAACAGAGCAAAACATATTACAAAATAGTTCTAAATCTCTCTGCTCGAAGTAGCTAGAAAAATAATGAGTTCAATATCTCTAAATATTTAAAGAGAACAATACAGAGAGAAGCTAAAAAGAAGGAAAGTGACCTGAGGGTTAGTGGTTTTCCAGCCTATACATTAAAAAGATATTATCCTTCCAGATATCTGTTTCTTCTTGTTTTGCCTTCCAGCACCCATTTTTTCTTAAATATGGGCTCTTCCCCCCCCCCCCCTCCTTTTTTTTTCTTTTTTGTTTATTTTTTGATGGTACTTCATTTGTTTAAAATAGCTAGTTGTCAATGCTGGGAAGAACAGGAGATCTTCACCTCCACTGTATTTATCTTGTGCTAATTGAGTTTTCACTTGTAGCCCTGTGTGTTTTGTTCATGACACTTTAATGCAAATTGTACAGAGAAGTTAAGTCTCGGGATACAGCTGAATTCAGGCCAAGGATTTAGCCCCAGTCTCGGTGGTAAGCTTGAGTCTGACCTCTAAGCGTATTCTCCAGTGGCTTTTGCTGTACCACAAAGGTTAGGATAGAACTGCAGGATCGTTTTTAAGTGTAGGATGATGTACGCAGCCACTACAGCCCTTTTTCCATTCTGAAAAGAATTTTCACTGCAACTTTTCTGTTTTGGAACGGATGATCTGCCTTGTTCTAGGTGACTGGTATGAACAGCTTTATCCCCTGGTGATCACGCTGAAGGACTGCATGGGAGAGGTGGTGACCAGGGCGAAGCAATCGATGGCATTTGTTCTGCTCCAGGAACTTGCCTGTGGTTTGCCACAATGTTTGATGCTGACCCTAAGAAGAGATATCGTCTTCAGTCAAGCAGTAGGTTGTTTTGTGTCACTTAATCTCCTACTGTTGCTATAATTAAGCGTACTATTCATGCCGGTGTTTGTGTTTTTCTTTTTTGTTGTTTTCTTTTTCCTTTGCCCAATTTAATGCAACTTTTTCATATGGTTTCCATTACAGCCACTTATATATTTTATAATGCGATAGAGAAATTAATAGTAAATGGAAATCCATAGTAAATGGAAATCCATAGTAACGGTCTTATTGAGTCAGAAAAGTAGGTCTGCAATGGACTGGAAAAGGTTACCTAATCTCCCTTTTGCACAAGGAAATTTTGCACAAGGAAATTTTGCACAAATACCTGCACAAAAAAGCGCACCCATGTCAGTCTTCCTAGGTTATATGCCAGTATCCTCACCCATAGGTGAAGTTCTCGAGTCTAGCCTTAAATATTCCTTGCTGCTATTCAAGCAAGGTATTTTTTTCTCCTGGTCGCCTTGGAAATGAAGAGCAGATTACTTGTTTTCAGTTTGTAGCAGTATTCTATATGTTTGAAGACTATTAGCATGTCTCGTCTCAGACTTTTCTTCTTTTGATAAATAACTGAAGTTCTTTCGATCTTCTCCTGTAGATCCTGTTTTCCAGATAGATTTTTCTCTAAATGATTTATCTAATTTTCTCCCTTAAGTTACGTGTTTTTCCTAACTTAACTAAGGAGTTAGGGTGCAACCACCATGGAGTTTCAGTTGCATTAGGTGCCTAACTAGTTTCAAATCCATCATAATTCATCATTATAATTCATATATATCCATATAATTCATTCATCATTAACTAGTTTCAAATTCCATCATAATTATAACCTGCCAACAAATGAAGCTTATCTAATATAAAATAAGGGAATATTGCTTTTTACACCAAAAAAGAAATGCCTCGGTACTATATTGATACGAAATTATGTATGTAGTCACTAAACAGAAATAGCTATGCTGTTTTCTGAAATATCTAAATACTTCTCGTGTTGTGTATAATGATAGCAGGCCTCATTTTAACTATGTTTTAGCAGTACATCTGTTAATTTCACATTTTTTTCATTGTCTTTGTAGCTCGCTGGATTGGTCTGTGGGTTTATAATCAAATTGCACACGGGTTTACACGATCAAGGATTTTTACAACAGCTTCATACTGTTGGGTTGCTTGTGCAATATGAAGGACTCCTCAGTACATATAGTAAGTATTGTTCTTGGACAAAGTTCCTTATGCATCCAGACCAGAAGTTTACCTGGGAGGTTCTTATTTTAACCTCTGTTCTGCTTCCAGTAATTTGGCTTACCGAATTAACGAATATTATCCTTAGGAGACAGTAGACTTCCATATAATAGCACAGTTGAAGTCATTGGCACTGTGTTGTGGATTCTGCATCAAAAATTACTCAGGTATTTTATTCTCAGTTCCTCTGAGAACACTAGTTGCTAATTATTCCATGCAGAGTGCTGAACTACATTGTCTTACACACAGGAGACTCCTTCCTCAGTGCAGCTAGTGGAACTTTTTATTTTAATAAAAACTGTCTCCATTTGTTTAAGCATTTGGCCTGACCCAAAAAAGCAGCTTTATACAGCTAACCCAGACAGCAGCTTTAAACGGTTACTGATTCTACCAGCCTCTGCCCTGACTCTGTCGGTATTGATGATGTGAAGATAACTTGAAAACTGTTTAAATCCTAGTTTCTTACGGATTGCATAATTTGATAGGTATTAAAAAGGAAATTTGGAGGAGAAACTGCTGTATGTTTCAAAATGCTTTGAATTACATGTATTGGAATCCTTCCCCAAATTAGAGACCTTGACTGAAGTAGAGGGATTTAGCATTTGGGCAAATCTTTAATGCACAGGCAATTGCAGATCCTCACTTGGAGATTGCTGTCTGGCTCCCTTTTGCATGATATTCATTGTTGTTATTCTCAAAACCTTTGTCCTCCATCAGCAGGACAGTCTTTAGAAACACTTTCAGAATAGACAAAAATGGCTTTTCCGAGGTTACTCTATGCACATATAGAGCAGGCTGGTTTTCAGAGGTGCTTAATACTCATAGTTATCATTTAGGCCACAGAGAATTGTCAGCAGTTCTAAAAATCAGTTTGCTTTTATGTAGGTTACTTTAATGTGGATTTAGGGCTGTGATTTTTAGATGCACAGACTGGAAAATATAATCCCCATATTGCTTTACTATAGCCTATTCAGTGACTGATCTCGTCTACTCTGTTAATAACCTCTGTAATCTTTCCATATAGGTGAAGAAGCGGGGATGCTAGAAGACATGGCTGTGGGAATTTCAGATTTGCAGAAAGTGATGTTTAAAGTCATTGAAGCCAAATCAGAAGATTTTTTGCCTATTATAACAGGAAGGCGGTAAGAACTTTGTTTCCTGGAGCCCATGGCATGTAGTTTCAATCTGTAGCACGTGAAAACCCAGATAATGGGTTTCTTTTTGCTGAATTCTATTATATGGAAAGTGCAGTAGTTGTACTTTTCATGAGGTGAATAGAGATGTAATGAGGTAGTAGGTATTTGTAGAGCTAGTAGTAATACCGGCTGTGGTTACTTCCCTGATGAAAAGCTAAAAGCTCCAATTATTAATACAAATTGATCAAAATCTGGGTTGAGCAGAGTTTCTGTTGCATTTTTCATATATAGATACTGAATAAAAAAGAAGTGACAAGGTCAGTATTTACAAAAATGGCATCTAACTGAAGAAAACTTGTTTTTGAGGTGTCCAGAACTTGTATTTTCAGTGTGACAAATGAAATTCCATTTCTAAGAGTTAGGCCTTGATTGTCTTAAGATGGAAACCGAAAAACTCAGACGCCAAAACTTTAGGCTTCATTTTTCAAAGGGGACCACTATCTGAGTTGCTGAAGATCACACAGGACAAACACAACCTCAGAAATCCTTGCATAAACCCACTCATACATTACAGATAAGCACTGCTGAGTATCAGGACATAAACTGAAATATTTAGTAATTGTGGCTATAAGAGGGTTAACAAGATTGTTAGACAGGAGGAATGGGTTTTTCATCATCATCATCCCAGTCTGAAGCTCCAAATGTTTTTACTTTTGCAGAAATCACTTCCTTACTAGTATCATTGTTTGTAAGATGGCTGTAAATTAGATTCAGCTAAAAGCAGCGACTTTTAGAAAAGATATGTTTCCTCTGAAGGGGGCTTTCACCACTGATTTACTTACTTATTCTGAATGATTCCCTCTTATCCTATGGGCCTTCCGAAAAAGCATTGAAATAAATAGCAGGAAGGCCGGAGTGTGATAGGCAACACATTGGGAATAATTAAGAGTAATTATGGTGTGTAGATAAAACAGAAGAAATACATCCTTTGTAAATCACAGCAGTCAAAAATCTTGAAAAATCCAGCAGCTACATTTACTGGCTTGCTGCCATTACTGCGGGACACTGAACTGTCACGCTAGGAGGTCCTGGGTTTGAAAGAGACTGGAGCTTTAAGCTGCCTCAGGCGTTCTGGATTGATGGAGGAGTCAGTCTTTAGGAAGAAGAGTTACTGCCTGTGATTGCTGTACTGTACTTACTGGCAGGAATTCACTGGGTGGAATTGGTATCAGACAAAAAAAAATAAAAAAATCTTTAAGGGTAATGTGAAGGAGTGCCATTCCTGTTAGAGCTATGACGAGACAGCTCCTAGCAGACAGCATTGGAAGTCAACCATAAAAAGAGCAGACAGTGGAAAACCTAGTTATTTTCTAACTAAAGTTTGAAAGCACCACAATTTTTAGATCGTTTCGGTTTTTATAAGGTGTCACTTAATAAAATAAGACTAAGAGATTGTAGAGATGCAAGACAGAAAATTAAGCTACAAATTCTTACCTGGCAGAGTTCAGAGTATTCACTTGTAATTGTTTTTCTAGGGAAGTGCTTAGGACTGAGATTCTATGTACACAAACAAATCAGTCCAAAGAGCGCGGCATTGGCTAGCAGTGCACTAACCTGCTGCTGTGGGTGGCTGACCCCGACCATCCAGGTGAACTGAAGCTCTGTTCAAGAACTCAGGTTCTTTTATTGTAGACAAAAGTAGCTAACACTTACTTTTATAAAACTCTTTGATAGAACGTATTTGATTGTAGAGGTGAACTTTGAGGCATCACGGGGTTTGATAAGCATGTTCTCAACGAAGCCTGCCATCAGACTAGCACTTAGAGCCACATTGAAGTGCTCTAAAAAGTTGTCACTTAGCTGAACAAGAGCTGGGTAAAGCACCTCCCAGCTGAGGGCTGCAGCCTTTGTCTATACATGATGATAACAAATATCAGAGAATAAGTCAAATAAAGTCAAAGAAATTTATATTCTTAAGCAGTCCTGTTTTACTGAAATCATATACACTAAAATTTTTAGTGCCTAATGTATACAACTTGTTCTGAAAGAGACGATGATTCATCGTTTACTCTCTTAAACATGCTGGATTTCTCCACCCTGTTTTCCTGAGAGATCATTAAATGTTAAAAATTATGAACTTGTTTTTCCTTCTCATTGGAAAATGTAGTAGCCACCTTATCCATCTCATGTCAGAGTCACCTGGTATCTCTGCACTGAGTCTAACCATAAAAGAGAGAAACTACATGGTGATAAAATTTGCTGCTGTATTACTGTTTCGTGTTTAAGTAGAAGCATAGGACGTATAAGATACTTGGTAAATTGTCAAACAAGTCCCCTAGATTTCCATACTTTGCATTCTTTTTATCTTTTTTTTTTTTCCCCCCACCTGTACTGTTCCTGGACTTTCTAGACAGCTCTCTGGTCACAGCTTGAGAGCCTTTTCCTTACGTGATCAGAAGTAGGTTGTTTTCGTTGTGCAGTTGGTTACAGATTTTTAAAAGTTACCAAGGATTGTTTCTGAGACTTGAAAAAAATGTTTTGAAAAAGAAAAAAAAAAATGGACAAGGGGAAGCTCTCAAATGGTACTGATGTTAATTTATCCTGCCTAAAGGTCAGCATTTTTCAATGTTCTTTCACAAACTGAAAGACTTGTAGTGATTTGGAGGGGAGGGCGTGAAATGTAGCAATGCAGTGATTTGGTGGCATTTTGGTTCAGCAGCATATGCTATTTCAATTAGTCTCAACCAACATTTCTTCTCAACCTCATGAAAGCACTCCATCACAGAAAAATGTTCTGCTAGCGTTTGACAGCGGCTGGGGGTGCTCACATGCAGGCTGAGAAGGAATGCTGCTGTGCAAAGATCATTTGTACAGAGTGATTTTTACTGTATTCCTTGCTAACCCTCTATTTCCTTCAAATGGGTGAATTAATTAAACAAAACGCAAACCAAATAGACTTACGGGGAGTAGAACCATTTCTTTTTTTTCTTTTTTTTTTCTTCCCCCCACTCTGAGACGTGTCCTCCGTTCAAAACTGATAACCCTCCTCAGTAGGGAGCATCTGGCATTTGCTCAAAGATTACACACTAGTTCTAGTGTTGCCCGTACCAAAGCATATGCTGTTGCCCTAGCTGAATATAATTACATTTCAGTCACAAGTCTGTACTGGATCCATTTAATTTTGTTCTCAGATATATGGGCAGGAGAGAGGTTGAAAATAAGCTGGAGCTGTGTCCAGTTCTGGGTTCCCCAGTTCCAGAAGGACAGGGAACTGCTGGAGAGGGTACAGCAGAGGGCTACAAAGATGATGAGGGGCCTGGAGCATCTCTCTTATGAAGAGAGGCTGAGGAACTTGGGTCTTTTTAGTCTAGAGAAGAGAAGGCTGAGGGGGGATCTGACCAATGCTTATAAATTCTTCAAGGGAGGGTGTCAAGAGGACGGGGCCAGTCTTTTTTCAGTGGTGCCCAGTGACAGGACAAGAGGAAATGGGCACAAACTTGAATATTAGAAGTTCCACCTAAACATGAGGAGGAACTTCTTTCCTGTGAGGGTGGCAGAGCCCTGGAAGAGGCTGCCCAGGGAGGTGGTGGAGTCTCCTTCTCTGGAGACATTCAAAACCTGCCTGGGCACATTCCTGTGGGACCTGCTCTGGGTGGACCTGCTTTGGCAGGGGGGTTGGACTAGATGATCTCCAGAGGTCCCTTCCAACCCCACATCATTCTGTGATTCTGTCTGTTTATCCAAGCCCCAGTTCTGAGATAGTGCCACTCATCCCTCCAAAGCTTGCCCAAGGTGTCACAGCTACTGCAGAAACTGCCCCTTTTCTTCAAGGTTTTCTGCCTTCTCCCCACCCCCTAATTCTACACATGGATAATCCAGATCATATTTAAATTCTTTAGCAAGCACATGACTGATTAAAATAAGGGTTGGAGGGACTTTATGATAGATTATTTTAATAGGTGCAAACGTCTTAAGTTTACATGCAGAAGTTGTGTGACTTCCTAGGCCCGGTTTCTGTAGGTAGGCTATAGATCCTCCTTCCCTCCTGTTGCTGTAATGCTCTTCCTTCTTGGTGGTATACCACATGCAGGAGAGAAAATTTCAGTCCTCGTTATCAGTTGGCCCTCTTTGAATGATTTAAATGCCAAATCCTGGGGGGAAATGGATTTGCTTCTAGTCTGTTCTCTTTTTTTTATTATTTATTTATTAGACTGATTTGCTCTAGTAGCAGAGAGAAAGCTAATAAACCACTAAGTTAACAGCATGTCATTGGGTCTGTTGTGGGGTCAGACATCAATCCTCAAAGACAGGTGAAATTCAACCTGAGGGTTCCACATCATCAGAATTTGGACTGGCAGCCAAAGTCACATGTTTTTGATAAAGTCAGACCAAACACAAACATAAAACCAGAACTGCTATATATCATATCCCTTCTCCTAAAATAGGATTCATGTTTGTGTAATGAGCCTTCAATTATTATCTTCACAGAGTCAGTTTTGTTATTGGTGGTGCTTTCTATCCCCAGGGAGAAAAATCCAGCCACTGAAGAAAATGGGAATTTTGCTTTGGGCTTTAGCGACAGGTTTTTGCTCATATTACATTAAGAGTGGATACAGAATCAAGTTGGGACTTCTGAAATGAAGTTGTTTTTGTAACTCGGCAAGATACATTTTAAGAGTTGAGGTGTTCTTATTGATACTTTTATAGCAGAAGACTTTTTTACTGCTTTCATCTCTGGTCCTGTTTTCACCTCAGTAAAGAAGTCACTATCAGGAGTGTATGATTATATATACCTGCTTTTTCCCATATAGCTTGGTTATGCTCTTAAAACAAGCAAGCTGAATCATCCCATTTTATGGTTCAATACAATTAAGGGGAAAAAGGGAGAACTGATTTATAAGTCTACATGTTCTCTATAATTTCAAAAGGTTATAATTTCGAGCAAAACAATCAATATCCCCGTCCTTATTCTTTTTTTTCTAGTGAACATTACGTTATAGAGGTCCAGCTTCCAGCAAAGATGTTTGAATTGCTGCCGCAAGAGATTAAAGAAGGAAAGCTACTTCGCATGTATCCAGTACTCTTTAATGTTGGAATCAATGAACAGCAAACGCTTGCAGAGAGGTAGGAAAAAAATCGTGTTTCATTTTCTCTCCAAATATGCCGTGCTAGTACAGGATATCTCTCAGGATTAAAAAGAAATATTTTTTTTTTATTTGCTCTTGCACCATCTCACATTGACCCGGTGTATTTTAAAATATATTAAAGGAAATGAGTGCAAGCCAGGAAGCAATGCAAAATAATGAAAAAGTCCAACTGAAGATACGTCCATATGCAGGACTTTATTTCACACGGTTTCCAAGTTTATATAGCTTATTCTTGGCGCCATAAAGATGGGAAAAGTGATGTTATGAGAGGAGTGACATGGTCAAAGTGATAGTGTACAAAACCAGTCATGACAATTGTGACTAGGAAATGTCATGTTTTTCCAAAATCAGAGAAAAGCAGTATGCGGTAACCAAGAAACAAGTTGGTGAGAGCTCGCACGGGTGGGATAGGCAGGAAGGAATGTATTTTATGAACATCCAGAAGAAGAAATATTTGACAAGATTTGGAAATAGCCTGGGTAGGTGGGGACTTGCAGAGGAGTCGGTGTGAGAAGATACCTGGCTGTCAGGTGAAGTGGCTAGAAGAACGGCATTGTTCACAGTGGTGATTTTACATTGTCCACAAAGCAAGCCATGAATGAAAAGTTAATATAGGTATAAGTATAGATATATGTTGACATCTATATCTATCAAGCAAATCAAGTTGGATTATTCCATGTGGAAACAGTTTGGCCACGTGCACTGACAGATGTAAAGGTTAGACTTAGTTAAAATATTGCTTAACTCCTAAAGCCGCACATATGTCTTTGAGTTTGGAAACACTATGTTTTGGTAAAAAGTCTTTTTTAGTGGAAAAGTGAATATAAAATTAGAAAGCAGGCTTTGTGATATATGTCTAGAAAAATGTTGCTTTATTAGACGCAAACATCTCTTCTTTCAATAAAGCACAGCTGAGAATATATCTCATGTGACGGTACAGCAGTGGCTACTGAGGAGGTAGCTGAGTCTTTTCCCTCTTTGGTCCATTTAAATATTTTATTATTTATTATTTATTAGGTGGAGCACTGATGTAGCAGTACCTTTAGTATCTTCTGATTTGTGTCTCCTTTTGTCTACCCGAATTTCTTACTTAACCCGTCCGTGCCTCTCTTTCTGTGTTCCTCCACTTCCTTTTCTGTCTTTGCCCCGAAACACGCTCCTGAGGCACCACTGAGGTCTGTGTGCTGCTGCAAGCCGAAACGCAGACAGCTGCAGTCCGTTAGCCTGAGAGTCACAGCTCTGGGAAGCTGAATGGTGAAATCAGCGCTCAACAGCAGAGAAATTGTTCTGTCATTAGTTTCAGGTACAAGAAAGCAAGATAACTAACAGCTCAGGAGCAGTGTAAGGCAGAAAGGGTCCAGAGAAGTAATCCGTTTGTAGCAAATGTTCTCAGACCAGAGCAGAAATTAGTTCTTCAGAAGGTTTTCCACCTGCCGCTTGCATCTCTTCCATCTTGTGTAGCTTCAATATTGTCCAGCTCTGATAGAAATTATAACACCTAAGCAACAACAGCAGAAAAAAACGTAGGAGTTGGTGTTCTCTGCCTGTGGTGCCATTTGAAATTCCCACAAAGATGATGATAACAAATATCAGAGAATAAGTCAAATAAAGTCAAAGAAATTTATATTCTTAAGCAGTCCTGTTTTACTGAAATAGTATACATTCAAGTCTTTAATGCCTAAATGTATACAATTTGTTCTGAAAGGGGTGATTCTGAAAGGTTCTTTACTGTGAGGGTGGTGGAGCACTGGAACAGGCTGCCCAGGGAGGGGGTTGAGGCCCCTTCCCTGGAGATATTCAAGGTGAGGCTCGACGAGGCCCTGGGCAACCTGGTCTAGTTGGGGGTGTCCCTGCTGACTGCGGGGGGGTCGGACTAGATGACCTTTGGAGGTCCCTTCCAGCCTGGATAATTCTATGATTCTATGATTCTATGATTTAGTGCTTACTCTCTTAAACCAAACTCTCTAAAATATTTTGGCTTTGTGAAGGGAAAAAGAGTATGTGCTTTATTGAATATTTGGCTGTAAATGGATTACTTGGTCCATAAGTTTTTTGAAAGAATTATCCATAAGTAATGACCTCGTTGCCAAATGTTAGTTCCAAAGCACATGAAAGATCAGCTACTGTAGGTTTGAAAAAACCTAGTACATTCAACATGAGAAAAGAAGAAAAAAAAAAGTTATTTTTTTATGCAAAGAAATAATTCTGAAGGATAATTTAGCTCTGGTTTTGGGGTTTTTTGTGGGGGTTTTTTGTCATCATTTTACTGTGCTTTTTTTATAGGTTTGGAGACACTACGTTGCAGGAAAACATTAACCAGGAAAACTTAGAACTTCTAAAAGAATATTACAAGCTGTTTACAGAAAAAATGCCTCCTGATTGTGAGTACAAAATAATGCAATAGCCAAATGGCTTTGAAAAGGTTTGATAGGTGAAAGATTGTAAGATAGGAATTTTAGCACAATATTAGTGTGCAGCTTTTAGATTTAGATGCTGTAACTCGTTCCATAAAGTTAAGCACAAAGGTGTCTGTGCCCAGCCCTGCTGAAGTCAGTAGCGATTGCAGGCCCAAGGCCATAGCAGAAACCACAGGGAGAGTGAAACAGAGTAATGATGAACTAAACAGCTCTTTTAAATTATTAATATAATCTGCTTTTTAATCTTTCAAGTGGAGGACAGTCTGTACCTACTATATTTGTACAGAAATACTCAATGGGAATTTTCATCAGTTTCAGTCATTCCATTCTTACTTTGAATATGTATTAAGGTATGGCAAACCCCTGAGAAATCTGCAGATGCAAATGCAAGCAATGAGCCATATCATAATGTCGCTAATATTAATGACATGCTTCCATTAGAACAGGCTCTATATTCCAATTTCATAGAAATTTGGTATCATAAACATTACTATCCTTTTACTTTGTTGAAAGCAAACACTGAAAAGACCATTTGTATTAATCTAAAGTAGTTAAAATAGTCTTAATGACAAAACTATATTCCCAGATGTTGCAGATTTTCAGCCTGATTTTAAATAGCTTGGATTTAGGTCTCTGCTCCTTCATTTGAGTTAAGGGGGGGTCGAATCTTTCGAATCCTACGGGACGTGTGTAACTCCTCATGGTGAACACTGCTGGTTAAAATCCCGTTCTCTTACAGAACACCTTGTGTTGATTACTTTTGCAAATTATCCATGGCATGTGTGTACTTGTAGTTATATCTAATGTGTCGCTATATATGTATGTACGTGTTTATCTTTTATATCAGGATGCTTTTGATTTGTTAATAATTTAGACAGAAGTGAAAGCTCTGTGCTAAATGGTGGGCAGTATGCCCAGCCAGCCAGCCACGACTGTGGCATTTCTAGGACTTCTACAGAGAAACTCACACAAGAAGTCAGTAATTAATTTAGGGGAATCCTGCCAAGAAAGCATCCTGAAAAGCTAACCTCATCCAGGGTTAGGTCTAAGGTAGATCTGCTACCTCATAAATGCATCTGATGCTATATAAACAAGAATTTGCATGCAGATAGTATTGGCTGCTTTTCATTAACAGCAACTAACCTTGTACTGTCTTCCTGCTGAAGGATTATTAGTGAGGAACACAGTCTTCCTGGACTTCTACCAGACTGTGCAGGCTTTTGAGAACTACACTTGTCTAATTCATTATGTCTCTTCTGGTTATTATTACCTTCTTGCTTTTTCTCTACCTCTAAGATCTGAGTCTGTTCTTTGTCCAAATTTTTACAGAAGACAAAGGACTTTCTGGTTCCATGCCCTTCCCAGAAGCTCCCTGCCATTATACAGAATCATTCTTTTTGGCTTTGAAGAACGTGCCTTTTAAACCAGCTCCCTGGAAAAAAAAAAGCAAAGCTCTCCAAATTGTTCAGCTGGGGAGAACTTCAGTTCCTCCCCCGCTCCCCCACCTTTGTGCTCAAGTTCTTAGGAAGATAAACCAAGCTGGCAGCAGCCCTGGTATTGCAGCCAAGTGAGGGCCATTCGGTATAGACGGGTCCTTGATGGTTTTGTCACATCTTTCCAGGTAGTTTCCTGTAGTGCCAAATCTGTGCTACAAAATAAATGCAGAACCCGGTTCACAAAGCTGGTAGTTACAAATAGCGCTCCTAAAGCCAGACAGAATTTGAGGACTCACATGGCCAGGCTATTGCATTCACCATCCTTAGGCAGCCTCACTTCCCTGCTGCTTCATTTGTATATTCCATTTCAAAGAATTCAATTTTACACTCCTATGAAGGTATTGCCACCTTTGCTATTAGTTTTTCTCTCATCTCTGTAATTCCCATTGCCAACAATATCCTAGCTTTCTCTCTATTCTCAATTATTAAGCCTTCAGCTGCATGTGACTGCACGTGCCAAACACTCACTTTCTGTCTTCTTTTAGATAAATGTGCTGTCACTCTCCTGTTTCTGAATCTCTTGAATTCTCTAATGGAAAACTCTGAAAACAATAAATAATAGCGTGCTTCCAGAAAGATTCCTACTAAAAATGCCAACCAAATGTAGTTGTGATTTAGGCAGCAAAATAGTACCACTTTTATAGAATAGCTAACCATAGCGAGCGTACAAAAAAGTACGATTGTTGCTTATTAGTACATAATTAATTGAAAAGAGCAGCTTGGAACTTAATTTAAGCAGCTGAAAGCATAAAATCAGAGAAACTTATGTTGTGAGTGATATTTGGTGTTGCTGGTTTGATACCCGACGCCCACAGCGAGTCAGTGTTGCCAAGTACCGTCCCATGTGAGAAGAGGGATGCGTGGAAGGTTTAGAAACCCTGGAAGCCAATAGATTTTCTTCCGTAGCACCACAGCGCGTGTAGCAGCACGTGCGTTTTCAACATGGGGCCTATGAGTCTGGTTTGTACTTCCAGGCTTCTCCACCTTATAATCTGTGGGAAGGAGTTGATGGTTTAATACCACTTTGTGACACGAGGAATTTAAGCAATCCTGTCCAGTCAAGATGCAGCTCATTTGGCAATATTATAAATTAGGAGAATCTTGCTTTACCTATGGTGAAGTCATCTCTCCGAGATGATGCATTTTCTGCTGGGAACCAAAAGAACGTTTACCTAGTGATACATTCTCGTATTCTGGAAGCATCTTTTTCGACTGCTCATCATATGCTGTGTGTTTTAAAGAAACAGATGCAGGATAAGTGTAATAGTCTAGCAGGTTGTGATGTATTTTTATAAGCTCTGCATCATCTGATTGTATGATCAGGAATTGTAATACGTGGGTAAAACCATCCTCATTAAGATCATTACAAAAGTAGCTTGGATGTACTTTTTCCTGCGTTCCTTTTTCTTTTTGGCAGTACAGTAAGGGTAAGGCAACTTAGACATTTTTAGAATAGTTCTTTTTGAGTATATTTAAATTACTTCTTACTATGAATGATGGATAAGGGAATCTACAGAATTCATTAGAGATAAAAGGTAAAAGCCTGTTGATAAGAGGGATCATTCCAGCTGTGATCAGCTTAGGAGAATGGATTTTGACCTGCATTAGTAGTTGCCTCAATTTTGCTCTTTGAATTGAATATACATCTTAGGCTTGGGGTTTGGGGCTTGTGTCATAGGGGTTTTTTTTCCCACTGGATGGAATGTCCTACTTTTTCTTGTTGGAAAAAAAAGTATAAATTTGTTTCAACTGGTTCTGAGCCTTTCTTTGGTGATAACTATTATTAAATTCCTTTTTATTTCACTATTGTAAGAAGAAATCATTTCAAAAAACAGATTTGGGGTGTTTCTACTTATTTTCAAAACTAATGACTGCAAAGGTAACATTAGAACAAACCCCTCCTATAAACACACATAAAGCAGGAAAGAAAAATTGCCTGTTCTTGAATTCCTTCTAGACATCTATGATTGATCAAACTTCAGCTCAGCTGCCATAGCCAGGCCAAGTAGGTAAAATTTTGAGTTTTAAGTAAACCTGAAATTTAGTATTTAATTAAAGTCTCATTTAATTTCAGACTGATAAATATTCTCTGTCAGATTTTTTTTTTG
>VXAK01025343.1:0-10131 GCA_013399435.1 Arenaria interpres
TTTTTTTTTCATTCTCCCCCCAGATGATCTGTCATTTTATTTTGTTATTAGGATTTTTTCTCTATCTATAAATAACTGTATATATGCATCTCTATATGATACCGTCTGTATTTATATCATCATCTATATCTATACCCATATATTCTTTCTTTGATTCAGTTTTAATATTTGCAGATCCAACTCTTAGAAGAAGTCAGCTGAAGGAAAAGAAAGAGGAGAGCTCTTTTTGTGCACAAAAAGGAGAAGTTCTTACCCCTTATTGCTTCATAAACATCAGACCAAAAGTTTCATTATATGTATTTTATCTGCTGACTTTGCTTCTTTTGAACACCAGTGCTGTCTTATTTGCTACTTTTTCTCAATTGTCAGGGTCAAGTTCTACCCATCTCTACTTTTCTTCAAGCCTACTTGATTTCCATTTCATTGTATATATTTTAAATCAGCTCTGAACAGGTCTCTGCCTGTTTTTCTGTTTGACAGTCTGCTAGTCAAATTTCTCTTATGTGAGAGGTGAAGCAAACCCACTTCTTGAAAAGTTTGTGTCTTCAAAAAAATGAATTTGTCAGTAAGAGACTCACATGTATTTATATATACTTATATATATTCCTTTAAAAGAGGAATCAGGAGTGGCAAAAAAGATTTTAAAAACTTCAGACTTGTATCTCTGGCTGCTCAGCTGCCTTTAAAACTTGACTCCAGATACTTCAGTTGAAGCATCTTTACATGGGTCTCAATTGAAGTACTAGAGGCTTTGTGATCTCTTTGGAGAGCCTGTGCGTATGCCAAAAGGATGTTAGTTCCTCAGCGCAACATGATTTCAGATAAATGGGATAATAAGCAAATTCATCACACAGCATTACCACTCACCATATATATGTATATATATGCATACATATATATACACACACAATTTTATATGTATGCGTATACACACACACACACATACTTCCATATGTATACATGTGTATACATATACCTCTGCCTAAAAAGAAAAAGAATTCAAAAAACTGTGCAAGTTTGTTAGTGGTAGGGTTTTTTTTTTCCAACAAGGACATTTTCTGTGAGGAGGAAGGGCTAATTAGGTAAGGAAGTTAAGTGTTTAAAATGGAAGACAAGAAACATGCAAAATCTGCTTAATTGTCTATCTTGTGCAGCACAGGACTTTGGAATTCTTTGTAATGAACAAGGCCTGTATGAAGTATGGAGAAAATGAGTCTGATCAAACAAGGTTGTTTCTTCCATTTAAAAAGTTTTGAGAAAAGGTGAATTTGTTACAGTCACACTTGGATACTTAAAACTTGAACGGGAAACATTTTCTTAAGGTTGCCAAGCAAGGATAAAGATAGATATGTCAGTGAAAGTGACATCAACTCAAGTAAAAACTGTCACTTACTTCTAAAAAAGCACGGTTTTACATCCACTTATAAATACAGGTATGGTCTGTTGTGGCGATGTAGGAAAAGGAACAGGACCAATCAGATAAATGAATCAACTTGAGGCAGCTGTATGTGACATTCAAGAGACCTGGAGTTACAGTATTTAAAAAAAGAGATCAATTCAAACCTGCTCTAAAGAGTTTTTTAGGAGTTACAAAAGAGATTTTATCAGGCCTTTTGTGATAAATAATACTAAACTCATTCACCTTGGAGAATGATTCAAATCTTAGAATGAGCCCTCAATAGGGCACATTTTTCTTAAAAGTAATCACATGCATAAATTGTTTTCTGAAATGGAACCCTGTAGGAAACGTAACTAGAATTACTACCTGTTAGTAGTATTAGCCCTGTGAGATATATTATTGGGGAAAGTAGTTTTAATAATTTGGTTTTATTCAGGGGCCACTCACTGAAGAAAAGGGTTCTGAAGCAGGATATTGAGCAATTGAAAAACTTGGAAATTGAGATACTGCTAAAATAATGAAAAATGTTCAAGAACATTTGATCCATCTGTCCCCAGCTCTTAACACTGCTTATGGTTTAAGACCATCTTACTAGCACTGCCACTAGAAAAAGTTACCCTACTGCAGATGTGCCATTGCATGCAGTGTTCAAACATAGTGCTGCCAGAAGTTTTCAGATAAAATAACAAACAAAAATGCCTGTGCCTCTATTTTGTTCAAGCTAATTATATATTGTGATTTAATGTGTAAGAAACAGGAAGTCAGGAATACTGTGTATTACTTCCACTATGGGTGATCAAAACATTATTTAGTGCTTCTATAATTATGATATATTAGGAAAATTCACATTCACGCTTGCAACATCCACCTGAATGGTAAGAGTAGTTAGAGTACACTGAGCTATAATAGAAATCATAAAAGAGAACAGTTTAAAACATACTAGCAGGCTTTTCATTGATAATGTATTCAACTAAGTTTGTTGTTAAAAATCCACAGGTGTAAAGCACATTAAAATGTAATTACAGTGGCAGTTCAATGCAATTGTTATATATTACATATTAGGGCATATTTTTACTATTTACTTTTAAGATATTTATGCACCTGAGCAACCACTTTTAAAAGATCATAAAAGAGGAAAAGTTAAAAAAGGAACCATAAAGAGAACAAGAGTTGTGAGCACAATTGGTGAGAATTTTACTAAGTGCATAAATGGACAAGGAGCTACTTACTGTTCTCACATATACATTTTCCACCATAGGAAAAAAATCAAAATGCGCTTACCCACAGGCTGCTGAACACTGCTGAGCTTTGACTAGTCTCCTGGAACATTAATCACTTGTAAACTCTCAATTGTTAATGTGAATAGAAAGCAAATAAACAATCTCTTTCTCAGAACTCAACTTCTTTATTTTTCTCATAAATTATTCTGCAGACTGTAATTGTCTGTCTAATACTTAAGAATTTTCTTCACTCAACCTTAATAACATCTCCATCACCAGTCCCTTCTGCAACTTGAGTCAAATGAATTAGAAATTACAAAAAATAACTGAATTATAAAGCTAACAAGCTCATAAAGTGCAATTACAAAGGAAAAAATAACATGCCTGTATCCTCAAAAAGGGGAGAAATGGAGACTTCGGAAAGCCTATTAGGGACTAGACTGTGGTTATTGATTTTACATGGAAAGCAATCAAATTCAGTGGTAAGTCCCCTTCAGAGATAATTCTGTTTGAAGAGTGGACAAGTGTAATTGTTGCAACACACTTCTTTTCTTGCCTACCGTTGGCATGTAGCACAACCGCATCAGCTGCTTAATTAATGAAGTCTAGCTTGGAGCTAAGTCCAAGGAATTCAAAGACTTCAGCTTTGGTGTGAGTCACAAACTGTGCACTTAGTTTCAGAGAAAAAACATAGGCAGTAATATGATCACTGGTACTTGCTGTAAGATTTCAGCCTATTAGATTGGGATTTACAGGTTTAAAACACACAGAAGTTCCCAGAGAAATCTGGCCTGTCTACAGGCACAGAAAGCTTCTCTTGAAAACTATGTGGTTGGTGATCATGGTTTGCCAAAGGACAATAAGAATCGGCCATGCTGGGGGGAGAGCATACCTGACATATGGACATCTTTTGCAACTGAAGTTCAGCAGGCAGAAATGGTGTCAGTGGACATTTCTGCCCTCTGTGGACAAGTGAACTGGAATACAGTGCTGCCAAAATACATGCAAACACCCCAAATACCCAGCTGAAGAGCAGTAAGATTAAAAGCCACCCCTGCATCTAGCAACTGGAAATGGGCTTTCTTTACATAAGCTGAAAACGAGAGAAGAAAAAATTAAAGGAGGCTGTCTATTGCCTCAGGGAGGAAGGACACCTGGTCTGGTCCCAGAGACTGCTGGCTGCATATTTCCCACAGCTGGTGTTATGTAAAAAGCCTACACACTCCAGGCAGGAAGACTGAAAATCCCAGTCCTTCTCAGTTCTTGATAAAAGTGAGAATCACTTTTGCTTACCTCTGTCCAGGACTTACTTCCAGCCGTCACTTGCCTTCTTGGCAATGGCACGTCTTCTGTAGAGGTATTAGAGTGTTACCTCTCCTCTGACCTCTGTAGTTGAGGAAGACTAAAACCCATGACCCTTACTTCCCACGTAAGTATTCTAATCACCAAAAGATGAAATAAGTGCAGGCAGTATATCGCTGCCTTTGTTGCCTTTTTTATTTGTATTTTTTTAAAAAAAGGCCTAGTCCTATTCCACTAGATTTCTATTCCCAGAAGATGATGAAGCAGTTGGATTCCCAGAGGCTGAGGCTGGTGCCCAGTGTTGTCTCTTGGTTCCCCTCATAGATATCATGGAGAAACAGCTGCCTGGAGAATCTCTTGGTGGACTTAGTTCCAGATCTCTTTCCAGAGATCTTCAGAGGTGTCTGTCTCCATCACTGACTTCGTAGGAAATATAGGTCTTCCCTTTAGGGGACAAGGTGTCTGAAATGTATGAAGCTACAAACTTCAGCCATCTTCACTTGTCTGATGTCTGCTGTACCATAATATGTTGAAGGGAGAATGGGGATATTGACTGATAATTTTTGACATTTAACTTACACACCAAGTTAAGTTAAGTGTATTCCAAAAGGAGCAAGTGGGTAAGGGCAGAGTTTTCCTGAGGATCATGTGGAACACCTAAGTAGGATTCCTGCCCTGAATTGCCCTATTCCTCTACTTACTATTGCTAAGATACTTTGGTTAGTAGCAGCAAATATCTTAAAGTCTGATGTCTGGATATTAGTTTCTGTAGCCTGTCACTGTCTCACAATAATGTACACAATCCCGAAGATTGAAGGGGAGACTAGACACATTGCAAATGTAATTTAAGTCTAAACACTTCCTGCTAGACTTACTCTCTAATGATCCCAGTTAGTTATCTAATCAGTACCCTTTGGTGTAGCCAAGCACCAAGTGCTTTACTGTATGAAGTATTGAAATAAAAAAATCTGTCTTGTCATATCAGCAATGTAAAGGAGCAAGGAATATTAGCGGTTCAGTTTAAATAATCACTTAGAGTTAATAGTTTAGTTCTAGGCTGCATTGATGTACTACTTATCTAAACACAGCATAAGTAACTAAAGCTGCTGAAGCCTTAGGCTGCAAAGTGTTGAACTTGTTTTGAACTTCTACATAGTTACATAAAAGAAGGCCCTGAGACTGGTAGAAACCAGGAGATAAGGAATCTACTACCGGAAGAATGCAGATTCCCAAGATAAGAGCAGTTAATGGACTGTCTTTGGAGACAAAGAAACCAATAAGGAACAAGAAGATGCCCAGATGGCAAGCATGAAGAAAGCATGAGGGCAGATGCATAGATCGCAAGGGTATATTTCCTCAGCTAGCTGAGTCTGTTGCTGTACCTTTCAAGTAAATGATTTATTTTTATATAATCTGACATCTGATACTCTGCTGCAAGAAATCTAGGGTCAAGCCTGAAGAAGGAGGAGGTGTGCCTGAGAGTGTGTGTGAGGAGTGTGTGAAACATTGGAAGAGGCACCCATCAGCTCATGAGAGTTGCCTGCTGTGAAGGGATCCTTATCCAAGCAGTTAAAGACTCGGGTGGTGTGTGACTCCTTGAATGGTGTGTGAATGTTCAGGGCAGCGGCTTGTCCTTTAACAAGCAACATAGACCTGACCAACAGTAGAAGGAAATGAAGTATTTTTTATGAAGCACAGCAATTTCTAAAATCTCTTCTTGGCCTGTTGACTACCAGTTGCTTTCTGACTTCAGAAGTGCCACAATGAACTCATGGGTCATATCAGGGAATCTTCTTCTGTTAAAAAATATCCTCCTGATTTTACTTTGGCATTTACAGTGAATCAGAATCACATTGATCTGCTCATGACTTGCATCAGTTTACTCGTTGGTTCATTACACAACTTGTTTTGAAGATGCAACTTCATCTTTCTCAGAGGAAAATGGCACTTGTCTGAATTGATCCAAATGGTAGTAAAAAACAAGCCAGGAAAATAAGATTTCTTTTGTTTTATTAGAAAAATGTAATATCCCCTTACGAATAATAAAATTTAATGAAAAGCAATTAGCAGAAGAAATAATTTTCAATAAAGGCAGTAACACTCTATTAAGTCATACTTGATAGCTCAACAGAACTGTGTTTTATATTCAGTATTAAACTCCATGACAAAGAAATTACAGAATTTCTGTCAAGCATAGTATGATTTATTCACCATGAACATGCAACAGTGGCTGGTAGTATCTTTTCTATGACAGGACTAAAATTAAACTCAAGGCTTTCTGCAGATACAAATACCAAAACACAATCAGCCATGAAGAGGTCTGCTGGATCTTAACTCTGACGGTGATTATCACCCTCTGATGGAAGATAGCCACATTTTATTTTGAGGTTTCATTTGTAAGTGCTGTACAAATGAATAATAAATAGACCTTTCAATTAGTGGTTTATCAGTTGCTATTGCCTGCTGGGTCAATAGACTGCCCATAATCATGATTTATGGGCATCTACTGATGTGCGGTCACTACCCATGAAATATTATATTCCTGTCTGAAATAAGGGAATAATACCGATTAATCACATATTACCCATTGAGGCTACATCTAATACAAAGGCATTAGGGCTGATGAAATTGCTCTTGCTGCACGATACTCTCCTTCAGCAAAATGCCTTTGTCAAAGCTTGTGGGACTGTTTCCCTAAATCTCCTGTTGCAGGTGTCTCCAACGCAGAGGGTAATCCCTCTCATTTCAAACAATTCATATTCTCGAGGATTACCAGGTCATAATGAGGGGATGAAACAACAAATTTGTGTCTATCTGATCTAAGGGGCTTATGTATGTAATTATGATATCAGCTGTCTTAGTAATCAAAAACCACTGCAAACCTCCACATGCTTTATCATTCCTCTTAACAATAAATATTGAGAAGAGTATTACGATATTAAATATCTCTAATTTGGCTCACCCACTACCAAAAGTGTTGTTAATTTAGGTCTAGGAATGAGCTGGAAAATGAAGGAGTGTTACATTCTATGTTGTTGACTTCCACAGTTTGAGTGGTGCATTTGGAGGGGACATTTTACTTATAGACAGCTGAAGTCATCTAAGCTGCATTAAGAAGATGTTAAGATATAGAACTTTACAGTGAAACATTCTTAGAATAATTGAAGATATACTAAATGAGTCTCACAAAATGAAATATTCTTATTGAGGGCATGGTGTATGTTAGGAAGAATAGGGAAAGACATAGGTTTGTCCTCTGAAGAATTTATCCTTGAAAAGATAAAATAAAAATTAACCTACTGTCCTTCTGTGCTTCTAGAATGGTTTTAAGCTGTGGAGCAGCAATAAATTTAGTGTTTCTGTGATTTCAAGTATCTTTATTTTCTCAGAAATTCTGATCATAGCCTTATCCCACTTCCAAAGTTTTAATTCTTCTCTTGCTTGGGGAATATTTCAAATGCTATTTGGACTTGCTAATTCTACGTTTAATGTCTTGGAGAAAGAAAGAAGAATGGCAAATGTTAGCTCTCATGAAAGATAACAGTTATTTATCTTGTGTTACTTTGTGGATATGGTTTAGGGAAATATGTGCTGGTTGGAAAGGTCAGAGAGAGTTGGGTAAGAAGTGCCCAGGCTGGCAGAGGAGCATTGACACTACCAGGAGGACATGAACATATGACTGAGCTGTGTGGCATTTTGGCAGTGACTGGGACTCTAGGGATGAAGATGTTCACAAGAACTGTGATGAGGAAGAAACCATGATGTTACTGGGTTAACCTATCTCGCACAGTCAACTTGACCTCCTGTTCAGCCAGAAGGAGCCAATGGCCAGTGCATGGGTGAATCTCAGTATAGCTGCAGAGAAGAACAAACTTTCCATGCCTTTTAATACTGTATAGCAAGTATCTGTTCCTGGTGTCTGAAGAAGTGTTAATTACAACCCTAGATCTTCACCCATAGCCCAGACTCTGGAAAAAAAAGAGGAAGGGGCTCCTGGTTGTGCTGTGAGAAGGAGGCAAGAGGCTCTGATGGGAGTGTGGCGAATGCCAGGGGGGACTGAGGAACTTTGGCTAAGCTAAGAAGGATTTTTCTTTCAACCAGTGGCAGGAGCTTCTATCAGTTCACTCTTCTACTGGTTAACTGGAGGCAGAATTCCCAGGACAGCCAGAAACATTTTGGGACATACTAACTTTCTTAGGTCTTCTTAGATATATTGCTTCATTTTAAAATATCCTGGTGGGTAAGGCAATGTCTTCTATATCTAATGGAGTGGGACTGTCAGTAAATAAAAGTCCAAATTAAATGAGGATCTATGACAGGAAAGGTGAAATGAGAGCTTCTCTAATTGTAAAATGATTTCATTTTGCCTTGCTAATTATTGAAGTATGAGCTTCATGTAATTATACATGACTGGAAACAGCTCCAGCTAACACTCACTATGTTTGTCCAATTAAATTTTACAGCATTGTGTTTGAATACAGCTAGTTACACTCATTAATAAAACTGTAGGTGACAATAAACATGCAGGGCTTCTGAAAGGAAGGTAAGAATTTGCTCTTTCTCCTTCTTAGCCTGACTTGTCTATTCTTTGGGTAGTGAGTTGCCTCCATACTCACTTACTGGTGATGGGGCTGCTAGGAAAGGACAACCACTCTGTGCAACACGGTGATGTGTCCTGCACATCTGTGTACAAAAGGCACACCTCAGCAGGAAGACTGTGTACAGCATAGTCCCATACAAGACTTGCATTGTCATATATGCACAGCCCTTGTGCATGTTGTCCACTGGGAAGACCTTGCTCTTGGGAAACTTTGCCTGAGCTTGGAACAGAAAAGAAGTCAGAGACCTTCTGAAAAAAACCCCACAAGACCAACAAAACTGAACAGTAAGCAGAGTCATCTGAGAAAATCTCATTAGATTGAATGATTCCTAAATCCTCTTGTCTTCTCCCTCTGCTCTTCCATCACTTTTCTATTGACTTGAGAAGCATGGAATAACTCCCTCGTGCTACTGAAACTTTGTCAAATTAATTTGACGCTAACCATTTTTGACATTATTCTACTTTTCTTCAATATTTATCCATCCTCCCACAGGTCACATATGTCTGTTCCGGCATCTGTCCTAGTCCTCTTGGGTAGGTGGAATATGATAGTTTTAATGTAGTTTTTTCTAAGTGTCTAGCTCTCTGCCTCCTCTGTCACTGAATTCGTCCCATGGTCTCAAAAGTGGCAGTGCCTTCCTCACAAGTCTTTTGGTAGGTATGCATGAACACACACACACAGAGGTTAGAAAAAAGAAAAAGCCTGTTACTCCTTTAACCTTATTACTTCCTCCTGTTCAGAGTTATGAGCTCCTTTTTTCCCCATTTTGATCTTTTAGTGTAGTTCTTTTTGATATTTAGCAAGAAAGTTACTTTCTTCGGCTTCATTCCTTATCATTGAAGCTGACCATATAGCATACACGACCCTCAAAAACACAGTGTGTTTAAAGTGATTATAATTATTGAGCAGAGAGAAAGCCTGCATTACACATTTATTTAGCACTAAGACCAAAGACCTGGTGTATACCTGATATTCATTTCACGGAATCACGGAATCGTCAGAGTTGGAAGGGACCTCTAGAGATGATCTGGTCCAACTCCCCTGCTAAAGCAGGAACGCCTAGAGCACATTACTCAGGACTGCATCCAGGGACGTCTTGAAGATCTCCAGAGAAGGGGACTCCACAACCTCCCTGGGCAGCCTGTTCCAGTGCTCTGTCACCCTCACCGTAAAGAAGTTTTTCCTCATATTTGAATGGAACTTCCTATGTTCCAGCTTGAGCCTGTTGCCCCTTGTCCTATCACTGGAAACCGCTGAAAAGAGTCTGGCTCCAACATCCTTCAACCCACCCTTTAGGAACTTGTAAACATAGATGAGGTCTCCCCTCAGTCTTCGCTTGTCCAGGCTAAAGAGTCCCAGCTCCTTGAGCCTTTCCTCGTAAGGGAGGTGCTCCAATCCCTTAATCATCTTTGTTGCCCTACGCTGGACTCTCTCCAGTAGTCCCCTGTCCCTCTTGAACTGGGGGGGCCCAGAACTGGATGCAGTATTCCGGTTGTGGCCTCACCAGTGTAGAGTAGGAGAATGACCTCCCTCGACCTACTGGCCACACTCTTTCCTATGCAGCCCAGGATTCCATTGGCCCTCTTGGCGACAAGGGCATATTGCTGGC
>VXAK01025343.1:10187-40504 GCA_013399435.1 Arenaria interpres
CCTGAGGGACACCACTGGCCACGGGCCTCCAACTTGACCCCGCTCCATTAATTACAACCCTCTGAGTCCTGTCACACAACCAGGACTCAATCCACCTCACTGCCCCCTCATCTATCCCACACTTCCTTAATTTTCTAATGAGGATGTTATGGGAGACAGTGTCAAAAGCCTTCCTCAAGTCAAGGTAGATGACATCTGCTGGTCTCCCTTCATCTAGCCAACCAGTTACAACATCATAGAAGTCTATCAGATTGGTCAAGCATGATTTACCCTTGGTAAATCCATGTTGACCAATACCGATAACTTCTTGGTCTTCAATATGTTTGGAGATGAGGTCCAGCACGAGCCGCTCCATTACTTTCCCTGGGACAGAGGTGAGACTAATTGGCCTGTAAATTCATTAGCTACAAACTCAGTGAAGGAAACTAATAATTAGATTCTGATTATATGAATTCTTTGCCTGCATTTTTTTCTTATTTCCTACAATATAAAATCTTCTTATTGAGGACCGTTTTCTGCAGGATTCAGTCACCAGCATATATTTACACAATTTGCCATCAGTTTGACATTACTTGAGAAACCTGTAACTATAGGATGTTTTGTCTAGGAAAAGTAGCTGGAGGTGGTTGAGTCAAGTTAATAAAAGGTATAATAAAAGCAATCTGTTCCATATCATTGCATTCTTTCAGTTAGGACAATGTCTACTGACCCTGCACCTCTTGAACCACGTAGCATTTTAGGTGATGATTAGAGGCTAAGGCTGTGTCAAAGCCTGTAATCATGAGCCTTCAGTATTAGAAGGAGCTTAAGACTAGAAGAGACGACTTGAGAGGGAGAGTGTGAAAGGAGCCTCCAGCTGCTGATACCAATCAAGAAACTGGTTTTAAACTGGTTATTCCAAAAATTGTTGTATTTTTGCCCCAGTCTCTTAAAGAGCTCACACTCGCTGCACTCAGTGCACTCACTGTGCTGGAGATGTAGGACACAGACTAAGTCAGTTCTGTTCCCCACTTCTAACCGTACACACCTTATGATCCCCATGGGTAATACGTGCTTTCTGACTCTGATTATCAGTGGGGACGGCTAAACTGGCAAGAACTGAAGGAATCCAGCTGTGATTGGGAGACCCAGGGAGGTGCAGGAGTCACCAATCCCAGGTGACAAGACTGCCAGCCCTGCTCCCCAACAGCTTCGTTGTGTTCACAGAGATGTGAGTCCATGAAAGAAGCTCTGCTTCGAGCACGGTGCTGTGTAAACAGTGTTGGTCTGCCTTTTGCCTTGGCAGGCAAGTGCAGCCAAGTGACGTGCTGCTCTGCACTGCCAGATCCCTGACCTGCATTCCTGTGCTGGGCCCTGCTGCGAAACGCAGGCAGTCTGGAAGGAGACCAGCTGGATGGGCAAAAGCAAGTATCTCTGATGAGTGCCATTAGTGCCAGAAAATCACTGGAATCAAGACAATTATCCTGGAAGACAACAGTGAGAGAGAAATAAAGCAAATAGCATGAGAATCATGGGAGCAAGAGGATGTGTTCTGCTTTTTTAAATAGCAGGGAGGAATTTAGCCCCCTCTGGGAGTGTTTTTAGTGAAAGCTGGAAGACTGGAAGGGTATTGATGGAAAGGGATAGTCTGAAAGAGGCTTATAGCAGTTTCTCTAAGGTGTGTGCTGAGTTTGCAACTTAAAAATTTTTCCTTCACTGTATTTTAAAGCAAAAATAAATGCATTTCACCTTAGCTATTAACTACATTTTAAAGACTCAGCTCTCATAAGGTCAGAGACTCACAGTAAGTCATTTCAAACATACTCTTATGACACTAGAATTAGTTATTTTCTCATACCTGGCATGACAACAAGGAAGCATGATTTAATTTAGAATCATAGAATCATAGAATCATTCAGGTTAGAAAGGACCCTTGGGATCATCGAGTCCAACCATCAACCCCACTCTACAAAGTTCTCCCCTACACCATATCCCCCAACACCACATCTAAACAACTCTTAAACACATCCGAGGATGATGACTCAAGCACCTCCCTGGGCAGCCTATTCCAGTGTCTGACCACTTTTTCTGTGAAGAATTTTTTCCTAATGTCCGGTCTAAACCTACCCTGTTGCAACTTGAATCCATTCCCTCTTGTTCTATCGCTAATTGCTTGTGAGAAGAGACCAGCACCAACCTCTCTACAANAGGTGTGGCCTCACCAGTGCTGAGTACAGGGGGACAGTCACCTCCCTACTTCTGCTGGCCATGCTATTTCTAATACAAGCCAGGATGACACTGGGTTCCTGACTAATAAAATAAAGACATCAAGGCTATTAGAGGATAAGACAAACAAACCAAAAACTTTTAACTGTCATTGTGCTCGAATTCACAGAACTTCCCTGACACCATTTAAAGCAGATTCAGAATGTAAACTCAGCCCATTGATTTAATGGTAAGTACACTTATCTATGCTTGCAGAGTGCTGAGTATAAATAAATACTTGTTACTATAAAAATTCATATCAGCCTTGTTTTTTTAATACATGACAGATATCTATAAATCGGAAAAAATACCTTTTAAGCAAAAAAGGCTGTGCCTGAAGTCTGGATTGGTTTTGTGATATCTGAAGTCGCTAGACAGGCTTGCTCAGGACAATTATGTGATGTCTGTGATGGTGAGTGGAACAGGGGAGGACCATGGTCTTCTAACATGTCTGTATAAGGTAATACTTTACTAGGCTCGTTTTGTGCCATGTACGGTTGACAAAACACCTGAGATTACTTTTTGTAACATTTGATAGCAATACATTCAGAGCCTAAAAGATACCTTACAACAAAGAGAGTCCTCCTGGAAATGTGTGTTTGTATCCAGAACTTAATGGAGGGACAGCAGTCCTAGTTAAATATCTGCCCCAGAAGGACAGAAACAAAGAGCCAACAAAGTTGTAGTGACCCCAAAGAACTTATCTTCATGGCTTTCAGCTGGAGGGCATATGGAAGGAGTGGGAAGCATGGTAAGAGCCGGGGAAGAGCTTGCTCGTTAAGCAGAGATGAGGACCGCATTTAGCAGTTGCTGCATTTGTTTGTTCCACTCTGGTCGACAGATTTTTGCACACTAGGTTTCCTAAACAAACCTTCACTTTTGGGACCAGTTTCTCCAAAGAAAACAAATGCTGAGAAGCTTGTGGGCTAAATGAGTCAGGTACCAACTACTTCAAAAATGGACTATATCCTTACAGTTTCTATTTTGAGCAAGGTGGCTGGACATCTTTATGCTAGTGTGGTGCAAATAAAAGTGGAGGAAAAAAGTTAAGATTCGGACTGTGCTGTTACACACTGTTTTTTACTTAAAATTTCCTTAAAATGCAAAGAGGCACCTGAATATATTTGACCACCAGATGAACCAGGCATTCCCTTTACTATGGTTCTTGGTATGCCTTGATTTGGGCATAGCTGGTCATGGTGCTGGAGAGTATCTCACAGGCCCCAGATGACTCATCCTCAGGTTTAAGATGATTGGCCTTTTCTGTCATTGTTTTCTATTTCCTTTTGCACTAGCTCCTTCTTTAAATGTTTGAAGAACATGCCCCATTACACTTGATTACTGTGAACATCTTGCAGTATCCTTTCAGAAGAAAACAATGAAACTATTACCTTACAAGGCAAGAACAGGAAATAAAAGGCTGTTAAAAAATAAAGAAAGAAAAGAGACAGGAAAAACAGAGTCAATAACGTAAGTACTGCATAAAATAGCAAGAAGACTGCAATGTCATTTGAAGTCGTGCTTTAGACAAATATGAATCATTTGCATTTTCAGCCTCAAACATGTAATTTCTTAATCACATGTTTTTTATGTGATTACAGCTGCAAATAAAACACCCAGAGGCCAGGTTTTTCAATTTTGTTTTAATATTTTTTTAAATTCTATTTTTAACTACAGATAGATTTGTGGGAATTTCCTGGGAAAATTTTTTTCTGTATGGATGTTTTCCAACCTTCTACAGGTGAATATTCTAACAGTAAAACCTCTATTATTACACTGTCAGAAACCTTGCTACCAAAGTTACTTCTAGCTCCACAACAGTTTCCAGCTTTACGTCTCATGTACACTTTACATCACACATATATTTTTCATCGCAGGTATGCTTGAATTATGATTCAAATTCCTACTTAAACAAACTGTTTCAACAGTTCTTCATCTTCTGAAGTGAATTATTCTGAGTGTAGGAGAACGGACATAGCTTTGCTCTACATCCCCAGTACAATGCTGGGATACTTGTACTGAGAATAAAGTTTGGACGGCTTCCCATGACTTATCCATGAAAGTATCCAAGGTATTTTCACCGCTATGGATGACACAACCAGAGACAGAAGCCCCACCAGTGGGTTTGCTGGTGGGTTGGACAGCCAAAAAAGAAATGAAGGTGTATTCTTAACATGTCAGCAACATTTAAGATGAAGCAAAAGTACTAAAAGCTTGCACTAATAAACAGGAAGCACATGTTATGCCTAAAGCAAACACAATTTTTGCTGGATACAAATTTCATGAGTGTGTGCAAGAAGTCTCTGAGGTTTTTGAATAGTTTTTAATATGAGCTGAGGCAGCTAGGTAATAAAGACTTTGGCAATGCTGAAAAGAGGAAATGAGAAGAGATTCCGTAATCTTTAGAACTACCACCCTTCAAGTGTCTTAAAAGAGAACTGGGAATTGGCTATAACCTGGTATTGTATGTTAGCATAGGTACAATTGAAAGCAATATTATTACCATACAAATTGATATTGTCCAAATGCACTCTTTTAGTTAGAGATAATGGCCAGGACTCTTCACAAAAAAAAGAAAAACTTATGTCCTAGAAGAGCAGAGGAAACAAATAAGCTGTAAAAAACCATGCTGTTGCAGAAATGTGACTCGCAGAATTATCAACTTGTAAGTGATCTTTGTGTTGTTTTGGGAAACTTTGGAATACAATTGCTTTGTTCATCAGTCCTGCATTGTTTTCAGTTCTTGAAGGGTTAGATTTTGACACACTGTCAGAAATGAAAGTATCAGAGCAGTGGATCAAAGTCTAAATGTTGTCATTAAGATTTTTCTAAAATTTTAATGGCAAAACATTAAGATCTATATCCATGACATAAGGAACTCCTGCAGGTCCTCATTTCACCCACGCACAATCAGAGCAGCACCCCTGCCCAACAACAACACGTACTGCTACTGATCCAAAAGGCAGAACCTTAAGAAAACAAAGTCCTACTTCAGCGGTTAAGAGCTCTGAGTGTTTCTTTCAAGAACGGAATTAATCTTCATTAACCAGTTAGGGAAACCTTGTGGGACTTTTCAAAGGCTTAAGCAGTGGGCACGAATCTAAATATCTTGCTAAATGCAATCTAAATAAGTAGCTAGACAATGTTTCTTGATCAAAGCCATTTTGGTGTGGTGTTTCCACAGTTAAGCAAATTCCACAGCATGGCACTGTGCCTCTGCGGGAACTTTGGAGTGCGAAGAGAGTGCTGCTTCTGGGTGTTTGTGATAAACAGTAATGTAAGCTCTATTAGGCATCCAGTTAGAAGTAAAAACATAAACTGTGTGCGAAGATTATCTGGATAATTAAATTATTAAGTAAGCATTATGTAGGGTGAGGGGAGGGGGTTGTTATTAATGTTAATATTAAATTTTGACTGCAGAAGGCAGCCAGGTGCCTTTATTCCCCTCCAGGAGATGATTATCTCTTGATAAATCAAATTCCCTTCAGTGGCCCTATTGCAATTTTAGAACAGGCATATTATTAACAACACTGTGTAGTTCTATCTTAGAAAAGATCGAGTTCAGCAGGCTGAACAGAACCTACAGCAGAGCTGCATAAATCCCATGGATCAGTGTTACCACTCAGAGTATTAACCAGGACTCTTTCATTGTGTATTCGCCTCTGGAATGTGAATTTCTGAGGTTCACTTTCAGGGCATATTCTGTGGGTAAATCTTCCCGAAACTTTAGTTAAGGCTAGGAAATTTGAATGGCTAAGAAGCTAACTATAGTCACCTTCTCCTTGTCCTCACCCACACTGGGCTCTGTGGAAACACAGTGATAAATTGAGCTCCTCAGGACAGCCAGGACGTCCATAAAAAAAAAAAAGTATGCAGGGTACAGATTTCAGGGGAAAGAGAATGCCCAGTTAGCCTACATCTGAAGAGGCAGCAACTGGCTTTTTTAGCCTGACAAGCATCATGCCAGCAGAGCCCTTTGCTCTTGCTGCAGTCCTGACCTTTTCTTCCACCCTTGTATCTGGGGAAACCCTGGCGAATGGAGAACTATTGCAGGGGAAGAGATGGAAGGAGGTTTCCTCCAGGACAGAGGAGGGTTTAGAGCTCTGATAACTCTGCTTCCCCCAGAGTTATCATGTAGCTTGAAAGAGGCAGCACAGCTTCTATGGCACAGCCATTGCTTGCTCCCCATCCTGGCTTCAGGGAGCTGCACTGGCAAACTCCTTTCTATCTGGGCATTGGGGCTACCTAATTATGTCAGGTACAGATGCCAGCAGATACATCTCTCATTTCTGGGCAAAACTCAGGGTATGATATATTGTGCTCTGTTGGGTATTTAATCCTGACACAAAAGGCACAGTTTGTTTGATTATATTTGGAAGAATATTGCTGGCATCAGTATTTTTCTCTTCTCATCAAACGGAGAAAATCAAACCCCAAACCATTTTCATGGTTTAGGTTAATCTGTTCTTGTGTATTGGTGTGATCTATTTATAGTGTTATGGAGTACTATCTTCCACGTATGGGCATGCAGCTTTGCATATACATGAAATGTCACAAAATAAATGTGAAAAAAATTATTACTATTTTAGTTTTAATTTATACTCAAAGACAAGAGGTAGTTTCTCTGCAATAGTTACATTTCAGCTGTTTGCCAGCTGAGAGCCAGCTGTGTTCCCAAAGCTTCTCAAGGGTGTGATTATTTAATGGTAAAACTCATTTTCTGCAGTGGCTGCTGATTACTGTTGCAAAAATTATTTTAACATAAACTGAAGTGGTGAATTTTTGAGCTGAAAGAAGGCAGGGTTGGCTACTCAGAATATTGAGCAGCCTTTTCAGCAGAACTGTGATAAGACCCATAAAATAACACTACCTGTCAAAATGCTTGGCTGAAGTCTAGAGTCAAATTTATCTTATAGTGGCAAATTGTCTGCCTAGCTGAAAAAGAACCTGTTCTACCATACCATTAACATCATAACTTTTAGTTACATATTCCTTAAAGACAACAGTTATTCCAGGTCAAATGGGCTTTATGAGAACTATATTTGTCATCCGCCGGGACCAAAACTTTATATTGGGGAAGAATTTCTCTTCAGTCACATTCAGAGTGAGCCAGACACTGTTCTTTGAGTCATAGAATCATTTTGGTCAGAGGAGAGCTTTGAGATCATGGAGTCCAACCATACATGAGCATGAAAGCTGAGTGTTATGGTGGGTTCTGAATAGGATCTTTGAAAATGGAATAAAAGTTTGAGGCAGAGGGAAAAAACATTATGGTGATTCTTACAAGATATAAGCCACCTGCAGTAAGGAAAGTATTTGCATAAATCTTTAACTTTATACTTCTTCTTACGTTCTTTCCTGAGTGGATGCTTTCCCACAGTTGAAAGGCCTACCAAGGAACATCCTGTCTTTGGCATTTGGGAAAACAAAGGGAATGAATGACATCTATTTTCTTACTTGTCACTTGCCAAACTAGATGTTATACACTAAAAAGGAGGAAAGGTGCATTTTAAGTATTGTGGGATAAATAGTGTTTAAGGTATATCCGGAAAGGACTTTTAGGGGGGACTTGGCAAAAAGGAAAAAATACAAAACCCTTTCATTTTTAGGCACTTCTAAAACTTTTAGATCTTGAGACTATTTTTCCCTTTCTATTTTACAGACATCAAATTTAAAAAGAGAAATTCTGATTTGAAACTACATTTTGGTTTTGAAATAAAACATTTTCAGTCTTGAACTAAAATGTTTGATTTTGAAACATTTAAATTCTTGGATATTTATAATTAGAGGGTTTTTATTTATACCTGTCTAAAAGTTTAATATTTGGATAAGTTTATTAACAGTTAGCAAAAAAGTGCTCCTAATTTGTAGTTCTTTAGCAAAATCCATAGCAGACCAGTTGTTCCAATTGGAGAAGACAATATAAGCCTAGAAAACCACCACTAATCATAAGATCTGGAGATTTTCAGTCACCCTCAGTTTGGAAGACACTTGCCAGATAGCAGTTGATGATAGCAATGTAAATTTTTAAGGACAAAGTGATATCAGCATTTGCTGTCAGATAGTTGACTAAAGACTGCAGAATTAAAATTTCTACATTCTTAGTTGTACTGCACAGAAAGAAGCAGTCCTCTAAAAATTACAAGCAAGGGATAGTGTATGGGATATAAAGACTGTATCTAAGAGTTATTATTACTATCAGTTATTATGCAAATGATTCCTCTTGCTTACAAACATACATACACACTCTTACTTTTTCATCCCAATGTAAAACATAATTGCAGCCCTCGACAGATTGCCATTGATTTTTTTTTTCATAGCATGAATTAAAATATTTAAAGTAGGAAAAGATAGAAAAGAACATTATGTCCCATTAAACTAATCAAATGTACTAAAACTAACCCCTCCACCCCAAAACCACCTTCTGCTTCCATCCACTTCATCAAGATGGGTTATGAATGAACAAAATCCACTTGGTACTTTACAAAATGAGGTTGCAATAAGTGCATGAAAAAATAAAATCTAAGCTCTTTATAGTTGGCAGGATCCTGGCTTTGTAGCAATGAGTTTCAATCATGGCAGCAAGACCACAAAAGTGCCTCCAAATCCTTACAAGAGCAAATTATAGTGTTTTCTGTTTCCTGACTTTCTTTTGTAGCTGTTGTGCGAGTTTGTTAAAAATACTTCACCATTTTCAACAGGATGGTGTAGAGGCCAAGAGTATGAGTCGACTGGAAAAAGAGATGTGACATTTGAAAAGGAGGGTAGGTCTAGGGGAAGCTGTAGAAGAGGATACACTGTATGTTCCTTCAGAGGCAGGAAATCCCTCCATGATTGATGATCAAAATCTGTGGCAGCTGATCAGTTACTTGCTTGTAGTCCTCTACCATTTGGGGAGAGGCCAGCAGAAGAACGCAAAATGGAATAGTATCCATTGCTTCCTCGGGGCACCCATGCTTAGGACCTCTGTAAGACTCAATTTGCCTCCACCCGTTTTCTTACGAGATCACTTCTGCAGTTACATGTAACTCACTCTGGGGGAGCAGGACGTTGGCAAGCTCCTTACTATGGAAAAAGATCCAGGGAGTGGGAATATAACTCACCATCTTCAGGACAGCCATTATTATGTACTGTAGCAATTTAATTACTGTGACAGTTAGTCAATGCGATAGAACTCTTTACTGGTGGTAACCGTGTAAACGAAGAGCAGCACTTTTTCCTTTATAAATAAACATTGCAATATTTCTCTTTCATTAGGGATGAATGAACTTGAGCAATGTCAAGCTCTCCATGCACTGAGCTTTTGGGGAGGTGAGCTCCAATCCAGGTCCAAGCTCTGTCTTGACCTAATGGACATATTAAAACAACAAGTTTAAATAAATTAGTAATTGACTTGTGTTTTGGATTGGTCAGAAAAGATTCCCCTATGTGCATCCAAGTATGCCTCACATTTATGCTGCTTACATTATACACTACTCTATAACCTCTCATCAGATGGACATTGAGGCCCTAGTCTTTGGCATCTTGCTTGTTAATACATTTTGTAGAGAGTAGCTTGCTTTAGCAATTCCCCTCCTGAGCTCTATTGTTTAATGCTTTAAACAGTTCCCTGGGATCTGAAAGATTCCCCGAGAAATTATCTCTGTTTCCTTTTGCTTTCCACTACACACCAATGCAGACACATTTGCTGCGTTGATCTTTGCATCACATAGTGTATTACTTAGATCAGTAGTTTCTTATGGTCTCCTGTGTCCTGTAGTCGATCTTCCGTACTCAATACAGTATAATACTCTGGCAACTTTATAACGATTGGAAAATGCACTTCAGATGGGATGACTAATTTTGCATAAAGAAAAGACATGATCTAATGTAACAACCTGAAAGGATCTTGTGAAGAATAATTTCAGATGTCTGCATACATTGAAGTGTTAAGAAAAATGTAATTCAGTCATTTAATGTGCATACAAATTTTCAAGACTGTCTTCTAAAAATGTAACTACTCAACATATTTTATCCTCTCAAGATGTAGTCTGAGTAATTCAGGTATGATTCTATTTCAGATAGTAATAAAAGAAAGATGAACAGCTAATAGAGGTAAAGAGAACAGAGAAAACTTCAGAGTGGTGCAGTTTTGACCACAGCAAGAAGAGAAGAGCTGGCCTACTTTTTACTGTATTAAAATCTAACCTTGTATTTAGAATTTGCCAAGGGAATTGTAATTATAGCAAAGATTGCTTCTTTCTCACTAACAGTTTGAGAAACTGTTTTTGTTGTTGTTTTTTTTTTTTTTCCCTACAGTTTATCATCTGAGATTAAGAGATTACAGTTCAGTTGCCTTAGCACAGACACCTATTGCTAGTTTAGATCTTCAAGGGGCTTGCCCACTTTTCTCTACCAGGAGGATGCAACTTCTCCTTGGGGACTGGATTATACCTACCAAGAAGCATGGATATCTCAGACACCTGGGACATTCAGAATGGCACTGGGTTTGTGTGCTGAGGCAACTGAAACCCATTTTAGCTGCTTTCAAAATTCTAATTTGAAGTTACTTTTACGCATTTACAAAAGCTATTGATTTTTCCTGAATGGTTCAGTATCGACATTCAGTTTATTGCTTCATATCTGGAAACTGTTACTTGTGCCTTGTCACTGATCTCTTATGTCACATAATTTTGTTTCCTGCTTAATAAATTGAGATTAAACATCATTAAATTCGCTGTAAACCAGCAGTGATATGCAATTTTGGGGTGTGTTGGTTATGGTAAGAATTATCCAGTCAGGACTCAAAAGCCACACAAACTGTTGTTGTTGCTATGTAACTCCTGGTTTGTCAGCTATGTAAATGGTTCTGTTGATTAATTCCTAATGACCTAACTTATAATATATCATTTTTAAAGAACACAGACAATAAATACGAATTAGAGTAATATCCAGGTTCCACTATGTTGGCTGTTTGGGAAACATGAGACCACAGCATGAATCATACAAATACCCAGCACTGTGTTGACTGCAAAATTCATAACCGACATAAAATTAAAAGTTGGCAGTTGATACCATTTTTAGCTAGCTCAAGCTACATATTGCCTTTTTGCAAGGTTTTGCACTTATGAAATTAGTGTGCCTTGTCTTTATAGGAAATGAACTTGGGAAGAATTGTGAACACAGTAAAATGAAAATTCTCTTTTGAGAACTTTGTGCTCAGACAGTATGGAGATGGGTAGCAGCATAAAATCTTAAGACAAATTTGAACAAATGTTCAAATATTCCCCTAGCACACATTTACAATATTTGCAGCTAGTCATCCATTCCCTACCAAATGCTGTGCTTTGGAAATCAAGCAACAAAGACTACAGTAGAGAGGCTAATTAATCATACATGAGTCTCATATTAGAAGACTTTTATTAGCCCTGTAAGACCACAGTAACAGCTCCACCCTATGTACACAGTGAGAATATGAAACTTCTACTGATTTTTAACAGGTAATACCATTTTATACTATAGGGAAGACAGTCTGACCTTCTCAGAAACAATTTCTAGATACAGTGACCAAAATTGTAAACCCCCGAAGGCCTATAATTTTTGTAGAAAATACCGTTTTCATTTATTTCTTGTAAACTGTACACCATGCACATACCCCATATTTTATTAAATTACTATAGAAACAAGAAAATAGTCATTGACGGGGATAAGAGAGTAAATCTGGTGCTTTCATTTAATCTTGCCAGGTTACCGCATGCAGATTGAGCTGCACAGAAACATACTCTTGGTACATACTGTATTACTAATAGCTGGATTATGAAATTATTCATTTTTGGAAGAGATTATAAATGCACGTCTAGACATACTAAGAATTCTATACTGTATTGCATAGCTTTTGTGTCCTTGAAGAGCTGGTGTGTATGAGTATCTGAAATACATGAACATTTGAAATCTTTGTTAAGATAGTTAGGTTATGAGAGGAGAGCAGAATAGATATGCAGATCATCTCTCAAGCCATGAGTGGAGTATAACAATGAAAATGCAGAAGGACATCAGCTTGGAATCTCTGCTCTTTTGAGAAGCTTTCAATTGCTTCAAGAAATAACTCCATTCAAGCATATTTAGTGAGTAAATGTTACATTACCTGAACCAGAACAGTTTAATGCTGCTCCATATTTTAATTGTTAGGAAGTAACAGTTTGCACTGTGTTAGTTAGGTGGTGCTGTGTCTTTCCAAGGCACATTTACTCCACTTTCACCTCCTTTGGGAGTAAAAACAAGACCTTAACAAATTGGCTTGAGGAATGAGTCCACAAAGGATGAAAACCAGAGGATGAGCTGGGAAAATATGAGCAAGAAAAATGCTTGGGGATATACTTCTATATTTTAGTTGGTCTTCGCTTGCTTACTTCTCTCTTAATTTGTTCTATACCTGTTAAAACATTTTTTATTTTAAATTTTCCAAACTTAATTTGCGGAGGAAAGTCTATGAAATAATGTCAATGGGAGAGTATTTCTGGGAAGATTAAGTTAATTTACATGGAAAAATGCTTCCTCTCATAATGCAAATCAGAGAGAACATAGCAGAAAAAAATTGTTCCTGATATATACTAATTATAAATGAACTTTAGTGGAAAATTTATATGCTTATTTGAAAATGATCTCTGTTTTTTGCCTTGGAGTGCTGAATGGTAATTAGAATAAAAGGTGTTCCTGCAGTGGGGCCAAATGGGCTACCAAGGCAGTACTGCACAGGCCCCATGGTTCCCATAGTGTGCAACCCCTAAGCATCAACTCATATTTTCCAATTAAGAGTGACTAATGTTCCTCTATGTGTGGCAAATATATAATCAGTCATTTATCCCTGTTGGAAGCATATGAAGAGAAGCCACCACTAAAGCTGTAATTTTTTTAAAACCTTTTAGGTCTTCGCTTTGACTAAATATATATCATGTTACTTCTTTTTATTAAAAAAAAAAAAGTAATAATGAACTTTTTAGGATGAGGTATAGTATAGCATAAGGTTTTAGCCTATGCGTAACAGTTAGCTGCTGAGAGATATGAGGAAGTAACTGCAAAAATAATGCTCATTTAACTGTATATAGCTTATCATGCACAGCTTGCTGCATTTGAGAAGGTTAAACCACAGCCTGGACCAGAGCTGCTCCGGTTCTAGCACTGGGTGAGTGAATGCCAGCTAACAATACTACTGTCAAATAGTATCTAATCCAAGTATCTGAGTATCCCAGGATGGGAGCAGCATTAACTCTCTCAGAGGACATTGTCTGAGCTTCTGGAAGCAGAGCAAATACCCTTTATGGCATTTTAGGTTCTGAAAGATTACTTAAACAATAGAGTTGTACATAATTGAGCCCTGATTTACTTCTGTCTTCCCTTCACTAGATGACTGATGAGGATCCCTGGACAGTCTTTGGTTCTGAGTCCCATGATGGCAAAGTATGACAGACTAAAAGAGTCATTCTTCTGGAAGGTACGGTGTTATACAATCACTATAATCATAAAACTCATTCCTGACCATCAGGTCTTAAACTCGAAATAACTAATTGTGTCATTTTAATGAAATGCTTCTTGCAAGGCTCAATAGGTGATGGAAAGTAAAAGCAAGCACAGAAGAAAGAAAACAGATTGAAGTCTTCCTCCATGTTACACAGGAATTAGAGCTGGAGACAATTTTAGAAATTACAGACTCCTAACCATTAAAATATGAAATAGCTATTACATAATATGTCTACATTATGTACTGCTTTGCCACAAATGTTACTCCTCACAGTAGGTGCCATGTCTTGTATATCATCTCTTTTAATGTAAAATATCAAAGAGGCTTGTTAAGCTACTTTTTCCAGGATGTGAAACCTAGTTTTTCCTTTGTTGCAGTCTATTGGATTTCTTTTATACATTCCTAATGATGTTTCTTTTCCCTCCCCATGATTGGCTCCTACTGGAGCATATGCTAATGCTTAGCCTCCTAGACCCCTTCCTTAGTTTGTCACCACGGAATTCTACATTGAATCTAAGTGAAAGCAGCCCTATTTCAGACATGTGGTATATGAATTGTGCACTTTCCCTGGCTGCCACTTCAAACATTCCTGAGGACTCTGCTGTGCCTCTTTTTCCTCATCCATACAGATAAAAATAATTGTCTTCAGCTTTATTTTTTAAACCGAAAGTCTTCAATATGTGTTGGGGAGGAATGATATATATATATTTATACATATGCTTAAAGTTTATTACTACATCCAGTGCATTCACTCCCTCCTCCCCCTTATAATATTCCATGCTTAGATGTTACCTATGATCTTCTGTCTCACTTCTTTTCTAGTTCCTGCCTGCATCTGACCCGTGATCTATGCTCCTTATGGACTAAGCACTTTTCCCATGATGAATCTCTATCTATATTACCCTGAAAATATGCTTAGCTGCATCAAAATCCTTGCTTCTTTACTTCTAGTGTTTGCAGTATTTCTTGGATTAGAATCCCCAGCAGAGTTAATTAATGCATCCTATAATAATTTATTTATATGTGTAAGTGACAAGAAAAATGTTAAAGAAATGCTTAATGTTATGCACTACGACGGGATTACTCAAACTGTATCAAGTTAAACATGGAGGATGTTGGCATGGCTGAGGCCATTGATTTACACTAAAATACACTCATTCAGGAGGTAACAAAACTTTCTTGAGCTGGATATAGTGTTGCGCCTGGTTGGTTTTTTTTTGGTTGGTTGGTTTGGGGTTTGTTGGGGGCTTTTTTTTTTTTTTTTTGGGTGATGGTTCTTGACTCTCTGAACAGAAAAGGCTGATGCCTCCTCCAGTGAGTAGGAGGTTCCTTCTTCTCTTACTTTCACATCAAGAATAGTATTTGTAAACGTGACAAGATTAATAACTCAGGCATTAATATTCGTAATAAAAGAGCTAAGGAATAACTAGTAGTAGACAGTAATAAGAGAGGATCCATAACAGACTGACTGAAATAAGATGTGGCTTTTCTAGCCTGGGTAATCTTTAAATGTCTCTGTGCCAACACTTAAGTCAATTGTCCCAGAAGAGGGAACAGGCTGTGGTGTCAGTGGAAGTCTGCTGCTGCATTCACTCATTCAGGACAGCACGTTGCGTACTGACAGCTTGTTTCACTTGTGGTTTATAAGTGAACCCTCAAAGGTCTGATGTTTGGAAATCCAGTTGAAAATCAATGTTTCATCCAAAAACCTAAACCAGATGGTACTTGGCCAGTACTGCAGTTTGGAGCATTTCAGTGTGTATGTGGCTAGCCAATTTCTTTGCTGAGTGTCCTCTTCTGGTTCAATAAGCTATAATCCTCTTTTTAATGTTTGGACAAATCATTCACCAAAGTCATGGCAGGAGCCTGTGATTAAATGTGCAGTTCTACACAGCTCCAAGAATCCCTAAAATACCTGGCTGAAGCTAGAGTCTGATACACACCAGAGGCTGCGGGAAACAAAAATGTATTTCCTAATCTCGATCTCTAAATTAGCTCTCTGAAGCCAAGCACCCTCGCTGGATATAGTCTGATACCCACTGATGCCAGTAATTGCAGTTACTCTGCTAAAATAAGCGAAAATTATCATTGTCACTGACAATCTGCTCTGAGATAGCAGCTTTTGCAGACAAAGGGCTTGATAACATGGTAGCATGTGCTAATGTCACAAAATGATATGCACAGTTTCACTGGGGGCCTCAAGCAGGTACCAGACACCTGGCACGGCTTCTCTGTGCAACATCTGAAGGAAGCCATTTCCTCGCTTTCCTTCTGTGGCGGATTACTTCTTTATGGGTCTCTATATCATTTGGCTGTACAGCAGTTTGGATACAAGGATTTTGCTTGAAAATGCATTCTTTGCCAGACCTTTCACTTTAATTGTACACAATTTGCTCTACTGCAGAAAAACAGAAGGTTGAGCTGTTTTGAGCTGGCAATGTTGAAAAACACTGGAATAGTGTTTTATCTTGTTAAAAAGATCTTTGGAGGCAAGCTATTCTTATTTTCAGTTTAACAGTTCAGGCTTTGGATGGTATACGCACTTAAAAATCTTTAGAATAGCACAGAAACTGATGAGATTTTTGGAGACAATGAGTGTGTTCTAGCTCTGTAATGATTTCAGTTTGCTCAGGGACAACGGCTAATAGAGGCAATACTTATATTTATCCAGTAGTGTGTCTTCTACTGCAGCACGCCAAGAGGAAAAGAAAAGTCCACGCACAGTGCACCAGATGCACACAACTGCATGTACAGAGCTGTGAACAAATCTTCGAGACAGGCTGCAGTCTTGAAGAGACTGTATTTTTCATCTTCCCTTACAATGTGTTCAAGAAGCGTGCCTTCAAGGCACTGAGCACAGTGGAACCAGAAGAGGGATGAATATATATGTTATCTCCAGCCTGATGTCTGTGTGGCTCTGTTCACCTTCCTTGAGCTCCCCAGCCATGCCGGCACTTGGTCCTGAAGGCGATGCTGCTGCCTCATCCACAGGGATCTCTGCCAGCTGCTTCATCCCAAGGACATTCCTTTCTTATGTTATTCCTGAGATTTCTGAATAATGTAATTTACTACTACATAGCTGTTTAATAGCAAATAATGTACTGTTAAATAATTCTTAAAGTTTTTAATGGTGTTTGCGTTGGGAGGGAGAGGAGCCTTTATAAAAACTGCCAGTATGAGGGTTCACTTGCTATTGAGGTACCACAGCTGTATCACTTACAGCTGACAGGAGCTGCCACTATCCTGTGTTGATAAGACCAGAATAAATACCTGTTGCCCTACCCTCTGATCTATTGCTTACCAGCATGATCGTCTGTTTTTTTTTTAATCCCAGAGATTATAGGTTGTCTAGACCTTTTTTTTTGTGCTAGTTTTTTGTAACACAGAGTGAACAGTGGGGAATTTATTCTGGAAAAAGGTTCCTAGATATTGATAGAATGCAAGTAGAAAGTAGCACCTTTTTTACTTACTTTGCCTTTCATTGTTCAAGACAGGAATGCTGCATTGTGTTGGTGTGATTTAAAAGAAGAATGAGGATTTTCTTTGTGTGCCTGTTTTTTCTTTTTTTTTTTTAAATGTTTAATATGGAATTAGAGTAGAGGTTTGTATGGAAATAACAATCCAAAAATATGTACTCTTATTCAGTATTTATTTATCCTCCCTAATATTGGAAGCCATGAATATATAAAGCAGTCAGGATGAATCCTACTTATTGCACACTTTCACATGTGCAAACCTGTACAGTTTAAGATCAAGAGCAGCTGACACCTGGTAAAAGTAAGAGCTGATGTGCTTACCTGCCTGCATAACTTCTGTAAAACTTGATACTACATGTCCGATTCCACAGAGATGTTTTTAAACATGATAATGAAACAGAAGATAAAATGCTTGAGAAGAATTTGCTGTTGCTGACAAAAAGCAGATGCATACATTAAAATGCTTAAAAAGAATAGTCTTAAGTCTCCAAGCACTAAAGTTAAGTTGAGAAAAAACTACCTAGCAGTGGTAGTGCAGGATATCTACAAATACATTGGTGAGATTTTTAACACTGTTGTGAAATTTTGCCATTTTGTGTAGAAAGAAGCTATTATGCGTCCTGTCTCTATTCACTCTTTCTGCCTTGTTTGTGGTTCAGAGAATGGGGAACTGACAACCTGTGATGCATCTGCAGCCCACATTTTTTCTTCACATAGTCCATATCCAGCCATAATTTTTCTATAGTTTTGTTGGATAATGTTCAGTTATGCATTAATTTTGACAGAAGTGCTTGAAAGATCTGTTCAAAAACCACCAGTAAAAAGATTCCTCATCCATGGTATAGCTAGTTATTAGTGACTGTTTATGTTGTCTCAGGGCTTGCTAACCAAAGAAGATGCATATACTACATTAGGCGCTGAATAAATATCAGCACTTTAGTAAAAAATCGATGCTTAAACCAGTGTAACTATTCATCAGCTTGAATAGTCTTACCCAGAATAAGGACTTATAGTTAGGGCTACAGCGTTGCTTATGAAGCAAAACACATCAAAGCAATGGTGCGATAAAGTGTCCTCAGTCTTCAAAAGTGCTTATATGTACACTTAAGATAATTTACAGCAGAGGGTTATCTTCCCTCTTCAGGAAAAGTTTGTAGACAAGGCTGGAGGCAGATGTGGGAGCAGGGCCTGTACCGGTAGATGCTTAGACCAGATGGCCTGAGTCCTCCAATACCACTTCTTGTTTGTCCCTGGTAAAAATCTGCACCTTTTGGATAACAGCTTTGTCTCAGTGTCTGGGCAGAGGGTGGATATGCTCTGTGTGGTGGCTATCTTGCAATCTTCCACTTATACTGTTGTATAACCAGATTATGCCACGCTGACATCAAACACTTCTGATGGGATGTAATTTGAAAAGATGGTAGACATAATTCTGGACATAAAAATGAGATTTTTATGCATAGAATGCATATGAAATGCATAAAAATGCATTTCTATCACTAACAATGTCTGAGAATATGGTTTAGGAAACTCATGTGTGACAGCCACAGAAAAAGTGCGTTTGCAGTGAATTTTATATTAATTTTCATAGGAAACATGATGAGATGGAAATGGAAAACTGCATTTGCCAGCCAGCTTCCAGAGGTATTACATTTTGTTGCCCTTTAGGAAATGTGTCAGTGGGAGGCATTTTCAAGGAGCTTACAGCATAGCACTTGGCACTCATATTAACGATGAAATGATTAAAGGCACACAAGCATTTAATGGGGTGATTGTTTCAACCAGCTCTGCTTCTGTGTTCAAAGAATTCAGTGGCATCAGGGACATCCCAGCTGCCTCAAGGCCAGTGAAGCTGTGTCCTGGGTCCTCTGTGCTAGGAGGCTTAAACTAGCAAAGAGTAATAGTGCTTTGCCCTCCTGAGCTCCTTAAAGTATCACAGCTGTGGAGGCAAAGTGACTTACAGCTCTCCTACAGCCTTTAAGCATTTTTATGCACATAAAATTTGAAGTGCTGAAGTGCTAAATTGGCTGAGCTCTAAGCCAGTTTACCTCTACAAGCATAATAGTTTAAGCAGTTGAACATAGTCAGAGGTTCCTGTTGAGGAAAAAGTGCCTGCAAAGCTTGTGTGGCTGGCATATTTCCAGTGCTTTGGTCTAGCTTTTGCTGGCCATGTCCTGTAGCCTGACATAACTGCAAAGACACTGTGGTTTCACCGGCAGAGACAAAAATCTGCTTGTTTGAAGACTATTGTACTTTGTTTGAGAGTCTACTTCTGTAGATATCTATCTATATATGAGTGTGGGTTTCTAAATAGCTTTCCTTTGTGAATCAGGTCAGGATTAAAATCTCCATAATTTGCTTATGAAATGTATGGTAATGTTGAACTTGTGACTTGAAAAATATGTGTTTTAAACAGATAGAGCTATGGAATAAATTCTTCCTCTCAGTCACCTCAATATTTATTCACTCAGAAATTTACATATGGCACGTCGGTAGCCAGAAGTGCAGAAGGAGGAAGATGTCTTTCTGAGTAGTAGGATGGATATTGAGCCAGAGATCTGAAACTGAATGATATCATTTCTAGGCTTATCATCATCAACTTCATAATCAACAAGAATAATCATTGTGTAGAGGAAGCCCAGCTAACAACTCTTTCCTTCCATGTGCATGGAAAAGAGGAGAATCCAGGTCAGTCTTTGTGATGGTATCAAGAGAAGCCCAAGTGAGGTTTTTTTTCTTTTTGTTGTTGGGTGGGTTGTTTTTTTTTTTCTAATTGAAAACTAAGAAACTAGGAAAACTAAGAAACCAGGAAAAGCGACAAATATTTGTTTTCAAACAAATAATGGTGTGTCAGGAGCTGCTTCTTAAGTGTTGTCTGCTGGATTATGATACAAGATGAAGCTTGTACAACTTTCAGACATGAAATTCTGCATTATGCAGTTGATTTTACTATTTGCTGTTATTCTCTCAGTTTTCACATTCAGAATCATATATGAACTAATTTTGATGTCTGAGATACATACTATGAAATTCCCTTTGTCTCACAGATGTATGATTTTGGATGTCTGGAACACTAAGAGAGAAGATGGTTGTTGATCCATTGTGTTCTTTTTCTTCCCCATCAGTGATAGTGTTTGCATAACATTGGTATGTCATCTAAAATTGTGATATCTCAGTGGGACTGGACTACATATATGCTAGTCCTGCAGCAGTCTAAGCGAGCTGATATAGTGGAAGATCACCACTCCTGTGCATTTAAACGTAAAGGTTTATACGTGCTATTCCTCCTTCTGTAGGCGATGGGCTTGAACTTGGAACTCATCCATCTTGCGATCTGAGTAGGAGATTGTGGTAGATTGTTTAGGGTGTGGTGATTTTTGCTTTCTTCTCTGCAGCACCTACTCCTGCTGAGGAGGAGTCACAATTTCACCGGTAGTATTCAACAGCTGCTTCTTTATGGGCTCTGTTTATCTGGCAAGCTGGAATCGCAGTAAGTATAACCACGAGATGTATTCCCTGCCCGCTTGACCATTACCTCTCAGAAAAACTTCTCTGTATTTATGTTGAACATTTTGTTAATTTTTTCAGCAAAGAACCACCACTTTACCTCAAGTGATCAACCTTGCAGAAAGAAATGATGGGTGAGAAAAAAATACTCACAGCAGAAATGTTACAGTCAAGTTAATTGGTTTGGTGAGTGGAAAAGGGTGAAGATGTGGGCAGCCTTCACTGATGTTTTGAATTATTAGAGGAAGATTTCTACTTAAGAGAAGAATTATTGCTAATAGTGTTTCTGAAGTGTTGATTTACCCATGTCTACTTATAACATATTCTAGGAACAGTTACTTTCCTATCTCCTGAAAAAGCAAAAAAGGATGGTGCCAGAGTGCAAGTAATGAATCATAAAGTAGACATAATTATTTTGCACAGAATAACTCAACTTGTCTGTGCAATATAAGTATATTGAAATTTCAGAGGTTTATAATTCAGTACATTTGCACCACCTCATCTCAAGCACAGGTGCTATTCTCAGCTTGTCAAAATACCTGTAAAAAGAATGAAGCAGAACGAGGGAAAGATTAATAAAGCTCAATTTGTAGAGTCAATCTAAGATGTAATTAGCATATTTTCTCATGAAAATGGTGCAAAGTAAGCAAATGACCTTCCGATTAAGAAATACACTTGTCCTTTTAATTGTCTTAATTTTTTTCCTGCTAATACTGAGAGAAGATGTCTGATGTCTGCGTCAAGAGTTTCTGGTTAATAAATGAGGAATCCTTGTCAATTTATTAGCAAAATAATGTTATAATGTTTACTGTTGGAAAAAAGGAGAGACAAATGCCAGCACCTCAGAAAAAATGAATCATGAGAAATAAAAATCTGTAAGACTCTTTTCACTCTATGATTGCTTTTCCCCTGCTACATTTTAAGAATTGTTTAAATTTTTAATATAACAGTTACAGAAGATTATCTCATTTATTTTAATTGCTTACTTAGCTAGGTGAAATGTTCAAGCCTATAGTATTTGACTTCTGTCAAACGTGGACAGTTCTCAAATGTCAAGGAAAACAGCACCTTGTGAATGAGTAATCTAAATTTATTACTCCTGTATGTGACTGAAAATATAGCAGAAACTATAAACATTTAAGGGTTTTAGACTATATTCTGTATCACAATATTCTTTTAGCTGTAAGTAAATGCTAGTTCAATTTGTTCTTTGCATTGAAATGTGATATTTTTTAATAGAAAATTCTAAATATACCCAAAGGGAACGTTGTAACTCCTAAGTGTATGGTCAAAAGAAAATCAAATAAGAGGTGTTTTAACAAACAACAGGATACATTTCTCCTAATTTAAACATCAGATACAAGTTTGGCAGACACGTGAACTTTACTTCAAAAAGAAACATCCTTATAAAAAGCTTTTGTGATTGAGAAGAAATTTTTTGTATATCATGGATGCCTTTTAAATGAAGCATACCGAAGACAAGAATAGTGTAGATTTGAAGCTTATGACATCAGACCTTTAAACTCATTCATAAAAGTGACTTTTCTATCTTTCTTTCCTAAATTTCTTTATAACAGTAATATGAAAATAAATTGATTACAATAAGGCCACTCTTCAGTTTCTAATCTTAACATTCTTCAGATGTTAATGAGAGCACTGATGGCTTGGAGGCAAGTTTAAAAGAGATAGAGACACCTGCTTTTAAAGGCGATTGATTCTGGTGCCCTCTCAGACCTTGGTATTTCTCTTGTTTTAATCCCACGGATGTATAGGCTCTTCTTGCCAAGGTCCAGCCAAGCAGCAAGGCTGAACATGTATTCCCAGTATGCACACACAGACACAGACAGATACATACACACAGAGGACCTCACAGACCAGCAGAGACAGTACAGGGCCTTTATCAGCCCCCAGACCTGTGTGGACATAACCAATGTGGATGGCCACGTACTCTTCCTCTCCCTCCATCTAACTGCGAATGAAGCTTGCTAGTGGTAGATACAGACACCTCCACTCTCTGGATTTACAGACACACACACACTCATGGACTCAAGTCCACCTGATATCCCTGCCCAGATCCCAGGCCTCACACTCAGTCACCCGCTCAGACCTTGGTCTTTATAAGGATTGGTCTCCTCCTGCGGTGTCTAGTCCAGCCTAGAAGTTTGCTAGCAAACATGCACACAAATGCACATGCACATGGATAATAGAGGGCAAAGTTACATAGGAAATAGGAAAAGGTTTTAACAGGAAGATAGTACAGATGGCAGAGATCAGGTGCAGGGGTTGGACAGACAAGAATACTGTCCAGCATCTTGCTTACATGTGACTGGCCATGTTTCCTACTCCTTCAGTTCATTTTCCCCGACTTGTTCTTTACTGAAATACATTGATCCCTCTGTTTTCCTGCCTTTGTCCCTTCCTGTAATCATCCCATAAGTTTCATAGATTCCCATATCCCCTTAAAACTTCCCATAAGAAATTTTACACAGCCCCAAGTAACCCATGAGTTTGCTTTCATGGTAATTTTCTTCCCCCCTCCTTATCAGCTACAAATTTGTGCCGAACTTCCCCACAGCTGCCCTTGGCAATGCTTCACAGGGCCATCGGCTGGTGACTTGAGAGGTGTTGTCCTTGAGATTGTAGTCTACTGACCATTGCAATTTGTATGTCTGTGTGTTTAATTTTCCCATTTTCTGTCTTTGCCTCTTTATTGAACAGCTGTCCACCATGTAGATATCTTTACAAATCTGATAGCCTTATGTTCCACATCTCCTTGCACACAAATGCCAACAGGGCTTCAAACTGAGGTAAGCACCTGACCTCTGTTATTTCTACAATGTGACAGACAGAGCTGGGACTTCAGCTTCGCTGATGAGATAAAGTTTCCAAAAGTGCTGCCAAAGTAATCTTCCACCTTGCCCCCTAATACATTTAATGAGATACTGAAATTCTGCTATAATCCAAGCAACTAACAGCTCATCCTCTTCTATGCCAAACTGTTTTGACAGTGAATTCCTAGAAAGGAGACAAAATCTAACCTTCACCAGCAGCAAAAAAAATCAAATGTGAACTAAAATTTGTTAATATTTCTGTGGCGGTTTCAGGACTGCTCTTTAGATGATTTACCTTTAAACAGATGTAAAACTGTCTTCATTTGGATAAAGCTTAGTTACTGTTATTTCTACCTGCCAGATGGGATACACCAATATCTCATGTTCTTGTATAGGAGATGTTAGTAATATATAATGGAGTGGAATAGGGTTTACTGTTATCTTGATGGAATTAAGTTAATTTCTTTTCCTAGTTTATTTAGACTACAGCCTTAAACACAGTAGACCACCCTCAGAAACATGGTTCCTGTTATAAAATCACTGCAGAAGAGCATAAGGAAGAATCTACAGATAAAATTATATGGTTTTTTTCCTTCAAGTAAAATGACTCACAATTAAGAAAAGTTGTTACTTAACATGCTCTTAATTGTAGCATTTCCCAAGGTTTTCCACATTGCCAAAATGGCACTGAAAGAGTTAAGGTTTGTTTCTCAAGAAATTAAAAAACTCAACCCTTTAACTTACTAGGGAGATAAAACTTTATTACCAAGGTACTTTCCAGACAGTCCTGTTTTCCATTCTCATTTAGAGAGGATAAGAAGTGTTATGACCTTAAAATTAATTTAAATAAATGAAAAAAGCAGCTGAGGTTTAAATAAAATTCATTCTAGTAAAGACAACAATGAGGTATTGTGTTTTATGAAGTTTAGAAACCACTTGCATATTCTGATTTCCAGACAGACATCAAGGACTGGTGTGCAAAGAAGAAATAAAAATGAGTTGGAATGAGATAAGTGTTGGATAAACAAAATTAATATGCACTTTAGGCCTGACAGATTGAAATAAAAGCTAGACAGAGATTACACACACCTGGATGTAGCAGTTAATGCAAAGAGTCCAAAGGCTGAGTTAAGATTATCAGAAGACAGAGTATATGGAGCTGCTACAAAACATCATTTTGTTCTGAACAAAGGCATTAAGAAAACATAGTTTCTGTGGATGTATGTCCTTTATCATCTCTTTACATGCTGTCATCCCATTCTTCCTGCTCACCCTGCCATTGAGTGGGAATTCCTCTGCTTTCTTGCTATTCACCCAGGACCCCTACTGTGTCCCTTACCTCCTCTGCAGCTTCCTCTTGTCTCTAGTCAACAGCTGAGCAAGACCCCCAGGACATGGATATTTCCAGGTTGCACTTGTGCCGCTCAGCTGCTCAGTGCATATATGCTGAGTTGCCACCAGGGCAAAGAAAATAGATAATTATTGAATTTGGGTGACAATATTTATGTTAGATGAAGCACTAATTTGTGCTACTCTCCTCTATTCAGCTGCTTATGCTCATGACAATATTTCCTTTGAGACTGTACTCCTCTGGCAGATTTGTTGAAATTGACCAGCAACTTCAGCAGCTATGGGGAATGATGTTGAGAAGCTTACAGAGAAAAGGGCAGGCAGATGTTATTTTCACTGCCTTGAGAAGCTTAGCATAAAGGTACTTTAAAGAGAATTCAATATTCAGTATCTGATTTACTGATTTTTGATATCTTGTGGGTTCAGGAAACATAGCCAGAAATATGGTTTTCCTTCTCGCATCAGTGCTAGTAGAAGGGAAGGTTTAGTGTGTGGGTCCCCAGCTGAGCAGGCAAAAACCTGTACGGCAGGGTAAAGTCTCCTAGAGCAGGCAAATCATAGCTGTAATATAGTATATAGCACCTGCACTGCACCAGACACCTGGCTGAGGACACTGGAGAAAGAGAAGAATGGGAGAGGAGGAAGCATTTATGCAGAGCAAAATACAGGTTAGAGTATGGTATATATATGGTAACTGTCTCAGCTCACTGAATAATTTTCTCATAAAACCACAAAGTACAATACAGCATCTTTGGCATGGTCACAGTCTCCCTGATGCCTTTCCCCCCACTTTCCTATTACTTTCAATTCCATAAAGACTCCAACACTTGCCAAAGGGAATTTTGCTTCAAACTATCACACCCTTTGCTAACTTCCTGCCAGGCCACTGCTGTCTAAATGAGGAATGTCACCAAGACTGAGGGAGACACTTAAACTCATCCGATACTTTGTGTTATCTTAGTTGTTCTCACAGCAGTGTGGTAAGGCTTAATGGTTTTTCCAGTTTCTCCCAATAGACTAGAGCATGTCGTGTTTATTGCCCATTCATCCAGTGATCTCTCCCATCCTAGAGAAAAAGATGAACAAAGGGACAAAAATGTGTGGGATACCAGCCAGTGATTTCTGTAGCTGAATTACATTTAGCAGAGGGTAAGCAGTTTCTCACGTTAAGAGCAGGTGAAAACTCTTGCCTGTGTGTATGCGTGCTGATGGTTCCCATTCATTCTGCTTCTGTATACAGTGTTTGACTTCCCAGGTGTGAACACCAGACTCCTCCGTGAACATAAATGCTGGCATGGTTCTTTTTTTAGGTTATATATGAAGTTTGAAGGCCTTGATAGTTTCATCTATTGCACCAAATCGTACCCTTTCATCTGCAATTTTAAAATACTTCTTTGAGACGCATCCTTGCTACACTTGAGCTGCAGTCAAGGTTCAGGTTCACAACTCTGATTTAATTCAAGCTGCTGCAGGTGGCAGCATTTGGGGAGTCATGCAGTCTGACTTTTGAAGACTGGTCATGTCTATTGTGCATTTGAAAAATGCAGAGGCTGGAACTAAAAACTGTTATGCCCTGATTTACTTTTGACACTGAACTTTCTCGATGTTTGCTAGGATCTCACCTTTGATCTATACATGTCCATGACCATACATGTGAGTTTAACATAGCAACCTCTTTTTGTGAAGCACTGAATAATTGAAATACCAGTGAAAACACACTGCACAGAAGCCACTTCACTATCTGTATCTTTATGCTGCTTATATGCTTTTTTTCTGCACTTTCATTTTCAACCATCCAATGTGTGATTAGACACTCGTGTACTGTAGTTATCTGTATATACTTCTACATACATTCCATATGTTTTACATGCTTACCTGGAGTTTATGTGTAAAGACACTCTGGGTGAATTTTCTTCTACTGCAGAAATTGCAGTAGAATTCTACTATTCTTCTACTTGAAGAAGTAGAATTCTTCTACTGCAGAAATTGTCTTACAGTTCTGAATATCTCTTTTTCAGGGCCTTTCAGGCTATCATCCAGGATGCAGAAACCCACTGACTGAGTGATCTAGTAAATACAACCCTGATTTTATAGGTTTTCTGATTCTACTACAGGCCATGAGATGTTTAGGTAGCATCTTGGAGGAAGACTGGGATTGATTTAGTCTTATAAATGCCTTCTAAAAAAAAACCACAACAGTGCTTTACCTCAATTCCTGTATTCTAGTTATTACTAAGCTTTTGTCTATCTATTCTTCTCAATTAAATATTGTACTAAAGTTTAAATTTTGATAAAATTATAACTCAGTGGATTTTTAAAGAATACAGGAAAAATATGATTACAATATTTTTAGCAAGGCTTAAAGCATCCATAGTACTCTACGGCAACTGCATTAATTTAATTCATTAGAGTGTACCATGTTGAGATATAAATAAAAAATATGTAAATTGAAAAGCAACTTTAAATAAGACAGAACAAATACTAGAAGAGACCTGAAAATTCAGTCCTAAATTTAAAAATAGAAATAAATACTCCCCAAGCGTTTGAAATATAAAGCAAAATAAAAACTACCTTGTTATCTGCTTGAGAGGGCTAAGCAGGGGAGAGTGCCTATGGCAGTTTTGTTTTGAAGTAAGTGATATGGCAGAGCAGTGAGAAAGGGACCTCTTTTGAGCCCAGATAGATTCAGTCATTCATGTGTTCTATTGCAGTGTTGTATTAAAGATGCCCAAGCTGGCTCTGCAAAACTGATAGGTGCACTCAGCACAGTGCAGCTTGTGCTTGGGACCCATCATCCACATTACCAAATTCCACCTTGCTAAACAGCAGAGGTTTTACCTCACCACAGAGACACCCGTACAGCCTCTGGTTTGAGAACTAATGTGGGTATTTCTGTGCATTCTTGCAAACTCTGTGGAAACCCTGTGTTTATCCAGGAACAGGCTTTCTGTTGGCTTGATTGCCTGGGAGTCTGTGTCCCAGAGAGGACCTCTCGTCTTGCTCATGTCTCATCACAGGACACAACATATTCTGAGTCATGTGAGTGGAGGATGGTGACATCTTTAACAGGAGGTTAGAATAGGGCATTTTGGAAGTCTACTGTGGTGCTTTGGCTCTAAAACCAGGTTGAGGTTGGGATGGGGTGGAGCCTTTTCAGGTCCAAAAATGTCTCCCTAGGAGAGAAACCTGTGACATAATTAATACATAAAATACAGATATTGTAGCAGGAATGTGTCTCTGGGTCAAAGTGGACAAACAAAGCCCACTGTGAAACACAACGCTACAATGCCGCCTTCTATCCTTGCCACGGGAAGTTCATGTTGCAGTGAGAAAGCAGCCTAAGATTTCTGATTCCTACCTAGGTTCACACAAAGGATATAGGGAGTGTCCAGCAGAAGTGGATGAAAATATTCTTGCTCTGCTAAAAGGCTAGCTCTGAGTACTTTATCCAGGTGAAATTGGAGAGCACATTGTGAAGCAGAGAAGAAATACATTTCAGGTAAAATTCTGCCTTCACAAAAGAAGTGCCAGAGTCTTGCTGGACTTTGCTCTTACTACCAATTTCATATGAATGGTACTCATCCCTGTAGAATGGACAAGGGGATAAAACTTGTAAGATAGACATTAAAAAAATCATAATACAAAACCAGAAAATACTACAATAGTAATTTCTTCAATGAAAGTATTAGTCTGATGAGAACTGAAAGTTCAGACTATGGATGGCTGCATAAAATAACAATGATCGTAGATTATAATCTCAATTTTACACTGAGATGTCTTTTGGCTTTAGTTAAAAAAAACAGGCACAAGTTTTCTGCTTATTTCAAAATCCAAAATTCTTCCAATTACAATTATCCCTCTCTCTGTGGTTCAGATGTACTTCTGAGTACATTTTTGGAACCACAAATAGTCTCTGAAGCAAAGAGTTTAAAGAAATGTTGACATCAACAAAAAATGAACTGAAAAATACTTAACAGAAAAGCTCTCTTCATCCTCTTCTCATTATATTTTAATGTATACTTTCTTGCATTTTGCCTTTTTATGTGATGGCAAATTATGTTGAATTTTTGGAGAATGAAGAAAAAACACTGCCTACCTCAGAAATAACTGTCCTGTATGAACAGTGACCATAACTTCAGAAGAAATTTTGGTGTGTCTCTTAGTAATGCAAGTATATATGTCTGATTCAAATGGGAATTACCTTGCCATTTTTCAGTACTTTTTAAAGAACTTCTTCAGATTAATTTATTTATAATTATTGTGAACCCCGTTAATGGCACAGAAATTTAGCCTGGATGGAAAACCATGATTTTAACTGCTTATTTGGATTTTTGAATCTGCTCTGACTAGCCTGTAGGCATACAGCATGCTTCTAAATGTAAGAAGTCTAACTAATCAAATGCGTACATGTGGTGGAGATGACCTGCATGTGCAGGAAAGGCTACTTGCTGAACTAGAGAACATTTGCAGGGCAAATGCATAAGAGAGAATAAATGACAGATACATTGGATTTACTGCATGTATTCTGCATAGAAGTTTTTTGTGTATATGTTAAATGCTCTGAATTCAGAACAAGCTAGATTTACTTTGTCCATGGAGATGAACTGTGCAAATCCCAGCTGTAATTTATATATATAGTTGATAGTTTGGGTGCTTCTGCAGAAATATGATTTTTCGTTTAGTCTCTGTGTGTATTTTGGCAACTAACAAAAAGCAAATTTGTTTTGCAATCATATTAACATGCATTAAGGGAAGCACATGTTTGTGACCGACTCTTTATAATGATCTGTGTGTCTTGTTAAAAAGGATAAAGATGCTTACCCAATTCTGATCTTAAATTTGATTTAAACTCCATATATAAGGTGTAAGACATTAGATGGAATACAATTTCCTTTCATTGGTATTTCTAGCAAAGTCCTATCAGACTAATTCTAGGTGTAGGTGTTGCAGACATCTATATGCAGACTTGCTGCACCAGACGCCTGTTACAGACCTATGGAGCAAAATTCTAAAATAGATCAAATGACTCATGCCTACAAGTACTTATTTTTCTGCACTAACTATAAAGGGAGCTCTGTTGTATGAGAAGCTCAGATGTACAAGTATTCTTTAAAGATATTTAAAGTTTGGTGAGATGACACTTGCCAATTTGGTCCATGACCAGTGCAAAAACAATTGTTGCTTGTTTTGTACAGAAAAATCTGTTTACCTGATCATCTTTGTTTAGATATCAGAATTACCATACAATGCAGGTAAACTAAATGAAGGGTTGCAGATAGTGAGTGTTTCAAATAATAATTTCACAGTTCTGTCAATGGCTGAAACTGGTGAAGGTTCACTGACTTTCTCACATATCTCATATTTACATTCTTTTAAAGATCTTGACAAGCAGGAATTAAAGCCTTGCTCCTG
>VXAK01025343.1:40704-89511 GCA_013399435.1 Arenaria interpres
TCTCCCCCTCATTTTAAAAAAAAAAAAAAAAAAAAAAAAGATCTAATTTTCAATTAGAGCTAAGTTTAGAAAAGGCTAAGCTGGAAAATATAATCAGCTATGAGGAATCAATTTTGGAGTCAGAAAAGCCTACTAAAAATTAAAGAGACTTTATAAAAAGGTAAAGACAATTAGAAACAAAGGCTTGTTGAAATCATTGAAGGTTCAAAGGTACCAGGCACTTTTGAAATCTGATAATACTAATTTTCTTAATGGCCTTCTATTTTTTCACTTCACACATTTTGAAGTCCTCCCCCTCCCAACACCCCCCTAGCGCCCCAGTATGGAGCATTTACATTTGTGGAGAAGTATTACATTCTCTGAGTAGTAATTGGAATTTGCCATTTGTTTGCCATTTATTTTCCAATAATTGCTTATCTTTCTGTTCCACTCTAGGGAGCATCTGAGGACACCAGCTGGCTAAATATTATTCTCCCTGCATCATCTTTATTTATAGACAAATAAAAGAAGCCTATAGGAAGAACCAGTGGTTTCTTTTAACCTTAAAAAGTGCCCCTTGGCATAGCATGACCCTTCTGTTTTAAATCCTGTGCTTCCTGCTCTGAAATTTTCATCACTTCAGTATAATTCCCTCTACACCAATATGCTTCATAAATACTTCAGTCTCCAGACTGTACAGGAGGCATTTCCTCTCACCCCAAATTCTCCTTGCTCTTCTGCTAATAATCTGGAAATCCAATAGCATTATTTCACTTTTAATTTTGGTGAAGTGCTTGCATTGCAAAAAGACAATAAACCGTTGTGCTGGTAGTTTGAACAGTCATTTGTCATCCATGGAGCAATTATGCTGAGAAAAACTTGACAGGATGGACCACTTTCTGCTAATAGGGCCAACACTCTGCTTTAAAGCAGACACTGTCCAGAACCAAGCCCAGCTAATGGGTATGTGTCAAAAGTGATGTTTCTGAAGCAAAATCTCAGGTACTTAAGATATTCCTATTTCCCCTCCCAGACATCTGCTTAAGGTGATGAATGAGAAACTGCCACTCTTCCATATAATTATTGTCTGAAACAATATTTGCTGATAGCTGACTATCCTTAATATTGATTACCTGGAAAGGTCACAACGATTCCTTGGTATTTTATTAGCTTTATAAATAGAAATGGTAAAGGCAAAACGTGAAAGGTAGTGGCAAGGAGATTTGATAGAATTAAACGAGTGAAAACAAGAAAGGCAGTGGAGATATCTCAGGAAGAAATATCTGTACAGAATAACAAGAAAAGTTTCTAGGTTGTGTATGATGTATACACATAGTTAAAAGAAGTGTTATGAGGAGTAAGACAAAAAGATAAGAGAAATCAAAACATGTCACTAGGAATAATCAAGAAAAGGTCACATTTTCTCTTAGGTTTAAAAAGTAAGTATCTTAGATAGTGGCATGCATAAGAAAGAGACAAAATGTGTATCAATTGGCTCATGTAGCAGAACTGTGCAAAAATTTTGAGCTATATGAAGTGCCATGGGTATTAAAGTTAAAAGGATAATTTCAGTCAGCGGTAGCATTTTATACATAACAGTCAAAGTCTAAGACAGCAATACTTCCAAAATGGCTTGAGCCATAACCTACCCCAATAGCTCATCCTGGTTCATATTTTGTTCTGTTATGATATATATGCTTTCTCAAAGTTGTCATATGCTTTCTAGAGTGTCACATTTAATCTCTAAATAGGAAAAGGTGCTGCTAGATATTCTGCTGACTGCCATTGCCAAAGTGCTGAAGGCTTCGTGCTTAAATGCCTCTAACCACCATAGTCTGCAGACGTAGCTGAGAGGCATTAGTTAAAGACAAAAAGAGGAATAGTCACCATTTGTTTTGAAGACACTGTTGCAAACCAAAACCAGCTGAACGCCACTGCCATTTACCAATAGGTCCTGTCAATTAGGGAAACACTTTCGGTGGCTTCACCACTTTGTTTTCAAAAGAGGTTGGAGAGGGAAACCCTACTGTGAGGATGAATAGCTGTTCCAGTTTACTGTACTAGTGCAAAGCACAATAGAGTGGTGTGCTATGCCACCTTAAGTATCATTTTATTATCAACAGCTACAAGATAGCACAAATCAAATATCTTTTTACTGCCACTAAGCAAAACTAGGGCCTATTTGCCACACTGTAAGTGCATTTCTTATATTACTGCCATTTTTAAACACTAAAGAAAAGATACTCTCTAAGAAGCTTGAAATAGTTTTGATAAATGATCCCTCTGTGTTAATAACTTGTTTCTGCTGCTCTAATTTGTGTCAAATGACAAGATTGAATCAAAGAATCCTAATGATTAGTAGTGCTAGGGGTGACTTTGAGCCTGATACATTCTGAGACAGTCCTTATGTTAACATATAAACTGTCCTCCAATGGGATTCAGTCCCTGTGCACAGCACTCCCATCCTTTCATAATCATCAGAAATAGGAAAGTTGTAAAAAGCTGACAACTCCGAAGTTAACTTCCCTCCCCGACCTCACAGTGAGACTCTCCTCTAAACTCTGTTAAAAAATAAATAAAGTTTTCCTTGAAAACAAACAACATTTGGATTACGTTGTTCATTTCAGTTTCTACTGAAGAAATTTCAGCTTACTTAACTTTGGCCATTTTGTGGAGACCCTGGTGATTTTTTTTATTGGGGTGGCTGTCTGGCTGTTTTCAAGCAAGTCCCTGAAATTTTTTCCCTGAAATTGCTAGAAAAGGGTGTGACTTCAGTAAAGCAGTGCAGGGATGACATAAAGCTCTTTGTGCTACCTTTATGGAAACTAAATGCAATGTCTCTGATATCATGCTGTTCCTTAGACACTAAGATGTAAAGGGATAAGAGAGCTGGAATGTAAGGTAAACCTTCTGCAATGAGGTAAAGGAAAGAGAGTAAGGTTCTGGCAAGACTTTTTTCCTGCCCAGTTTCAGGACATTTTTTCCATTTCTCATTCCAAAGCCCTACAGTTTGAGTTGTTCTTAGATCCTTTAATGACTTGAGGGTCTCAGATGGCATGATCATCCAAGAATGTCATCTTATGTTTGCATCAGGCTAGGTACTTATTAGCGGCCCTCTTAAAAAGTTATTTTGCCATTGCAATTTTCTAAGCCTTCTTATCAGATCACAGTACAGCCATCTGCTCTACACTGGGCTAACCCTGAAGCCCAAGAAGATGTTACAACTCACAGAAAGCACAGCTGCTTATTTACTTAATCATATTAGATATAAAATATTATCTCAGTTCTTTCCCAGACAAATGACTTTCATATTGTTTTCTGGAAAAATTTCAAGATGTTCACTTCAGCCTGTGGAAAGCTGTATTGGTGTTAAATACCTAAAAGACTGTCACTGATGAAATTATAATATAATGGAAATAATGTTCCCAATTTCAGCACCAGGTGGTTGCTGCAAATTTTTATAATCGTAAAGCCCTTGACTGTGTTCTATTCAATCTTTGTGTAAACATTTGACAGAACTAGGAATTTACTCAAGGGCATAATGAAAGGTTTAACTTTTTCAAAGACTTGTGTTTTAGAGGAACTTACTTAAATTAATATTTATGCTCAGGGATATTTGGTGTTACATATATTTTTGGGATAAATGTCCTGTTCATATGCAGTGTGATACACGTGCATGAACGTCAATGAAATGTACACTTAAAAAAAGGAAACTGCAAGTAAATTGAAGAATCCTGAGACAGCATATTTTCTCAAGTAAATTGCATAAATTAAAAATTAAATCCTTAGGCACCAAGAGTTTCAGGTTACTAATAAATTAAAAACAATGGGTAATATATAGCTGGACAGTAAACTTCTGAAAAATGACAGAGAAAAAGAGTTTACATTTGGATATTTAAATTCACTGGGGGCAAAGAAAGGAATTTCTGCTAAGAAGCTTGAACCCAAATCCCCAAATATCGGTACATTAAATGTTTTAAAAGGAGCTCTTCATCATCAGTTTGATATTCATCTGTATTCCTCTTTATGCACTGCTGTTCACTTGGCCCAAATCAGACCTTTCATATAAAGGCAAATCTGGCAACTAAGAAGTTTCAGGATGTGATGTCTGGGTAGAGAAAATAAGGCTTCTTCCTCTCAAGTATTGGTTCTTTACGCTGTTGATTTCTCAAGGGAGAAGACTAAAATGAAAGATACACAGCATTCCTAAAATCAAAAGCAATTTTTTTCAACCCTATTCAGCTGTTGAATGACTTTTGTTCCTACTTTTTCCCCAGTACTCTGTTGTATTTCCTAATGTAATAGCCTTTAAAAAGACTCTGCATCTTGCTGCAAAGAACACTTGTTATAGCTGGCAGAGTCAGATAACGATGCACCTCAATTTTTGATGATATTTTCTTGTTCAAAATAAGGTATTGGACAGGTATTGGACAGGTGCTAACACCTGTATTGGACAGGTGCTAAGGCCAAAAACACCACTGTAGGAGCAGAATTTTTCCATCTTCAAGGATAACTACTAGTCACAGCCTGTGAAAGAGCTGATGGAGTCTATTTGGTATATAGTAAACTGACAGCTCAACGTTAGCTCAGACAGATTTCTTAACCTGATGAGAGGCCAAGGTAAAGATGAAAATGTTCAGTTGCTGTAATTTGTAGAACAAGATTGCACTTAAGTTCATACTGCTGTGGGACTCTTAATATTAACTAGGCACAGCTCTCCTTTGAACTATAAGCCAATGATGCTCTGTTTGGCACAGAGTAAGGCCTGTTCATAAAAACAGTTATATCCTCTGTTTTGCTAGCAAGTCAGTCTGGTTTATTCTCCTTTCATGTGATAAAGACTGCCATGGTCAGGACAATAGAGTGCCTTTCTCCATACATTTGTTCCAATTAGGATTCGTTGATTAGGACCATAAGTGACACAAATTGTACATACAGTAATTTCTTCTCCATTATCATTCCCAACTTCTGAGTTTTCTGCTTCTAGCAGATACTATTTTTATTGCTCCTTAAGTGAATTTTAGCCCACTTCTACTATTCTAGATCATCCAAATTTAAAGTCAATCCCCATCTCACAATATGATGCCCTTATCCTCTTCTGCATGGACAAAAATCTCTTAACTTTATGTTCACATCCAACTTTCTTAGCACAGTCCCACTTTGTTGTGCTGTGGTATCTAACAAAAATATAAGTAATTTTAAAGGAAGTTTCTTCAGGATTGTGAACCTTTATCCAATACCAGTAGTTTGCTTTCAGTATAACCATTGTAGCCTCCTCAGTAGGCAATTTTATGTATTTGATTTAAATCTTCTATTTGTCTCCATCTTCTCCAGGTGAACTATTTCCTATATGTCCCCATGTCAGATGCTCTGTTGAAGCACAGGTAGATGAGATCTACTGCATTTCCCTGCTCTAGAAATATAAGTTTTCTTACCAGACAAGTTGTCGGGTTAGTCTGGCAAAACCTGTCTTTGAAGGTCTGACACCTTGAATTCTATCACTTTCATGATTTAACTCAATGTCTTTAATTAATTCTCATATAATTTGTCACCTCCTACTTCTCTAGCTTTTATGATGTCTCCTACTTTTGCAGTTTACAAAGCTGAGTTTTCTCATTTTCTTTGTCTCTTTCTCACCCCATTTTTGCACCTATTTCTGAAGTGATGAGGTGATGACCAGAGATTAAGTCTGGCTTTGAACTTTTCGCAGTATGCTGTAAGAGTGACTGTAATCATTGTCAAGTAGAGAAAGGAGAAGAGAAACTCTGCAAGCCTCAGCTGAAGCAGACGTTCATATCCCATTATTCAGTGATGAACTGTAAATGTCATACTCTTCATACTCACTCCTGTTCTTGCTGAATGTGTTCATATTTATTCAAGTGTCTGATCTGGAGTTGAAAACTCTGATCTACTGCTCCAGGCAAGCTACATGCCCTGGAAATCTGGCTGAGAGATGGTGAAGAGGGGTCCTCAGGGCCTGATGGGGACCCGAGTTGTGTGTGTAGCTTTTTGGGTAGACAGTTACACTGTCTGTGAGATGTGGGCTCTTGAGCCTTATAGAGAATATGAAATTTAGATTCTCTTAAAAATGCATCTTCAGTCTGATTTTGAAAAGTTTAGGTTTGAAAAAGCTCCAGTAAGACATATCCAGGTCTAGGAATATATCCACTCTAGGAATATACATTGCTTGTTGAGTTTGGCTTTATCCCAGGGTATAGACATGCTCCCTTTGAAGTCAGTAGGAGTTTTTCCCCTTCATATTGCAATGGAAGACGGATCTGAGCTGTAAATATGTATCAGAAGACTAGAGGCAAAATTTGAGCCCTTGGGCACCTTTGTCATGGAATAAGGTTTGTTGGGCACCTGGACAGATCAAGACCTGCCATATGAAACAATGTTGGCTTCTGTACATGATGGGCTATTTCATTCTTGCTTTTGTACTTCTTAACATCAGTCAGGAGAAAAAAGCTAACTACAAAATGCCACATGATCCACATCTACTTTCTGGAATATAAATCTACTCATATCAGCGGAGCTGCTTTTGATCTAAACCCATGTGAAGGAGAACTGCATCAACCCTGAAAATCATTCAGGACAGAAAATATTGATGGGCTCCCTGCTGTCTCACTAGGATAGAACAGTGATTTTAAACTGTCACTCCAGATAACTAATCCTGGAAATGAGGACCAAATAATTTCCATCAAGGGAATGTTAACTAAGAAATACAGGAATCCAATCCATGTAGCAAAAAGCAAGACAAAACAAGCCAAATAAAATAAAATAAAAAAATAAATTAAAAGAAAATAAAATTTTAAAGGTGCCAGTGTTGTTCAGGCTTTCAGTCAAAATTAAACAAGATTGTAAGCCTACCAAGTAACACAAAGTCTATAAAATTTTCTCTTGCTGAAATCAAAGAACAAAATAAGCTCCGGTAAGATTTTTAGCCAGCATTATTCATAGCAGTAATAACTGACCTGCTTCAATCAGCAACAAGAACCATAAACAGAATTTGTCATTTAAAGTTGCATATTAAATGCAGACATAAGCATCCGTAAACAAGTAATACTGATGGAGCATAAATGCTGTGGCTCCCTGTACAGAGTCCCAGTAATTTGAGCAATGTGCCACCTGATTGAAGAATTCAATATTTTTGTCTTATAAATTATTCACATCCCAAATCCCTGACATTGCTAGGAATCATAAACTTAACTGTTTTAATTGGATTCATCAAGCAGTGGTAGTGAGACAGCTAATTGCAAAGAGGTAGTTTCTGGAAAATAAAAGTGTGTGGAGTGGCTGGATAATCCCTGTTGATTTTTCAGACCAAATAATGCCTACAACAGATCTACTGTATCAAAAGACACAAAAGTTAAACAACATGAGGAGAGAGATGAAATGAGAGTACATTATGATATTATGTTTCCACAGTCTTTATATTACAAAGAAAATGGCCATTTATATATTTCCCTTTTAATGGTCTTATTATGTTGTCTTAACTTTGGCAAAAGAGAGATGTAATGCTGCTTGCTCTGAAGAAAACGTGATAATCTTGATTTGGGAGAAGATACCTGCGTGCATGTTAAGCAAACATGGACAGTAATGAAGAATAATGAGGTAGGTAACTAAACATTCTCAGGTTGTGAAGCATAGACTGTCAGCCAAACAAAGTAAAAGCAAAGCAGGAGAGTCAGAAAGGGGCTATGGTGGATTTTGACACAACATGGAAAGCCTGCCATGGCATTGCTAGCATAAAGCATATTTTTCTGGCAATCTAAATCAGACATAACTATAAAGTAAACTTGAATTTGCAGTTAAGCTTGAGGAACCTTTTTAAAGAATACATGTACATACATAGACAATATGAAGCTCCTTAGATGTAATTTAGAACAGGTTATGCATATATAAATTGCCGTTCAGCTATAAAATGGCATTAAAAACCTAAGGTTATTCTTTTCTATACCTTTGTTAGGGCAAAAACATGGCACATGAACTTGCACATTACCTTGTGCCTAACACATTAACTTGCTTTTTTGACTAGGTCTGAGCTGGCCACGGTGATATTTAGACCTTCATGCTGAGTGTACCAGTTGTTTCTGTATGCCTTCATTAGTTTGTGTTATCTGTGCTGAAATTAATCTGCTGTAATGATGCTCATCTACTTTGCTCAGTCTTTACTTCCCATCAGCTTGTCTTGAATAATCAAAGCCATTTTCTGCCTGCTGTAAGTTTTTTCCACTCCACTTCTTAAAAAAAAGTAGGACATCAGTCCTACAAAAGAAGTGAAACCTAGCATTAGAATTGCTTTATATGTACGGACTTTGATAAAGGTGATCCTCAAATTGAGGGATCGACCTGTGAGCTGGAAAAAAATGTTTTCTTCGACATGGAGGTATCTCAAGGCTGAGTCTGAGATTTTAGTAAATGTAATTAAGTATTTCAAAAGGGACAGGATGAGCAGCAGAAGTAAATGGGATTTTGTTACTACTAGTGTGGAAGCAGCAGCATACACAAGAATCAGTATATTATAGGTATGTGGTCCAAACAGTAATGGACAAAGCTTTACTGAGGCAGTAGGAAAGATAAGCAACAACATGCCCATAGAGTGGCTCACCCAATCCCTGATAGTAAACACAGGATCATAAGTGATACCATGGCTCTGGTGGACTTCTAGGAACACTTGATGTGCAGATCATGTGGCTGCAACAGCCAGTTGTGCCAACCCTTGGCTCCAACAATGGCAGTGTCAGTTGAGACAATCACACCTTATGTGAATAATGTGGGTCGCATCCTGCCGACACTGACGATTTCGATCAGGGGTCAGGGTGTTGGCAGTCCATCTACACTGTCAATACTGATCAACAGCAGAGTGTCAGGAGGCAAAGTGTCGAGGCGTGGTGCTGATGAGTCCCAGAGAAAGCTCTAGAACAATAAGCTCATTTGAAAACAAGAGTTGCACAATACTACTTAACAATCAGTTCAGCTTCATAACTGGGTCTTTCAAATGTTCAAGCATTAGATGCACATAGGATTTAGTCTTACATAAATAGCATTTTCTGGACAGTTTCCTTCCTGTTGCTCAGCTATGGGCTCAGCAAAACTTCCAAGACTTGTTTTATATTCACTTTTGGTCTATTTTTAGTCACTTAGATATTTCCCTTAATGTACTTTGAGATTTTTTGCTTGGCAGTATTTATGCTTCTCAGTACTCAACACGCATTTCTGAAAATCCTGTCCTTTTGGCATTTTCAGCCACTTCCAGTGCTTTGTGTGCTGCAGACTGCAATCTGCCCATGGCTCTTCTGGTCATCCACTGCACCTTCCCTCCATCATTATCTTGGATGCTCTCTACAACAATCCTGTACAGCTTTTTCACTAATCTGCTATTTTCTTCCCACAGAAAAAAATCTGTCAATTTTTCTGAAAGTTTGTACTTCAGTTATTTTAATATATTTGCAGCTGAGTAACCTTTCTCTGGTAAAATATGGACCTTTTTATGGCTGAACAATTTAGTAAAAAACAGAGGAAAACAAATGACAGAGCTGAAAAAAAATTGTGACTCAATATAATCTTTGATAATTCACAATAGAAAACCACTATTTCCATTTGCTTACTGCATATTAAAAGTACCTAGGCGGGCTCCTGCATATAACAGCTGACATGGCAGCTATTTACAAAATGAGAAAAACTGCACAATAACTATCTTGAAACATATAGTCACATATTTAGGTATTTGCTTTCAATATAAACTGAGTGACCAAGTGCTTTTGAAAATATCACCAGATTCCTAATGTAAATACTTTTTGAAATATTATAATATATATGAATGTCTAAATAATTTCTGAAGATAGGGATTAAATGATGTAGGCATTGTAATACTGAGTTGGATGTTATCTAAATATGCTAAATATGTTTAAAATTCTGGGTCTTAAATCTCTATTTCAGTGTTCGTCAGGACATGGAGTTATCTGGGGGTTTCTGGGGAATTTTATTTGCTTTGTCTCACTTGTATGTTATCTTGTAAGCTTATTTGGCCTGGAAGCTGCCTCTTCTTCAATGTTTGGGCAATATTCGGCTGAAGTAAAGCCTTTTGGCTTTACTGGACAACAAAGAATATTCCAGATACAAGAACTCAACTCTCGAAACTTTCTACTCTTGAAAAGAAATTTTGAGTAGAAATTCTGGTAGGGACATGAGAATTGGGTGACATTTGTGGACACGGGAGTGAAAAAGAGGAAGAAAAACAATTTCGTTAATGCAAAATGATTAATAGAAAAGTTGCTGCTCTTCCTCCTCACCCCTAAAAACCCAAACCGAAACTAATTTCCACAAATCCCAAACTAAATACATTTATTCTTCTATAGAGGAAAATTTAAATTCCAATTTTTCTTTTTCTCCTGAGAAGGGAGTGAGAAGTATTTAGTTGGGGTTAAAGATTTCCTGTTCTGTCTTGGATGCTGCCTTTGAAAACCTATTTGAAGCAGAGGGCATAGGTAGCAATTCCAGGAGTCAAAGCAAAGCAGAAGCCTATCAGCGCTGGAGGCCATTTTTTTGTTGCTACTGCTGTTGTTTTAACATTCCTTTATTGAGATTCAAGGCATCAAAGCCCAAAGGAAAGGTACATGCGGTGCATTAGAGACATTAGTTGGTATTTTGCTCTAACAGTAAAATGGTCTTTATTGTCTCAAATTACGAAATAGTATTAAGTATAGGAATGTGCTGCCTCTTTTAAGATTTTGTTTTTATTTTCCACACCTACCATTCTACTGATCTGATTGAATTTTAATCCCCAAAGCATATATCACTGCTAGAGAAATACTGAGATTTAGAGTGAATAAATTAAGAACATCTAAAGATCTTAGGCAGAAGTGTGTCTTTCCTTTCACCCTGATTGACTCCTTGACAATATTTTTATGCTTAACGGCACTGCTCTGTTACATCTTTGGATTAAATTAAAATAAAATTTCAAAAAACGAAAGGATAAATGACTGAGTCTATCTACTCAGGAATCATCAGGCCTTCTGAGACAATACAGCTGCACTGACTAGTCCAGAGATTTGAGCTTGACAAGCCACAGATGTTCTGAGAGACATCTGTCCTTAGATGCCTTGAAGGAAAGGAGGGTGTCAGGCGGCTCTGTAGGTGCTGACTGAATTCTTTTTGCCTTTTTGCTTTGCCTACTGTGTTTCCTCAGCAGAGCTACTTCTTCTATTATAGATCTAATAGGAAATACACTAATCTTGGAAGTGAATAGTTTCCGTCTTTATCTCCTTATCTTCCACCCCTTCATCTCTGCCTTCTCTTTCTGCCTCCCACGACTTGCACTTTCGCTAAAATGTCATTATTATGAAGTACCAGGATGACAAAATTTAGCTGTGGTCAGGTACAGTTAATGACATGTAACCGCTGATTCCCAGAGATACAGGAAAGCAGGCTCTGGATCTGTGTTTTTTAATAGTTCCTTTTGAGACAAGGCTGTGAAATTCTTCTAGAGTTGGTTTTATTGTGCTGTCAATCTTATTTACTCTTCTGACTAATCTATACTCAGAGACAAAATCACTGGGTCAACTTGATGTTATTTGTACAGACCTATGTCTAAATAAATTTCAAATAAAATGAAAATAGAATATATTACAAAGACTTTAATAAGGAATGGTAGATTTAGAGAAAAGGGAAATGTGGACTCAGGCACCAGAGAGACTTATGCAAAAAAGAATTATAAGGTAACTTCTTTTTATAGAAGACCCAACTCTGAAGGGATGAAATAATAGATGAGGCCTTCAGAGGGACCTTGACAGGCTGGAGATATGGGACAACAGAAACCTCATGAAGTTCAACAAAGGGAAATGCCAAGTTCTTCCCCTGGGCAGGAATAACCCCAGGCAGCAGTCTGGCCAGGTGGCTGTCCAGCTGTAAAGTAGCTTTGGAATAAAAAGGCTTGAAGGTACTGGTGGATACCAGGTTGAAAATGAGCCAGTAATGTACTCTTCCAGCCAAGACCCCCAACAGCAGTTTGGAAGTGCATTACGCAGAGAGTTGCCAGCAGGTTGAAGGAGGTGCATCTTCCTCTCTACCAGCTGCTGGTGAGACACAACAAGAATGCTGGGTCCAGTGCTGGGCTTTTGAGTAGAAGTGAGTGAGTCTAGCGAAGGACCATGATAATGATTAAGGGATAGGAACATTTATCTGACACATGAAGAGAGGCTGAGAGAGCTGGGGCCACTCTTCCCCTGAAAAGGAAGCTTGTTAGGCTATGTTTACCCTAGCAAATATTTGGTGCAGAAAAAAAAGTCAGTAAATACAAACAATTGTTACTGAGATCCCTATATTTCCACTATTTGTGGTTCAGGTGTTTTACTTCAAACTAGATTTAATCTACTTTGAACAAGATATTGATTCCTTTAGCCAAACTTCCCTACCATGCATACACTTAAAGGTATTGAAAAAATTCAGTCATTGGATAAGCTGTTTGTGTGCCCTTTTAGGATTTTGATTAGACTTGGTGCCCTCTGAAACAGATCACCCTGGATCCAAAAAGAAACAGTTTTACATGCACCAGAACCATTCTGTCAACCAAATCACTGCTCAGTAAGTGGTGATAACTCAGGGAGATCCTTCGCCGTGGCATTACTGCTCAGAACCAACACAGTGACATATAGGCACAGTGACATATAGGCACAGCTCCTCAGTCTCAAAAGGGAGCAGGAGAGAAATGGTGCTGTGAAAGCAATGCACTTCACCTTCCATGAGGAGGAGAGGCTGATTTCTAATCCCATTTTGACACTGGGATGTATGTAATTTGAGCAAGGACACAGGACCGTAGCAGGAATTAGCTTCTTCCTGGTAGTGGACTAGTGGACTCTAGTGGATTTATTCAGAAAATATGTTGCTTCCTTTCCTCTTTGCAATCGATGTGACAAAAAAATATCATCCAGCGACTCAGGAGACAGTACTGACGCAGCACCAAGCTGACTGTTGGGCAAGAATGCCAATAGCCACAGAGCCTTAAGCAGCATTGCGTGTCACTGCCACCCACCATCTGTGAATTCTTCCTTTTTCCTGAGGAAGAATGAAAGCATTGCAATGATCTCGAAACCACTAGAAGCTGGTTGTATGCCTACAATACAAATATCACATAATTTCTATTTAGTTACTTATTTCAATGTAAGTGCATTAAAGAACATCCATCTGAAAGACAAGGATGTGTTTGGTTCAACTGCTATGGCAATCAAATGATTGTTTGACCATAGCTGAAATACATGTTAGCAGTGGAATAGTATAATTTAGATTGTGATTTCAATTCCAAATCTAATCCAGGTTCAGTCTAGTACGTAGAATCTTCATGTCTCTTACACTGTTTTATGAATTTTACCACATACGTAAGAACTCAAAAATGTTAACTAGATTTTCACTAATTTTCTTCTTCCTTAAAATTTAATTTCCCTTCTTTTATGTATGTTTGCAATAACAATGACAAAAAGATACATCCTGACAGTCTATGATATCTTCTGGAAGTCTTAATTCTTTATGCTGACTTCATCACCGCATACTTATTATTATCTACAATATTTATGGTGCTTCTATTGAAGTCAGATTGATAATACTGAAAGGTTGTTACTATGGTTATGCTATTACAGTGATATAGGTGTCAATATACACCAGCAACATAAGACATATACCATTTACAACTGTATGCCACTTAAGTAATAGATTCAATAATAGAAAAAGAAATTGCCATAGCAAAATTTGCTTTATGACAAAATGCACAATCTCTGTTTTTAATACTATGGTTTTTAGCTTCTATATAGTATATATGTAATCTTCCTAGCTGCCTAAATTCTCCTCCTTATTAGCACAATATTTAGTTCTGGATCCTCTCCCCTCTCTGTATATTTTGTCCCTTGCTGAACAGTCAGTAGTTGTCTCCTAATTTAAGAGTATTCTCTTGAATTGCTATTTTAAAGCAAGCTTCCTTCTTCTGAAGGAATAAATTTTAAACTTGAAATTGTCCCATTCCTGTGTTATTGTAATCATGTCATTAACCATTCTGAGTCACTTCTTTGTGCCTTTTGCATCACACATTACATTTCACACTTCGTATCTTGTGTCTAAGGTCCTAGCTCACATGGCCTCTAAGCATCATTCTGATCTCGCTATATATGTTCCCAAATTTGAGATATATTTCAAGGCAAGGTTACAGGCTTGCTAAAAGCCAAAAGAAGGAGGAATGGGCCACTGCTCAGCATTTGCTGTGAAGCCTGGGAAAGTCTGCCTTTTCCTTAACCTCCTTCGTTGGTTCTGCTCCTGACACAGAACGTTTTAATAGAAATAAGGAGAATCAGAGGAGCAAGAACACTTCAGTATCCATTAACTTGAAGAAACAGTAATTTATGCATACAGGGCAAGGCCTTGCAGCACTATTTGCACAATTACATATCTATGAGGAAAACTGGGGGACAGACAGATATGCAAATATATTGGTCTAAGCTTTAAACCTCTAAAAAGTGTTAAATTTATTATTCCTGCTATCAGATATGCTAGTGATGTCTTGGCTTCGCTAATGGTAGGTGAGCTTCTCTGGAACTAGTTTAGGCTCTTTTCTCTAGAATTTTCCCTACCAAAACTCTACCTCAAGCTTGTTCCAAGTGATCCGAAGCACCAGTTTGAAATCAAGCTGTAGCTGAGTAGAAATCAAAACTTCTAGGCCTAGCCCAAATTTCACATTTTTTCACCTTCTACCCTATTGACTTCAGCTGAACTGTTTCAGGAAATACAATGACAAGACAAATACAAAACTCAAATTTTACTCAGATGCTTGGCTTTTCGACTTGACAGGAGCTAATCCTCTACAGAAGAAAATAAAAAGATATTGTGTTTGTTTTGCCTTTGTCTTTCACTTTCTAATCAATGCATTGCTTCCATCAGCTTCTGACTTTAAGAATGTTGATTCAAACCAGAGCCTAAATCAGAGAGAAAAGATTTCAAGCTTTATCGTCCTCTGTTGTGGTTTAACCCTGCCTGGCAGCTAGTACCATGCAGCCGCTCGCACAGAAGGGCAGGGAGAAGAGAGAGAAAAGGAGAGGAAAAGAAAGGAAAAAAACCTCTTGAGTTGAGATAAAGACATTTAATAGAACAACAACAGAAAAAGGAAAGTAAAAACAACAACAACAATAATAATAATAATAATAATAATAATGGTAAAAGAGTATACAAGATAAAGCAATACAATCCAAATCACTCTCATCGCCTGTTGAATTTTGTTGCCCAGCCTGTTCCGAGTAGGGATTGCAGATCTCTGCTCCTTGGCCAACCCCCATTTATATACAGAGCTTAACGCCTATGGTGTGGAATATTCCATTGGGCATTCTGTTGTTCTGTCTATGCTACTTCTCAGCTTCTACGGGAAGCTGAAAAAAAACCCTTGATTAGTATAAACATCGCCTAGCAACAACTAAAGCAATATGCATTATTGACATTGCTTTCATACCAAATTTGAAACAAAACAACCGCTAGAGAGAAAATTATCTGTATCCTAGCTGAGTCTAGGATATCCTCTACCAGAATAACTAAAAGGATCCACTTTTCTTCATATATTCTGCCTTTTAAATTAATCTCCTTCTCTTTTCTAGCTCCTCTTCTTCTTTTTTCTCCTAAAAGAGACAGGGGCCCGTCTGCCAAAGTGGAGGTACTAGCACCATTTCCACCAGGCTTTCTAACCTAATTAGGAAGATTTTAGGCTAGGTTGTTCAGGGATGGTGACCAAAGCCTGGGGAGAAATCACAGTACAAGGAGCAGTGAGGAAACACCCAGGGCACAGCATGACAGGGAAGCTCTCACACTTTGCTTGATGGCTGCACAACAGAGCTCATCTGATGCACCTTTACACAAAGACATGCAGCTTAGGAAACAAGCAGGAAAAATTAGATGTCCATGTACAGCCATGCTGGAAACTGGTAGGCGGGATCACCTAGAAGTCCCTGAGGTTAAGGAGGTCCAAGGCAGCTGGCTGATCAAGGTCTGCCTTCTCAGAGTACAGGAAGGGTTCACCCTAATGTGCAAGATATCAAAGGTGCTGGGGCAGAAGGCTAGCATCGTTAACTTCAAGCATAAAAAAGAAGTGTTCAGAAAGTGGAATGGGTACAATCTACCTGATAGGAATATAGGTGACTTTGGCAAGGCATGTAGGGATGCAATTAGGAAAGTTAAAGCTCATCTGTCATTAAACTAGCAAAGGATATGAAGGGCAACAAGGATAATTTCTATAAACATATCAACAGTAAAAGTATGGCTAATGTGCCTCCAACACTCAGTGGGGTTGTAGATCTAATGATCAAAACCACAGAAAAGGCTGAGTTACTTGTGACCTTTTTTTCCCTGATGTTTACTGTCACAGTTTGATTTCTGGCCTCCCAGGTCCTTGTGCCTAGTGGCTGAGTTTGGGAAAATGAAGTATTATCTATGGTAGAGCAAAACTGAGTCATGGATGACTTAAAGTAACTGAACATACCTAGAACTGTTAGACCAGATGGTATGCATCCAAGGATGGTTATAATGAAGATGGAACCTGACTCTTCTCAGAGATACACAGGAAAAGAACAAGAAACAATAGACACAACTTGCAGGATTAGAAATTCTGATTATATACCAGGAAAAAAAGTCTCCCTCATCTACAGTGAGGGTGATCAAGCATGGGACAGGTGCCCAGAGAGGTTGCGGGATCTCCGTCTTTAGAGATATTAAAAACATGACTGGACACTGCCTGAGCAACCTGCTCAGAGATGGCCCTTTGGTGAGCAGAGGATTATACCAGATGACCTTCAGAGGCCCCTTCCTGCCAAAATTATTCTGTTGTTTTAAATCTCAGTGGGAATTGACTAGGAACTGAGGCTTTGCCTTTGTACTCCCATACTTACTTTCTCTCTTCCCTCTTGTTTTTCCTGAAGTGTTTATGTCTTCCCTGATCTCAGTGTATTCAGAATAAATAGTTATTTAGGAAGCCAGTCTGTCGCATACCATTAGGAGAGACACATTTAGGTTATTTATAATTAAGCCCAATATGCATCTTCCTTTAAACACTGAAAAATGCTCTTCAGGTGGCTTGAAAGCCAGGTAACTGCTTTTAGGCTTGGACAATATTCAAGCAATAAAAAAATGAGTTCCAATTAACAATGTCACTGATAAATGTGGAATTCAGATTTTGCGTCAACATTGCTTCAGAATTCAGTTTGTTGGGGACTGATTGCATACCATTTTAAAGATATTTTTGAGCTCATTCCAAATCAGCCAAGATCTATGTTGTCAGAGCAATATGACACTGATCCATGACTGAAATATCCTGCCTTTCATATCATGAAAGAGTCAGTGGCAAGAAGCAGGAAAACAAACCCCCCAAAAATGAAGAAAAACTGTTCTTCTTGGAGGAAACTAGATCTGGTGGACTTCAGGAAGAAATGAGGCTCTCCTTTCCAGCCCTTTCGTTTTCCCCCTGTTTCCAACTATCATCCCTCTCATACCTCGAGGTTTCTCCTGTCCCAGCCCCATGGATACAGTGGCTTCCTGTGCCTAAGTCCAGCGAGCAGTGAGGCTGAGCATGTATTCCTGGTACATCTGTACTGCCCCCACCCCCTATATGCACATGCATGTACATGCATGTGTATGCTAGCAAGTAGCTAGCTTTGGACATTCAGGCTTTCCTGGATCCCAGATGTGTGGCTCTACTCTTTGGTGAAGCTGACTTGAAGTTTGCTGGAAGTTCACACATGTAGGCTTAGAATAGGGTGTGAACTGCCACAGAAGATAGTTACAAATGAGATTTAAGATAGGATGGCTGCAGTAATCAAGAGAAGGGCTTGGTGTGAAAAGTATACTGACTAACCACCTACTTAAATGTTACCAGCCCCATTTATCCCTCTTTTTTTTTCCTTCTATTTTCCCAAGTATGTTCCTTCTCTTTCCTTGCCTTTGTTCTTTCCCCTAAACATCCCAAAGGAAGCATTATACAGTTCCAGAAGTCTTTCTGCCTTGTCTCAAAATTCTCCTCCACCCCTGCACCACACAGTAGGTTCTATAACCTGTTAAGAAAGAATCCCCCACAGTTTGCATGTTCTACACAAAGGAAAATGCTTGAGTGCCCTGTGATGAACTTAGCAACTCAGTGTTTTCAGCTTGGGTACTTCCATTTGTCACTATTCCGCTAATCACAATGGGTCTTTGCTTTAATTTGAAAATGCTTTATTCATATAATATTACAGGGAGGGAGAGGTTACCTTGATTTTTGAATGGTCATATATGTATGTAGTGTTAATTGCACTTGATTGTAAACAGGTGATTTACCTTCTATGTGCTTAGAGGTTTGCACTCTTTCTGCTCTGGTGAATATATGAAAGTGTGTTTTGTTTTATATGCCTTAAGAAAGTTTATTGAGAGAAAGACAGAAGATGGGTCTTCCAGCAGTCTGAAAATAGTAACCTACTAAGAACTAATAGTTCTTCTTCTTAGTTCTTAGTTACTAATAGTAACTCACTAAGAACTGTGGGGTTCCAACTTTTGTGGATCGTCTTTTAAAAGCCTAACTCTCTCCCCGGTGTGAGGAACCTATGTATCTCAAACTATGATCTTACATTAGGGACAAGAGACTTGACATCAAGCTGTTTCATGAAGTTAAATCAGTGATTTTCAACCTGTGGTCTACAGATTATTTCTATGGATCCTGGAGGAATGCAAGTAAGAAATGCCTGCCTCTTGCTTTTTGGTTAAATTCATTACCTCATTGACTGTATCTTCGATGGGGCCAATGTAGCCCCAAGTCTTTAGTTTCCTAGATTCTCCAGCTATTCAGAGGTAAGAAATACACACATTTGAGAAAAGCCTGAAAGATATGCATATCAAAAATATTTCTTCTGCAGGTGAAGAAACTCACTGTCTAGATTGATGAGTTAGCAAGTTCACTGAACATATAACATAAATGATAGTTTCCATTTTTTGGAAAATACATATACTTTTGGAAATGAATATAGTAGAAAGTTCTCAAAAATTCCAGAGAAAATGGTGAAATACTGGTTTTAAATAGAAAACAAACAGAAATATGATTAGAATTTGAGAAATTCTGAGAAACATCAGCATGCTTAACAATTGCCAAGACTAATAGCTATGAAGAGGAGAACAATTATAAAAGTCAACATCACAAGCTTCTAGCCCACAGATTTTTTTCTACAAATTGATGGATGCCTGGCAATGAATCACGTTAACAAATACCCCAAAAAGGCAGCGAAATACATGCAGGTAGAAATGAACTATCATTACCATTGAATATAACTTTTTGAAATGTAGCAAGATCTATTGAACACTTACATTTAATGAAATTTCAATCTTTACACAATGATGCAGGTTAAAGAAGTAATGTTAACATCACTTCTCAAATAAGATTAAGGCAGGCAAATCCTTTTGTAATCATTTAAACAGGTCAAACATGAATTAAATCTTTCCAGAAGCCTGAGAAGACTCAAACTGAACAGAATGTTTGTGCATTTATTTAATAAAAAGTATCATTGTACTAGCTCAGCTGTTAAACTTGACCCCTGGTTACTCACTAAACATTATACAGAACTTTTATAAGTTGACTGTTGGACTTTTACAATGATCCATAAGATTCATTAGTCTCCACACAGAGAGAACCAGTAGAAAGTGATATAATCTCAGCCTTTAAGCTCATATGAAATATATTTGTCTAGCAACAAAGGAACACTTTGTGACACTAACTACTGACATTTCCATGCTATTTTTCACTGGCTTTGCCAGATTTTGTGAAAAACATCACTTTGGGGGATTTTCTGCTATTCCTTCATCATATTAAAATACAACTTTAAAAATTACTAGTATTTAAGGATATTTAAGATGGGCAACAGAAGGGGGAAAAAGTATACAGAAATGTAGCAAACCAAGAAATTCTGGGCGGGCAGATATATGAAAGAATGGTGTGACTGGTCACTGTCAGACACAAGTTATTTAGTTTATAGAGCTAACTGGGCCCAGTACAGCTGTCCTTGTGTCCCCATAAAAACACAGCAGGGCAGAGAACAGTAGCTATAACATCCTCACACGTTTATCCCCACAAGCAAAAGGCATTCACAACCACAAGACTCATTGTGTCTGCCCATAGTTCCTGTTGTGGCTGTTCAGAAAGACACTCTCAAGACCAAGCTCAGCTACCGCTCATGCTCTATTATGGCCTTGGGCAAGGGTGCAGGCTGAAATGCACCCCAGGGAGCATGTTGCTTCAATTGCCTGGTAGGTTAGCAAGCTGCCAGGGACAGATGCACGAGGCTGTCCACCAGCTACCCCAGGCACTGAAACCCTGGTGTGGAGAGAGGCAGATGGGGAATGGAGCGAGCAGTGCTGCTGGCTGCTCCTGGGACTGCCTTTATTAGGGAGGAAAGATAAAGGATCACAATTATGGCAGCTGCATGATTATAATAACAGTCTCCTGAGAAGCTGGGGTGGAGAGCAGACTGCAGATATTTGTATGTAACTAGAAAAAGTACATGGCTCACCCACCAATAAGCTCTTGCTTTGGCACTTCTACAAAAGAAGAAACTTTGCAAATAGTGGTTGAAAAAAATATGGAGGTTTTAATTTTGTGTTCTCACTGTGAATCTGGGTCCCAAAATACTGCTGTTCTACAGTGCAATATTTCCTCCCCAAGGCAGCGAGGACATATGACTCTAACCAGCCCTTATGCAACATGCAGAGCCTCTTTCCTCATTCTCCTATGCTCCAGCAGTGTGGGAGGGAGAGGGCACTGTCCTTCAGTTGGCTCACACCCCAGCTGTAGTGGAAGAACATGGTCACTGAGCTGGTCTTTAAACAACTGCGGCAGGGAGGCATTTGTCCTCCTTACCTCCAGTTCACATTTGGACCCACTGCTGGTACCCAAGTGAAGAGAGGATTGCCTGCAGCAGGGCGTCTGGCACTTTTAGAACAGTGTTTACAAAAGCTCAAAAATTAAAAAAGGCTCTCAAAAAACCATAATGGCCAGAAAGTTCTTACAGCTTTTTGTAGCAAACTCCTGTGTATCTCAGATCCCTGGCAGAGCTACTAAAATGTCAGATAAGGTAAACTTGAGAAATGAAAAAAAACCCCAATAAATGAATCCTTGGTGGCATATGTTAACTACTTAGACAGACAAGATTATCCATTTAAAGATGGGTTCTTTGATCAATCGGTCTGAGCTCGAATGTAACCTGGGTTAAGGTGCTATTATATGCTTTCTCCATCCTCTACTAGAAATAGTCTTTCTAGAAGGGTTGTGGGACTTGCTAAGGGTTTTAATCTGCTTTCACATACTTTGTGAGCATTAATATGATCATATATCTCAGAGTACCCCTCCTTTTACTTGCATTTGTACTTACATTGTTTCTACATCTGTATGCCATTATGCTTGTTTATTGTATCATTACCAAAGTTAGACCTCGTAAATATCTTAAAATATTTGGTGTCAACACAGCCTGACTTCACCAGTGTTTCATAAGAACATGGAATGGCAAAATATCACTCTAGTCTCATCTAGCTGTATACTAATTAAACATAATGCCACACAAGTTATCATCCTGTTAGCAAAACCGTGTGCTGCCTTTTATGTCTACAGCACATTAACTTCTGTCATCCAAACATACTTCTGAACCAGTAGTATCTCTTGGGCACTGAACACTGAACTGCTTATTGCTTACCAAACTTTAAAATAAGCATGACCAGGAAATTAATTGAACATTCATGACAGCTGGTCCAGAACATCCCCAATTACAGATGCTCCTTGCTTGTAGGGCTCTGGGACTGCAACAGGCTTGTGCACTGACCCTGTCTGGGGAAAGAACTCACTGTTTTATTTCCCTAGAAATTTTCTGAGTTATAGCCAGTGCTTCTGTCAAAGGTAGTAGGGTTGGAGATGCACTACTTCTCACTATCTGGTGTTGATTGCAGCACTGACCACCCTATGGTAAGTTAAACTTGTCTGGCTGCCAGGTGCCCACCAACGCTCTCTCACTGCTCCCCCACAGCAGGATAGGGTGAAAAAATCAGATTAAACTTGTGGGGAGATTGTTTACCAATTACTGTCATGGGCAAAACAGTGTAGAATTGAGAAAGATTAATTTAATTTATTGCCAATTAAAAATAGAGTAGACTGGTGAGAAGCAACGGAAAAAACTAAGTTCAACTGTTAAGTCTAAAGTTCATTCTTCCCACAGTATATCCAGGGCACTCCTCAATCCATGCAGACACTAGTAGGCTCTGCTGTAGTTGTTTTTGCAGCTTTAGGGGCACAGATGTATCTATTAGGTTAGCTGTGAACTCTGGTATGTGCTCAAGGAATTGCGTAGCTTGGAGAGGTCAGTGTTGGTGAGCCAAGAAATTAGTGTGATGCAGGGTCGAATAATCTGGCCTCGGATCATTCCTAGGCTCCCCATATGGAAAGACGCAGATTACACCAGCGTATGATTGAGAGCAACCTCATCTTCCTCTGAATGTCCCTGGCAATAGCCTCTCCTTCTGCATTGACACTACCTATCACTAATGGCAGCCCTTTTCTAACTTAACTATTACTTTAATAGGGAGTGGGAAGGTGGAAGTCAAATGAGAGTACTGGAGAGCTGGAGACCAGAGTAGGGGTGAGCAAAGAAGAATTGCAGATAACATACTAGTGTTATTATGGAGGTATACATTAGCTGCAGCAAGTCACTAGTAGCACAAAGCAATAGGAGCAAAAAAAAGATTCTGGACAGATTTTAGTATATTTTTTTTCTTCACACATCTTTGTAAGATATTCATTTCCTGATCAGCAGAAAAGAGTAGCATGGAAAAAGCCACAGAAAAGCAAAATATCTTTGTATTAGCTGCATTGCATTTTTGCCTGAAGCTTTCTATATTCCTTTAGTGTCACTGAGCAATGGCTGCTGAACTGCCAGTGAAAGTATTTATTGCTATCCTGTATATGTCACTGCCCTGCTGCCAGTGGCATGTGTTCTCATCAGTCAAACAGAACTACCCACCATGTTTGATTTACTGTCACTGAATCAAATCTATTTGTGGGTTTCCATAACATAAAACATTTTGCTAGAGATTAATTCCCTGATTTGCATGTTGCTCTTGGGAGCTATATCATTATTTTCCTTGATGGATTCATTCTGAAGTCAAGAAAGATGCAACTTGATTTTCATTCTGTATTCAAGGTGGGGTCTTGCTCTTTATTATCTGACCTTTATATTAACTCTTTCCCTTGTCAGTCTGAGAGGCATAACTCATATTTGTGTCTGTTAGTGGAAGATTAAGTGATTTCAGCTCAGTCAGGACAGTATGAATAGACTCTCAGAACACCTGGCGAATGCACTAGCAAATACCATGCTTCTGATCTTGGCGTTGTTGTATTTTCTCAAGCTTGATACTGTGAACCTGCTAGAAAATAAAATTGTGTTTGTTCTCTGATATCTGTTTCAGTTCATACTCCAGGATGAATGTCCACTTGGATATTCATGCCTACAAAATCAGTCGTTTGTAAGGAGGCTTATGTATGGTAAAAAGGCTGTCAACTTACTGTAATGCTGATTAAATGATGTGAAATTAAAAATATTTTGCACTGTGCTAGCTGGGATTTTCTACACATAAGGAAAATATTTATTTTTTAAAAAACGTTTATAATCTAATCCTCTTTTAATACTCAAGACCTATTCCTATCTGGGATGGTTACCCAAGCAATGATTCATAACTTCTGAATTCACGCAGGTAAACACCAGATTAAATTCATTTTGGTAAAACCAACATTCTTGCTTGAACTATCAAAATCGTTTAACTGGGTTTCTTTCATTATAGATGTTACAAGGGCTGCTGATTTTTATCTTGTTTACAACATTGTGAACCTGATATTCTTCACTGGTATCAGTTTTATCAAAGACAGTTTTTTAACTGTTTTGTCAACAGTTTTATCAGTTGATTAAAAGTTGGATTATAGCAGTACCGCACTGGTCAAGGGAAACCCTGATTTCAATGGGAATGAGACAATACAGCCATGAAGTGAGTCTCAGTAGTCTGGTCGGTACATCATTTGCTTCTTCTCATGCTTTCCATGTTATGAGAATTTGCCCCAACAAAATCAGCAGAACAAAATAAAAACACCGGGGACTCCATTCGGTTGCACACATAAAGTTTCCAGAGGAGTTTAGCCTGGCTTCTAAATAGTGGTCCAGAAAGGAAAGATTTTCTATAAGTCTTGTGTCATATATATTAATCTCATACAGATGTGTCAGATACCCCAGGACACCTGAAATGGCTCTACAAACATTTGCTTGGGCAACTAAGCCCCTGAGTTAAGCCCCTACTCTATGTAGGGCATGGAATCTGGAGAACTATGCATTTAACAGCTATATTTAGTAAGCTGGAAAGCTTTTCCAAGTCCTTTGCCTGTACTGAACAGGGATTTAGTTACCCACATTTGAGTAACTGGTAATGTCAAAGACATCCTTATGAGACCGGCATATACGACACAGGGCCTCCTGGGGACCCACCACACTGCTGGTGGAAGTGCTAGGGAGGCAAGGTGGCTCAGTCGCACCAGGTGCTTCTGTGCAGGCAATTGACTCCAGTCCTAGATCTCTGCTGGCCATTAAAGCAGCTAACTTAGTGCACATGTATGCACCTAGATTTAGACACCTAAACTATATGTGACCAGTTTGCAGCTGAATCCAGGTATTAACTAGAAAAACTAAATGTTGGTCTCAAGGAGTTCCATGTATCTATGCCTAGAAATGAGGGATATTTTTAAAAGAGTCAACTTCCTAGATCACTTTTGAGATAGCATTGTCTACTGGTGTCCGTTGCTAATATTGCTGAGATGTTATGTCATGTGAGAAAAAGGAATTCCTATGACAAAGGTAAAGATTACAGTAACTCTTTAGTAGAAGGAGCCCACGGCTTTTTGGATATTTTTTCATACAGCAGTGCATTTTTCAACAATAATGAAATTAGTTCAGTACACAACTACTGCATGATTTAGTAGTTTTCTCTTAATTAATAGTACGTCTAGATTCTGTGTTGACTGGTACACAGATGTTGCCACTGAAAAGTAGGTATTGGACAGTGTGATTAATGAAGGCAGAGTCGCTTTGTGCTACAGACTTTGCCTCATTTGCTCTGAGTTCAAAGCAGGTGAATGACAGAGCTTTCATACTGAAAGCTCTTATAGGACCGTGTTTAGTGGTGTGTTTTGAACACAAAGCTGTTAATCAGTTACATGTTTTCATCAGCAAGGTTAATTAAACACCTCGTGAGATTAGATGCAAGGTTGTAGTCCATCTTTCTTTGGAACAGGAAGAGGCATACTTGGAGTTTATCTCCAGCTGAGGAAAGTTTAACTCAAATTCTATTCATTTAACATGCTTAAATCAATTTCTCCAAAAAATCTCCTAAACCACAAGCATTTCAGATTGCATTTCAGATGTGTGCATGGCATCAACTCATTAATCTTTTTCCCAGAGTTACACCTCAGGGTCTTTTTTCAGACGTGTTGGAAGACGCTTTTGGTATTTTTTGACCCATGCACAAAGATCACTAAAACTTTCCTCACCTTCCTGCTGTCCTCATTTATTTTCTTTGAAGATTGCAGCTAGAATGTTTCCCTTTTAACACCTTTCCTGCTGAAATTAGCTAGGATGCTAACTGAGGTAAATTCAGAAGCTGACAGGAATAGCCACAACTTGTAACAGTTTAAAACAAGATTGAAACACAGCACTATAAATGCTAGATTTTCAGAGGCAATACACTGTATTGTATATAGATAGGGGATGGAAAGAAAAATTGAGTTAATCCAATAGTGTGGAAATATCTGAAAGTAACATGTGAATACATCATTAAATATTCTTAAGATTTCCAAGAAGAATTAATTAAAAATAGTAATAGTTTGTCTAACGGATTCTGTTCTTCTACAGAAATTGTATATTTAGGGATGTCCATTTTTCTGTTCTGACAAATTTTTGGCAGGGCTTCTCATGCAGCTTTGCGAGAGAGTACATTTTTCAATGCAGTGTGTCACCCTCTCCTGAGAGGAACTGTGTCTCTCATGACAGAACAGCGTATGTGACCCTTTTTGACCTCCCTCTCACATAGCTGAAATGAAATGTAAAGCAACCTTGTGTGAGCTTATGCTGCTGAGATAATCACATGCCTGAGATGGGTTGGGAAGTGTTAAACAGTTTTATGATAGAAGAAAAACTGCTGATGAAATTAAACTAACTTTGTAGAGTACAAAGGAAAACAAAAGCAGTGGACTCCAGAAATATACTCTGGGAAGGTGTTACTAGCCTATATAAAATACAGAACCCAGATGACAAACTTTTACACATGGGTGAGAGTTAAACTTAATGAATCTACCTAATCAGAAGGATGATGTTTAATGAGAGAGATGTAGATCGATGAAACACAGTTGGAAGCTATACCATTTGCTTGGTGCACCTGGGCATACAGAAATTAAACAGCTTAAAACTCCTCAGAGAAGAATAGAGGGGGGTATAAGGAGGAATAAAGCAAGAAAGAAGAAATAATTTATTCTTTGTGTTCCTAGTGGAGAGCAGGCAAGAAAACTGTCCATGTTCCCTGAAGGAGAGAAAGAAAGTGCGAGAGAATGAACCCAACTTGGGGGACAGGGAGAGTGAAGCTGAATGAATTTTGATGTTAAAGCCACAATACTGTTCCAACTGTCCCTGGACTGATATTTTCTTCATTAAATTCTCTTTAAAGGAGAAACCTTAGGGTGAATACTTGGCCCCGTGGAAACCAATTAGAGTTTTGTCAATGACTTAAACAGAACAGGCTTTCCATCAAGTACATACAGATTCCTATGTTCTTCCCTAGTGTTCTGCTGTTCTGTCTAGCTCTGCTTGTTATCTCAAACTTTGCATCTCAAACTTTATGGAGCACTCTAAATATTAACTGGTAGTAATATCTGGTCAAATGTTCAAAGCCTTCTACTACTCTGTGAGTACCTGATGCTGTTCAGGTGAAAGAAGTCATGACACGATCATTGGAGTGGAGCTCAGCCCCAGGTTACTACAGTCATTGACAAACATTTTTTCTCACCACCAGGGAAAAAAAGCTCATTTGCAAAACAAAAAAGACCTCCTGAACAAACACTTTCTAAGTTCTCTCTAAGCGCTGTAGAAACAGAGTCCAGGTTGTGTAAGAGCGAGTTCAGGAGACACATTGCATGACTGGAGTTTACTGGTCTTCCATTACTTAGATTGAACTTCCCCCCATTACCACCCCCTCTATCAGGAGGGGCACAATTCAGAACCAAGTAACTGTAGCTCTCCCATAACTACATTGTTTGAACAACAAATGACTGTGGGACATTTGGAAAGACACACCATGAGGCCACATGGTTCTGGAGAAGGCAGCACACCTTGAACCCCTCCTAATACAGGATACATAGAAGCTGCTAGTGAGACAAATGGCTGGAGAAGTTTCAGAATTTCCTTTTCAGAGAAGGTGTCATGATCATGATAATCCAAACAGACCCACCACTGATCAAAGCTGAGCCCATCAGCTGTGGTGGTAGCACCTCTACGATATAACTTATTTAAGAACGGGTAAAAATGATGTGCAACAGCAGCCAGGAGAGAGGAGTGAGAATATGTGACAGAAACAGCCCAGCAGACACCAAGGTCAGTGAAGGAGGAGGAGGAGATGCTCTAGGCACCAGAGTAGAGATTCGCCTGTAGCCTGTGGTGAAGACCATGGTGAGGCAAGGTGTCCCCCTGCAGCCCATGGAGGCTCATAGTGGAGCAGATATTCACCCTGTGGCCCCTGGAGGACCCCACGCTGGAGCAGGTGAATGTGCCCCAAAGGAAGTTGTAACCCTGTGGAGACTCCACACTGGAGCAGGCTCCTGGCGGGAGCTGTGGCCCTGTGGGGGAATCAAGCTGGAACAGTCTTTTCCTGAAGGACTATACCCTGTGGAAATGAATCATGCTGGAGTAGCTTGTGAAGAACTGCAATCTGTGGGAAGGACCCACATTGGAGAAGTTCATGAAGGAATGTCTCTCATGGGTGGGACCCCACAAGGGAGCAGGGGAGGAGCGTGAGGAGAAAGTAGGGGTACAGACAGAGTGTTATTTACTGACCACAGCCCGCATTCCCCATCCCTCTGCTCTGCTGAGGAGGAGGTAGAGAAGCCAGAAGTGAAGATGAGCCTGGAAAGAAGGGAAGGGTGAGGGGAAGGTGTTTTTAGATTTGTTCTTATTTCTCATTATACTGCTCTGATTTGATTGGTAATAAATTAAATTAACTTCCCCAAGTCAAGTGTGTTTGGCCTGTGATGGTAATTGGTAAGTGACCTCCCTGTCCTTATCTCAATTCACAAACTTTTTGTTGTATTTTTCTCCCCCAGTCTTGTTGAGGAGGGGAGTGATAGAGCAGCTTGGTTGGCACCTAGCAGACAGCCAAGATCAACCCTCCAGGTACCTGTATATTAAAATTTTAACAGCAATTTCTGAGTTTGGCACCGTTTTCTATCTTGGTTACTGAATAAAGAGAAAGGATCTGGTGACAATATCTTTGCAGATTACTACCTGCATGTAGCACAGAAGAAGAGAAGGAATTCCTGAAGCATCTATTTGGTTTACAGTAAAGGAGTCTGTCTTTATATCTGGAATCTGAAGTGACCAATTCAGTGATTGATGTCCTCTATTGGGAATACACTGTAGAATATCGCTTGTGACAAACATTTCTGGAAATGTGAGTGGTTACATATGTGTCAGAGTAGGAGATGACTGTATTTCATAGGCCTTATCAACTCCTACTCTGAGATGACATGTTGTGTGGTGGTAATTCAGTAAAACTCTCTTTAGAAGTCCCTAAATTCTCCCTCCCAGGACTTGTGACCTCTTGTGTTCTTGCCACAAGGACACAGTTTCTTTGTCTTAGACTAGCTGTCATTACCTGATGGTGCTTCATATTTTCATCTCAGCTTGAGTCATCAGGCTGTCTGTCTATACAATGAGAGCAGATAGATAGATGCCATAAGGAACTGTTCTCCTTCAAAATGACAATGTGTCTATGATCTCCAGTTATAGTCCCAGATGTCAATAAATGTAGCATAAAGATATTCCGAAGAAGAAAAAGGAACTTGCAAGTGTTTCCTTTTATAGGAGTCTCACAAAATCATGTCTCTGCAAGCCAAGCAACAGATGCTTTATTGGCAGGCTGCCATGTTGACAAACTGTCATTGAGTCTTGGTAGAAGATATTCCTCTGTGGTGTTCATTGTCTTGTGCATCTGTGCTTGCTCATAGGCCCAGTATGGATTGTCATATTAATTATTATGTATCATACACAAAGAACTTGGAGGAAGAAAAATCTTACAGCAATGTAACTCTTCTGCATTTAGAATTTCAAAACTTTTATAATGTCATAGATTTGAAATGTTTCCATAGTCCTTAATACTGTTGAATAACTAATCTGAGGAACAGTTTATTAATACACGTTATGATGTTTTCAGGGCCTGACAAATATAGGTATACCTTTAGGTGTTTTTCTGCACCAAATTACAACAAAAAAGCTCAAAAAGTTTAGGGTAGTGATTTGTGAATATTCCAGACATTTTGCTTCCTAGCTCCTCACTGTTACACATCCCCCAGGATGCATACCTGTAAGAGCTAGGTACAGATCTGGGCTCCTAGAGACTGAGTCTTGGTTTTTAGATAAATGTTGACCAAGTAAGTTACCATAACTAATATGAACAAAGTCCAAAGCAAACAGGTTTGTTTCTGCCCTCGCAAGCCTATAGGGTCTTTAAACCATTGGTATTATTATGCAAAATTTTTTTATGCAAGACATATCAAAGGATCTTGAGAGGACAAATGGAAAGATGTTGTGTGTCTTTTTGACAGTGTTCAAACTCTTTCCTGGAAACAACATCACATCTATAACACTTCAAAGAGATGCTGCAGAGAGACCTATGGAGTCTCATAGATTCATAGATTCATAGATTGGTCCAGGCCGGAAGGGACCTCCAAAGGTCATCTAGTCCGACCTCCCCGCAGTCAGCAGGGACACCCCCAACTAGACCAGGTTGCCCAGGGCTTCGTCGAGCTTCACCTTGAATATCTCAAGGGAAGGGGCCTCAACCACCTCCCTGGGCAACCTGTTCCCTCACTCTGAAGTCTTTGAAGGACTGAGAACTGTTTTCAAAAGGGAGAAATCCGATGTTGCAAAAATAGACTTTAGGAACCAGATTCTGATCTTAGTTTTATTAGTGTGTATAGGTGTGTAGATATTCAAAGAGCCAATAAAGCATTGCTATAATGACTCTACTGTAACTGAGATCAGATTGTATGTAAACTTACTTTCAAGTAGGCTATGGATAACTTCAAAGACAATTTAAAAACCAGCCAGTTTTTCCTCTACTGAGACTAGCTCTCTCTCCAGTCAACAATATAGACAAAAGCAATCTCATGGCTGGGGTAAAATTTTAGTGACAATGTCAATGCAGACCAAATGATCAGGGTTATTGGTACCTTAAAGCTCTTTAATGCATACTGTTCATTTTTAGCTAACTAAACTGAATAAAAAACATTAATGCATTTGAAAATATCCCTTTGTTTGTTAATGTTGGTTTCTTTCCTAAAACTGGATGTTGCCGCGTGATTCAAGCCTGTAAATCTGTTGGACTAACACGGAATTGTCAAAATATTCAGTGTCAATGCAAACATGTTTGTATAACACACACTGAGCAATATCAGAGTGTGGTTGTGTGGATTTCCTTTAGCTTTGCCTAATCAATTTCATAAGAGACTGATGACCTGTCTTGTGCTCTAGGGACAGTTTTTCAAATGAGTTCTGACATAAAATATCACCAATGGGAATACAGAGTTGCCAAGGGGTCTGATCAGGTTAATAAAAAGTGGAAGGAAGGGGAGTACCCACACGGCTTTCATTAGAATCTGTATTTAGCTACCTGACTTAGGACCCTTGAGTTGTGGTCACTGGAGAGAAAGAGGGGTCTGTAGGACTCCCATGTGGCAGTAGCTAGGTTTTACCTGTGTGTCTGAGAAACTCTCCTGAAAGGTCTGTTTCTCTCCGTAGATATAGCTCTGGGGAATAGAGACTACTATCTGAGGAACCTAAATGGTTTTTATATACCCTTTCAAAAATCCCACTGATTTCCATCTTATACTTGTAGGGCTGAAGATGAAAATTTATTTATTTTGGTGCTTTTGTCACAAGTTAGCAACTGAAACACAAACGAATTTGAGGCAGAGAATGATTTTGACGTCAAAGACCAAATTGATTTACTTGTGAAATCAAAAGCCAGCTCATTCATTTTTTCCTGATCCTCCATGAGTGCTTAGTTGCTGGCTGGGATCAACCCATCACACAGGTCTAACCTGGACTGGAGGTGCAGAGATAAAGATTAGTGTGAGGCTCACTTCTTCATGAGTGTGCCTTAAAACAGAAACTTTGGAATGGAAATTGCTATCCACATACTATCCATGCCACTGAATGAAAAAATTTTGAATGTTATGTCACTGAGTGACATGGTTGTATCTCTGCAGCTATGTCACCCCTGAATTCCCTTGTGATCATCAGATTCAGATAACTGAGTACTATAAAGACAGCTATAAATCCTTATGAATGAAAGTCACATATCTCACTTTTTATTATTGTAATGATATTTTTTATACAATTAGACCAGAAAATATTGAATGGACAGTGTGCTTGTCTGAGAACATGCAGTCTAGTTTTGTGTACTACCATTTGGTGGCTTTTCAAAGATGTCACTGAAAGGTGCTGTTGGGAAAAGTTTCCAGCTTGGAACCTCTCAAAATCTGCTAGTTTGTGGTAGAACAAAAGTCTTTGGAATAGATAAATAACTTCTGAACTCTTGACTTTGACGAAAAGATACTGGAACCCATGCTGTTGCTTTCTACCAGGAGCCTGTGTCTGGGATATCAACTCAAGCTTTTGAACAGAGAGTTTTAACCTATATAGCATCCTAGACATATTTCTGCAGCTGCAAAGCAAGAGATTTTTCTGTGTGTAAGAGTATTGTGTCTGTAAATGTCTTCAAGAATACGGTTTGTTTGCAGGCAAAACACATACTGAGGGATTGACAGAACAAGCCATCTACCCAAAGTGCTTGTATTTGCCTGCCATTCCTTTATTGCTGACATAATAGAAGATAACTGAGTTCAGTGCAATTTGGAGAGAGACAAACTGGCAGAAAGGTGTCTTGCTTCATGGAGCCCAGGGTATGATGTCCATTTCAAGCAAATGCTTTACATGCCATAACAAAGCAGATGACAAGCAGGTCTGGTTCACCTTCAATTATTCCTCATATATTTGTTGCAAGACTATTGCCCATCAGTAGAAAAAATTTAAGATTATTTATAATCCCATAGGCATTATTCTGGTTTCTTCTGATTAGATCAGATATCAAAGCAAGTTGTGTCTGCCAGAGTGAGAAAGCGGTGATGGATTCCAGCATTTTTTATGCAGTCCTGAATGTATAAAAGGCCCCGCTCTTTTGAACAAAGTAGAAAGTAAACATCAAGCAACAGTATCTTTTCTCATTGAAATTCCAGACATTGTGCAAGCCTAATGTCACTATAATGAGTCATCATAATAATAAATAAATTAAAATTAAAAAAATTAATAAATTAAAAATAAATTCTAAATTCCTATTTATTTTTTCCAGGGAGCATACCCCACTCCCTGGACAACATTACTGACTTATCTGTATGTCCTTGCTGTGCTGCTGGTGCCTGCTTTCCATGCACACTGCAGTGCACAAGCAGAGCTCAATAACTTGTTATTTATCCACCTCCCAGTACAGCTTTACTGCCCATCACATTCAAGACTGCAGGCCCATTTTGCATGTGCCAGAATTTCTGGGTGATGTTTTCCATTATTTCATCTTTCTGTTCTCAGAGGGACTGAATGGTTTCTCACAACGATTCTGAATGAGTGACAACTGTTAGATCTGCCATCGTCAGTGGGGTTCTGCAGAAGCACTCCACATAACAGCGGTCACAGGAGGGGAAGAAGAAAGGAAAAAGTTGGAATAGATTCAGATAATTGTCCAAACAATATCACGTCAGGTTGTATAGTCATTTAAGAAGAGCAGTTATCTGGACTATTTGCCCTTGTAAATACTCTGTATCAGTCAGCAGATGGCATTCATTTTACATTAGCTATTCCACCAATATTACCACAAGTACTTTAAAACACAAAGCATATGGTTTACTCAAAGAGACAAATTATTTCCTCATTTGCTGTTCAGTGTTAATTGTGAACTATTTAGTAATAAACAAAGAAAGTATTTTTTCATCCCCATTTACTTTGAGAAACAGATTTAATAGAGACTACCATTGTGCAAAATGTAAATAAGACCCATGGTGGCAAAAGGGTTTTCAGGGTATACAATCTAAGAAAAGGTCATGCATTGGCTTTTGGCAGGAACCTCGACAGCACTGCTGAAATATTTTGGCTAAGACTAATTGAGAGGTTCCAGCAAAGTGCCAAAAGGGGAAAATACCTCTATACTCCCTTCATGATGAATTCAGAAATACAAAAGGTCACTTAAAATGGCTTTGAAATCTATGTTTTGCTTTTCCATTGTTAATGCAGGGCCAAACTGGAATGGTGATGGCATATCCCAACCTCATAAAAGTGCTGATAATCTGCACAGACTGCCCTCTCAGTATTTCTGGGGAGGAAATGTGGCCCTTGCACACAACCCTGATGCACACTCTGTTTTCTGGCATGCCTTGCACCTATGCTCATACCCATCTGTCTAGATGGCATAATGCCTGCTCATAAGGTGTCATATCACTTTCAATAGGGCATAAGTGCCAATTAAAGATTGCTTTGCAGCTAGAGTGTAGAATGAGAAAAGTCTCATTTTTCTTTACAAAGGGAATGTTCCAGTGGAAAATAAAGTTAAAATTAAGGCCATGTGATTCAGTCCTTGTGATCGCAGCTACTAACGTTATTTGGTGATATGAAGGGCAAAATTTGCACCACAGGAAATTTGCAAAAGGCTCATCAATTTATGATACTTTATAGTTTCATTTTTCAAATATGAATACAGAAATAATTTTTCAGGGGAGTTTTATTTTAATATAATAATACAAACTATCAAGCACACACACGTGTAAATGTATATTTATATACACACTTGATTTATTTCTTTGTGCAAATTCTAATTTTAAATCGTCATAAGCAACTTAAGTTTGTTCATGATGCAAAGTCTGCAGACTGTATGTGCTTTGTACCCATTCACCAAATTCTGCACTCATGGAAATGGTTAAAGTTGAACAAATATTAACAGGAAAGTATTCATTTAAAGTAGAAAAGTACGTATTCCAACAGTTTTCACTCATCTTCATTTTTCTTCTTCTAATTGCTGTTTATGAGCTTTCTTAGACAGAGTTATCAGTGCACCTGCTTAACAGAGGATAAACTCAGCACTTTTTCATTCAACAGATCCCGCATGGAAGTCTGAAGTACAGTCGGATTTAGTTATCACATGCTAATCCACTATTAGGCAGCTCAATGTAACAATGAGGAGACAAAGAACTGTCCTAAACGGTAGAACGCTACTAACATGCCAGTAACCTATATTCACAGAGATGTCATTACATCTAGTTGCCAAACACCCTGGGTTCTGGCATGATGCTCTTTGTATGCACAGGAGCCAGTTGGCTGTGTATTCGGGAGTCAAGCTTGACAAGTTTGGAAGGAACACAGGTGGATATTTTACTTCCATAACATTTTTTTCTCAGAGCAAAAAGATCATGCTATTGCATAAGAGAGCTCCTTCTTGCCCACCCTTCTCCATGCTGGTAAGGGAGGAAACAGGTGAAGGAGCTCATGTGAGCATAGAGGAACACACATAAGGATTGCTATATTAAAGGTTTCCTCAGAGGGGAAACTTTCTTTGCTGAACTTAATATATGGCATCTGGGCGAAAGTATCGCCAAATCACTTGCTCTTTTTTTTTTGAAAGTGGCAATTCTTTAAGAGATGGCTTAGCTAATAGGTATATGCTTGCCCTGTATTTCCAGAGAATTTTGTTAATATCCATAATAAGCTTTTAATTCATAATCACATAAAGTGTTTCCTACACTAAGGGAAATATAGACAAATTTCAACAGGTATATGTCTAAAAGGGGATTTCTTAACCTGTAAGAGGGAATCTCAGAGCTTTTACCACAACCTGTGCTATTCGTTTGAATTGAAATGGGAAAATTTTAGCTGTGTATATGTGACACCTAGGATATATGTATACCGTGCTACTGACATATCCACAGCTTCTCTCCAGGTGAGGACGTATGGAGTATTTCAGGTCAATGACTCAAATGTATTTCAGACCTGTTCAGTGAACTATGAAAACTCAGTCAGTGTGATCACCGCTTGTTGATGCCCACTGTCATAAACAATAATTATAGTAGTGGCTACTGTAACCAGCTGGAAAATGCCATCCAAGTTAGGGGGAAACATGTCCTCCAGGGATAATGCCACTGCAGCTTTATTTATGCAAGGCTCCTTGTTCCAGCCTGAGCCTAAAGACCCAGGCTAGTCCTTTATTGTCATTTTACATTTGAAATGATTACCTCTGTAAATCAATTCCTCCCACACAGGGCACAAGGTGAGATGTGTCTTTATGGTCTGTAATTACTGGGGATAGGAAATAGAGCAAATAAAGCCAGAAGCATCAATGACTGTCAATTGAGATGGGGAATTTTTGTCTCCCAAATCAGTTTTAGACTCTGCAAGTTCCAAGAACGTAAGTTATGACAGAAAGGGAACAGGACCATCTGGTCCAATTTGCCTGCACGTTGTGCTGTTCTGAATCCCAGCTCTTCATTTATTCTCCAAATTCCTTATTTTCCTTTCCTTCTACAGATACTATTTGATATTTATCAGACTGTACAACTGTTTGCTTTCATCATTTTCCTAGGTGGTTTTGAAATTGTACATGTCATCTCAGTGCCATTTTCTCCTCTGTTGTGTTCCACCAGTGTTTTACTTTTTGTTCCTGTTTTTCAGTTAACATTCTGTAAAGCTTTCAGCATATTACTGGTGCAAGCTACCTTAATTCATATTATTGTTCAGTCTGTCCTAAGCTTTTGCAAGCTTCTGTGACATGATCTTTCAGCCTGATCTATCTTCTGCAGCTATAACTCAAAGGCCTTTGTTGGAACAGTATATTTTACTTGATTATACTCTTTTAATTCCAGTTGGCTGATATTATATTGCAGAGACCAGTACTGTGACCTATATTCAGAAATGCCACTGTTGAAATGGACCAATGAATATCACAATATTACTAGAAAACAATGTGTTTACAACTACGTGGTTTCCACACCATTCACATTCCTCTCATTAACCTGACACAAAATCCATTATTTCCGAGGTTCCAGATGCAAGTTTGGCTCTGGTACTATGATAGAAATGTCTGAACTTTTGAATTTCTGAAGCAGCCAGATTCCATGAAGACATCCCTGAAGGCCATCAGACTGCAAAAAGCTGAAAGTTATGGGAAACTTCCCATTAATATTAATAAAGGTTAGGTGATGGATGATTCACATCTTTTGAAATTAATGTTGCCAGCATGGAGTTCAGGTGCTGTGTATGACAAATCTCAAAGGGCTGAATTTCTGAGGTGAGGGTCTGCCTGTGGTAATGCTTTGCTTCTACCCCTTCTTTTCATGTTCTCATCTTAAAAGGTTACATAAAGATTGGGCTTTGGTGTAGAAGTCAAGTAGCAGGACTGGCAGTGGTGTCATTCTGGAAGATCAGCCATCATTAGAAAAGCAATCATAGCTCAGGTTAGATGTGATTAACTTTTGAAATGCACCAGGAAGAGTGACTGTTTTCTTACTTTTGCTGGTGTTGAGCACAAGACTGATGACATGTGGACAAACATTTAGTGAAGAGATGAGTAAAGAGAAGTGGTTAGCTAGCATCAGCAGCATTTCAAATTTATCTGACCTGAGATTTAAATGGGTAGCTTTCTTCTATATCTTTATGTTTACTGAAGTTTTGGAGGAACTCATTAAAGGGTGAATGAAACTCTGATCAACTTGGTAGGTAAGACATTATGGGGAAAGCCAGAGTACCAGGCTTCATTCCAGCCTCACCAACAACCGAGTGATTCAGTGAAGCCCTTCCCTTGTCTATGCCTCAGCTTTCAAACTGTGGAAGGAGAATGTGTACCATCTTTTCTCTTGCTGCTGTCTTGTATTTTTTTCTCCCTGATACATGACCACTCTAGAAGTACTCTGCTGATTGAAGATGCTGTTTAAGAGTTGCCAGGATTTTGTCCTACCTAAGGGAAGACATCCACAGCATTTGTTAATAAAATCCTCAAATGAATTGCTCTGATTTTAGATTGCCAAGAACAGAGAGTCAGAGCTGTGTCACGCATGTTTAAGGTAATTAACTGACTTTGCAGTGTACGAAAAGTACAATGGGTGGTCAGCCCAGATGAAGTTTAGGAAGCAGGGGTGAGCTGTTTGTTCTCTCAAGCTCTGGTGCTTGTTTTGATGTTTGAAAGAGATTGTTCTGCATCCAATCAATGTTCTCTACAAAAAAGTATAACAAAACTGGAAATCATTCCCTTGAGTCACAGACATTCAGGACAGAAGAAAAGAAATCAAATTTGCTCTGATTTGGTTTATTTCTCAAACAATAGAGCCTTTACATGTGAAATTTCTTTTTGTAAAAGTAAAATAACACTGCAAAGTTTACTGTTTTAAAAAGAGAGCACAGGAAGTTTCATGCCTTGTTATGGCAATGAAGCTCTCTGCAGTCAACTGATTAAATTTTCCTGCAAGAAGTGGACAGCAACATCAACATTACAATCAAATACACTGATTTAATTTGTGACAAGAGTAAGCAAAGTGTAATCGGTTACTTGGAGACTTCTCCATGTAGAGGGAGCTGAAGTTGTTGCTTCAGTGAAAATTCACCATGACAATAATTTAATTACTGATGTCTGTGATCTGCTATAAAAGAAAAATGCTCTTGATGGCAGCAGAATTCTAATCATGGGCATGTAACCTGTGTCAGCATTCCAATTAAGTGTTTTGTACCATACATCCCACATGTGGGAAGCTGAACAAGTTTTGCAAGCTAAGTCTCAGCTATGAGAGCTCTTGGACTGGGTTGGGTTTTTTATTTATTAAAAAAACCTACTGAAAACTAAAAAGTAACTGAGGTGGATAAAGTCACATCAAAATATTGTTAATTTAATGATGGTGAAGAGACTTTCATTGAAACTGAATTTTTGTTCTGTCATTTTGAACACTCATAATTGCCCCTAAGCAACCTCAATGAAATTAATTGAATGGTTCATTATAAAACATTTATTTTTGCTTTTGTTTAGGTGGGCGAAGTTGATAGAAGAAGAGGAAGCTTCATATGAACTCCCCTGGGCAGGAAAATGTCTTCATATTTTTTCACTTTTTATTTTTTCTTTTCCTGTATATTTCCAGTTTTCGGCTGTGGAATCAAGAACTATTTCCATATGAAATCCATGTAAGTCGTGTGGAAGAGATTGTGTAAGTAAGTAAAGTAGAGAAAAACAATGAAGAAGTCAAATCCAGCATGAAACCAAAATATTATTAACACTTTTGGAAGCACTTATCAGAAAAAAAAAAAAGTAAGAATAAAAACAAGCTATTTTATGTTGGTTCATTCTAAAGATGTCTCTGGACAGAATAAAACTTTGTTCAGACAGTAGGTGCTTAGAAGTAAACCCAAAGTGCCAAATGTCAATGACAATTAAAAATGAAATTTTATCAGAACAGCTTAACTCACTTCTCATTCTCAAGCATCCTGCAGTTTCTAATTTATTCTCCTTACAATACACAACTACGAGGCTGGAAAATGCTCTTACCTCTGTTCTACAAATAAGTAATTGAAATCAAGCACTTGGAAAGTCAAACAGCTTAGAGTAATTGTCAGTCAAAACCTGTCTGTTTGAATCAAAAGTGTATGCATAGCCTGTGTACACAGGGAAGTGACAATGGTAGTTTTGGGAAGGCTTGTGCATGAAAAGAGAACTAGCAGGACTATGGAAACCAGCAATGGAATTCAAGAACAGGTAGCTTGTGTACAAGTGCCGCCTTCACAGGTACTGACATTCACATACATCTGAATGTCATTTCCGTTAACGGTTTCCTGTTTTTTTGAGTCTCCCTAGTAATTATGGGCAAGACTTCTTGAGCTGTTCCATTTTAGAAGGGTTCAGGGCTAAGCACGCTGTAGATATGTTGTACAGAGTTAAGAGTCCCATGGTAGCACTGTGCTCCTACCTCACCCTCATCTCTGGTAGCCAATGAGAACAGCTACTGGGATTCCAAATATGCCCTAATTAATCAACACACACTAGTTGTTAATCAGAAACATCTCAGTGATGTTCCTTGGGTAGTGGCTGGTTGTATGTTTTTCACTGAGGACTTAAGATCAACATTTATTTTCTTCTTTTGTGCTTCAGAAAACAATTCCCCCTCACCCCTTTTTTATTTTTTATTTTTCTAAAGTGCATTGTAGGAAATTCCCTCAGGACTGTCCAAGATATAAGGAATATAGATAGAAAGTAAGCTTTCCTGAAAATTCCCAAAAAGGAGAAGAACACTCTGTCACTATAGTAAGAGCTCATGTATGAATTAGGAATTCACTAGCTGTACTACTGACCNAGTGCATTGTAGGAAATTCCCTCAGGACTGTCCAAGATATAAGGAATATAGATAGAAAGTAAGCTTTCCTGAAAATTCCCAAAAAGGAGAAGAACACTCTGTCACTATAGTAAGAGCTCATGTATGAATTAGGAATTCACTAGCTGTACTACTGACCATGGCAATCGGACATTGAGGCTATGGACAGATGTGTTGTCTTAGATCTATGTTATGTCCCTGACTCTGACAGATTCTATGATGAATTCAACTGAACTTCTAAGTCAAAATGAATTAGACTAGGTTAAACAGCTAACCCTTGCACAACTTGCTTATTTGAAATAAGTTACTTTATGAAGAGCTGCAATATCAGCTGGAGATTTCAGGGAAAGGAGTCTTGGATAGACCATGCTTCAGGTTCTGCTGCAGCTGCCCCACATGCCATCATCTAACCCTCCAGCAATAGCACTAAAAATCCAGGTTTTCCAAGAGTCTTGGTACAGGCAACAGCCCATTACAATACACCTGTTCCTTGCTGCCATTTATGTATCCATGCTGCCACACATGAGGGCAGCAATCGTCTTTGTCAAAAGGGTAACAATATGCATCTGGGCTGTGGTAAAGTACATACTTCCTTCAGACAGCATAACTGTTTAGATAACATATACCTATACCCTGATATAGCTGTGCCTTCTTGAAGCAAAATTAGTTTGTATACAGTTTTTTCCAGAAACATGACGTCCACTTTCCTGGGAAAACAGATTTTGTTTTCATTTCTGTCTCTTACTTCAAGTAGTTTATTTCCAAAACTGACATATGCAGTTATTCAACTTCCCCACATAATATGATTCCCTTTCATGCTGAAGCAGGATTAAAAATTACTATGTACATAGCCTTTGCTGTCCCACATGTATATGTGAATATTCAAACCAGATTAGCAATCTCTTCCTACTTCCACCTCACCCAGGTTTTTCCTCATCTGAACTGTTGGTGTCATCAAAACATGCTGTACTCACATACTCTTTTTTTCTTCTTGTTATTTATTGATATCCCATCTCACTTCTTGACTAAGAGTTTCTAAATTGTCACAGAATAATAAAAGGCCTTAATAATATATTGTACAAGTCAGGCATTTTATCATTGAAGTGTGTCTAGTCAACCAAATCCTCTGACTTCTATCTGTTTTTAGCTAAGGCATCAACAAATAACTTCTTAAACACTCCTGCCTTTCATTTATCTCTCCTAGGTCAGCAGTCTTTATGGTGTTGTGTGTCCTCACAATTAATTGCACTGCATTGCTGAAAATTTAAGATGCCTTGAGGAGTGTCATTGGGTCGTTGTAACTGGTGTCCTTGTGAGTGCTGGTTGCTAAACTGTCAGAAGAGAGCGAGGAGAAGCTATGGCTCTGTGTGTCTGCTTAGCTGAGCTGATGCTGAGCTTTGTGGGACACCAACTTCAAATGCACTTTGAGAGCTCTTAGAGAGACAAGCCGCAATATCTTGGGTCCTGAAACCTTTTGCAAAGACTTTTAGCAAGACCAAGGTATGACCTGCTTCCTCTGCCTGAGACAGAAAGCCTTTTGAATGTCCTGTGGGGTTCTATAACCCAGATCACCCCCTGAATGCAACCCTTATGTCTGAGTGTAGAGAATGGGAGCTGTCACTCAACTCTGCTTTCTCAGTTACAACAGTAGGACAGCCTGACCTCTATTGCAGTCCTGAAAACTTCTCCTCTGGTCTTCTACCCCATGGAGTATGGCTTTCTGTGTTTGGCTTTACTGTCACCAACATTACTCTACTCCTAACTGCTCACATCAGAGTTGTCCAAAGGCTGATTTTTCTGTCTGTCATAAAACTATTTATATCTCTTTTGCAAGTCTTGCACGAGAAAGCTTTAACTTTTTTTTCTTCCATTAATCTCTACTTCAGATATTTATAAGAAATCTGATTTTTCACCCTGTCTTCTCTTTGAACAGCTGACTGTTGGTTGCAGTGTTTAATTCCTCTTCCTCCTCTCACACCCTAGTCGTTCTAACTCTATTTCTAGCTACAGACTGTGTATCCTTCTCTAACAAACTGTAGCTTCTCCTCATGTAAATTCCTCCCAGTAACTCAGTCTTTGCAGGAGGCATGTACTATTTTAAGAACTGTGCAGTGTCACCTTATGGATTCCTCTCATGCTTTGCGACATAGCTTTACAGTTTTAACTTTCACTGGGAAAACACAGTGTCTGCTTTGCAGATGGAGTGGAGTGACAAGGAGTTGTAAAGAATGGGGCTGCTAGTGACTCTGGATATTATATCAGGTGTGCAATATAGGCACCCGAGTGAGTCACCCCAGGGTCTTTTTGTAGATGGAGAGAGTATACATTTAGAGGGCACAATCTACCTAGCCTATCCTAGAATTTTATATTTAGGATGAGGAAAACAATACCTTATAGGTCTAAGTCTTATTCCTATCTAGTGATAGTGACTGAAACCTTAGGTGTCTACCTCAGGCATAGGTATTGGAGGCGGCTTCCAAATATAGTGCACTTTCACGGCAGGGGAATCAGCCCAGCTGCCAGGAGTAAAACCTGAAGAAGCAGGTACAATAGGCAATTTCCACTGACACCTTGATACAAACACAAAAACCCTTCAAAGAGGTGAAAACACTGACAGGTATTGACAGAAATTAATTATTTTTTAGCCCTGTAGTAATTTTTGAGTAGACTCAGCATAAAAAGCTATGCTTAAGAAATTATCTGTGAACATTTGTTCTACCTGTTATGATTTTCAAGGGGTTAAAGTTGGAAAAAAGATCAACAGTGTTGGGAACCTAAATAATATGGAAATAGCCAGAAAGGCTTTATTAGACTTAGGTTTTGGAAACCAAAGCAGTTCATTGTGGAGTCCTTTAGCCCACAGAGGAGAGATCTGATCCTGGGTGAGTGGTTATGTGCACCACAACTGGGAACTATAAATATACTTTGTTCACAGCTAATCAGTTCAGAGAGATGTGTGTGGTACAAAGGTTTGGTCCAATTAACACAGTCTGTTGACTTTCTATATAGAGGATTTAGCAAGGACTGTGATTAAGCTCAGAAATGTATGCCACTTGAATGCATTCTCAGCCTCAGAAGAAAAAAGGCACAGGTGAACTTTCTTAATGGAGGAGGACAAATATTTTAAAACAAGGTTTATCATGCCTGTTGAGCTGTGTACATGAGAAACAGGAGCATTAGGGTTAGTTACTGTCATATTCAAATTACATTTTAAATTACTCTGAGTACAGTGTATTCTTTGGTTTGCAACAGGTTTTATATATTTCTGTTGCTGTATAGGAATATAATAAAAAATTTGTGTGTTTACTGCTAAGGGACATATTATGACGTCCACACCAGGAAGGGATGAAGATGTATATCCATTGCTTTCATTTAGAATACTAGTAAATAATCATGTTAATAGTTCTGAGGGAATTTTAGTCATGGTGAGTTTGCTTAAAATTCTGAAAGTAATTTTATGGAGAAATTTTTCAGTGAACACTCCAAAACTACTCATAAATAGCAAGAGAAACAGGAATAGTTTGACAGTTTCAGTTGCATGTGATGATATTCTAAGTGTCAAGTTGTTGCTGTTGAGGAAGAAGGAAGTGTAGATGTGCTACACTGGGAATTATTCTCTGGGGTTTTGTGACTATAAGAAGAGATCCAGAATGTTATCTGTTAAAATTGAAAATTAAAATCTTCATGGATTGATCAGCCCACTAGCTGCTTTATGAAAAATTACTCAATGTTCATTTTTAACTTTTAGGAATTATAACATGAAGTGTATAGTTACCCTTTTTAAATAAATAGAGAAAACAATTTGTGGTTCTAGTTTTGGTATCAAATCCCAAGGAATTCATCCTCGTTTTCCTCCATCAAACTGTAGCTATAAATAATTCACTTCATCTTTTTCTGCCATATACTATGTCAGAGTATATTTTGCCTCATATCAGAATAATATGTATTATTTATTGTAAATTTTAAAGAACGATACATTGCCGATGCAATGGTAACACAAAATAGATGATAGAAAGATGAGTAATTTAGTTTGAAGGGAAAGCCTAGTCCAACTCCCCACCAAAACCAGGGCCTGCATTTTGCATACATCAACTATCTGGGTTGCTATTCCAGTATTCTACCACCCTTCTCATGAAGGTCTTTTTCTTTTTTCTCTCACTAAACTTCCACTCATTGCAATTTATGTCCATTGCCTCTTGTGCTTTTGCTGTGCAGTTCCAAATTGCCTGGCTTTATATTCTTTACACCCTCCCTTTCGTTTCTCCATTACTCCATTCTTTTTTCAGAGTGAATAAACCCAGTTCTCTCATCTCTCCTTGTACACCATCTACTCCAAAACTCTGACCAGTGGACCGCCACTGGACTTACTCCAGTATGCTCATATCTCTCTTATAATGGGCTGGGAAACCCAGTACTGGACCCAGCACTCTAGATGTGTCTCACCAGGGCTGAGAAGAGGGAAATATCCCTTCACCCGCTAGGTACACTTTTGACATTACAACCCAGGAGGTGGTACTCCTTCTTTGCTACCAGGGCACACTGTTGACTCACGACAGCTTGATATCCACTGGTACGCCCGGGTCTTTTTCTGCAAATTTGCTTTCCAGACAGTCAAGCATCAGTCTCTACCAGTTCTCGGGTTTGTCCTCCAAGGTGCAAGATTTGACATTTCCCGTGGTTGAGCTTGATAAGTTTCCCGTGAACACATTTATTCAGACTGCCAAGGTCCTTCTGAACAGAAACCCTTCTGTTGATTTGACATCAGCCACACTGATATAATCCATAAACTTTCCTAGGATCCATTGCACCTCATCATTCAGATCATTAATAAAAAAATCCCAGTCTTGGCCTCAGTATGATTTCCCCTCCCAAGTATTTCTGCAAATTGGCCACTGCTTGGCTGTTTGGATAATTTTCTACCCACCTTACCGTCCTCCTATCAAAGATGCATTTCATCAGTTTGTCAATAAGACCCTTGGGAATCTGTACTGAAAGCATCACTAAATTTAAGGTAAATGACCTCTGCAGTGCTCCTCTTGTTCATAAAGCCTGTCATTTCTTTGTAGAAAACAAAGTCATCATGCATAGATGGAAAATCCATGCTGGCTGTTTTCAGCCACAGACTTATCTGTGTCTCTTGTCATTTGGTATCTGGTCCAATTAAACAGTAGCCCCATATTTTGTGTAGTCTTAGTTTTGTTGATGACGTATATATAGAAGCCCCTGTTGTTGCCCTTCATAGCCCTTGCTAGTTTCAACTCCAGCTGAGCTATGACTTTCCTAAATTCAAACCTGTAAGCTAGAGCAACCTATAGGATTCCTGCTCTAGGATTCCTGCTAGGAATCCCGTCCTTGGTCCCTGTTCCTGAATGCTTCTATTTTGCATTTGAACTCAGTCATGAGTCCCTTGTTCACTCATGCTGGCCTTTGATAACTTTTCCTTAACTTTCTGCACAACGTAATAAATCATCCTCGTGCTTTGAGGCGGTTGCCCTTGATCATCGGCTTTTCTGTGCCGCCTTGCCCCTCAGAACTGCCTCCCATGGGATCCTGACAGACAGGTACCTCAAGCTAACATATACTGTCCTGAAGTGAGGATTGTGGTTCGGTGATGATTGCCAGAGCTTTTTAAGAGAAGTTTAGTTCACTCTTACAGTGTGTTTCTAGGGTTTGACTCAGCCGAGTTGTACCTGTGTTCACACCAGTGGTCTGAGCTGAAGATGTATTATCACCCCATCTAACAGAAGATCTAATGACATTGAAACAATAAAATATGTGGCTTTGAAGATATTAAGGTACTTACATTGCTTTAAATGAAAGTTAGAATATTCCTGCATACATAGCTGGATATAGCCCTAAAATGTCTTGCATTTAGACAGTGTATTATGCTAATGTATACTTGGCTTAAAGCTGAATGTCAGCAAAAACTGCACATCCAAGGAAATGAACCAAATTCACAGACCTAAGAATTGAACACATACCATCATGATGCATAGGTAGGAAGGAATAAACCAATTCATATGCAGCCTGGAGAAATGGAAACAGAAAATACTGGCAAAATCTACCTCCACTTATACTTGGCAAGTGGTATCTACAAGATGAGTGATAGGAACATCTCAAATTGCCTGTCAGTTTCTTTTGACTATACAAAGTCATTCCTGGTAGCTATTAATGGATAGCTAAACAAATTAGTTTATGTCATTGGTACATTTGGATGACTACACAACTTTGAAGATCTGAGATGAAAAAGGCTAATGTGGATTTTATTCCTCTTCCCAAATTCAACTTTCCTAGGAAAGAAGAAAAACAGACTTGTATATACAGTTTCTATTCTTAGTCCGAACCCACTGAGTGCTGCCAGACAAGAAGATTTAAGAAACCTTTGTGTCTTTATTCTCCGGAAAGCCAGGAGACTGCTTTACTTGTGCTTCATTAATGAAGTGCACTGGTTTGCAAAACCATGGAAAAGATTAAACTAGAGGGTCAACAAAGTAGTAAAGAGCTACTTGGCTATCTGTATTGCCACCTGAAGGAACCTCAACATTTCTAACTTGGAATCCAAGAGAGGTTTGTGAACACAATGAGAAGAGATGGAGATCAAGTTCATGTTTACTGTGTGAATAATGTGAGATTTATGACATCTTTACTATTATTTGTAGTTTAATTTGCATGGGTTGTGAGGAAAAACATGTTAGGGAAATGAACCGTCCTCAGTGAACAACCCTACCAAGTGAAACTCTGACAGACATGCAACTCCACACTGACCCACACTTCAGCTCAGATCTCTCACGCCTTTTGCCTTCATCTTTTGCAATCTTTCTGGGCAGGATAAGAAACATTTTCATTAGTTAATAATAATTTGCGTTCTTTCCCTTGTCACAGGCTTTGAAATATCACTAGGTAAATGTATTTACCTTTTTTTGTTTTAGTCACACTAATTTTACAATTCCCCTAGACCTTTTTTTTTGGGACTTTTATGTGTTCTTACTTGAGTAACATAAATGTTACTTGCTCATATGAAGAATACAAAGTTTAAGACATCCAAATTTCTGCTGAGTCCTTATTAAGAATGAGAAATCAGGTTGTATGACCTTTCTTGGTCAGCTTTCAACATCTACAGAGCAAGCAGCAGAGATGTTATATTTTTTCTTACCAAGTTTTATTACGCATTGTTAATCCACCTTTCTTTCTGATGGCTTCATATATGTCCTTCTGATGTATGCTGTGGAAAAAGGCACTTACAGTACATATGATCTCATTGTAGTTGTTTATCTAATATAACTTATACAGATTTAGACTGATCTTTGTCTCCAACAGGAAAAGCTACTTTTTATTATTTATAATATTTTAATTTGTTAATTCTGAAGAAGTCTGGAAGAATACTTTGGAAGACATTATATAATGTAGTCTGAAATACTTATATATAAGAATCTATTAATAAGTGTCCTTAAAATCTATGTGTTTGAAAACCAAATAAGTTTGCTCAGAAGGTTATTAACTTTTTCTAGGGAATTTTAAGACCTCCTTGGGAACTGTTTAAAACAATTTTTGTGTCCAGAAGATAAGCAAGTTGTAAATCAAGATAGTGTGGGATGGCATTATTCTAACTCTTACTAATAGTTTAGTACCAGTTTATTCCCAAACCATGAAATGATAATCACTCCAAGCACAACACAGCATTAAAATGAGAGACGCTAGTGAGATAGGTGTGATTTTGTGCCTGATTTAATTTGTTTATATATTTTTCTAATGAATTGTAATTAATTTAGTCAGACGGGTAAATATATTGTTAAATTCCACAACAAATTATATAGAAAGCACAGTAATGGATAACAAATCACACCTTGTCAGTATGTTGACTTTGAAGAGTGAAAATAATTACCTCCACTGACATTATAGTATGGTATACACACAGGTGTGTAGAAAATGGATTTTAAAAGTGTCTGAAAGCTCAAGTTATTAGTTTGTAAAGAATACCATAAAACCTCACCTCTCCAACAGGAAAGCCCACTGTAGATTCCCAAAAGTTGAATACCCAAAGACTACATTTACAAAGTAAGAAAATACTTAAACAAAACATTTTCTATTTCACTGCCATTATCATATATTTAATGCTTTGCTACCTTAATGGATTGCACACCTCACATCAGCAGTGTGCAGAAAAGATGGTTTTATCTCACAGCCAGCAGAGGAACCTCAGGCTTTGCAGCCCACCAAGGTCACCCAACCTCAGCAGCATGACTCAGCTGCTGAGGCTGAAATGCCACTGATAACTGAGCAAGGCAGTTTTATGCTAGCTCGGATGTCTCCTCGCTCTCATGCTGCATTCTCTGTCTGTAGCATGAAGGCAAGCAGCCTGAGAGAATGCACATTTTTGTCAAGGAAGGAGTGCGTATAAACATTGTAAGGTGCACAAAAATGACTGCATCTCTTTCTGTGTCTCTTTTATACAACCTTATTTTAAATGTGAGAAACCACAAAATTGCTTTTCTTTTTGTGTTTTTGTTTTTTTTCTTTGCCATTTAGATTTTGTGCACTCCTTTCTATAACAGCTCCCTAAGGTTAATTCCCAATTATAAACAGGAATTAAATAGAGAAAATGTAGAATAAACATCTCACAGATACTCTCCGATCATTCTCCCTGTGTACTGAAATTCCTCATCTCTGTTCCTTGAGTGTTTTTTTTCTTAAAGTTGCAAACACTGGGCAGGGGAGGGAAATATTATTCTCCTTATACAACGATAATTTCTCCCACTAACAAAGATAGCTAAATAGTTTACATTTTAGTATGTTGGTAGACCAAAGACAGAACAAATATGCTACCACTGCTGCTGATGTAGAGAGTATAATGAACTGGAAAGAACTCTCGTGGGTCTGTTAGAGGACAGACATCCATGGATTGAGAAAGCCATTTGGAAGATAAATCCTGCCTAGGTTCTTTTTTCACATAAACCAAAATACATCTGCATATCATATCTGGTAATATCTTGGTGAACTGAACACTCTTTGCCTTTGAGGAACCCTCCAGACATAATTAACAGAACAATGCACTGGGGATATTCCCTTCC
>VXAK01025344.1:262-55269 GCA_013399435.1 Arenaria interpres
TCCTCATAGTTGGGTAGTATCTTTGCCTTTGTAATGGAAAAATCATGGAATCTTTTGTTACTGGAGTTAAGATTAAGTTGTCACATTCTTAGCCCTTGAAGAAATTTAATGATAATGGAATTGCAAAGAATTTAAAATATACCAGTATTTTTGGAAAGGAAATTCAGTATACTTTTAGGCTTGGATGTTTTTTCCCTCATAGAAATTGTCTGTTATCTATCATATGGCCTGCACATAAAGACCAAGAAAATAGATCTTCAGATGAGAAAACATTAACACTTGTGCGTACAATACCTGTATACAGATCTATCATATTGGACAAACTGCTTCTAATTTCACTGGTTTCTTTGGTTCACTGCATTTTAATTAAGCTTTTGACTGCTGCCTCAGTAAGACCTTCCTGTTTCAAAGGATCAATATGCTATCCAGAGTTGAGCTGAGCTATTGCAGAGATGTTGAATAGCATGTATGGGCAGCAAATTTCTTTGGTCAATTATTTTAAAAATAATTAGCTTTCAATTGTTGTTTTAGCTTTCAATTTCAACATTATGAAACATCCAGTGGTTGGTTATGCAGTAGTGTTGCTGAAAAGTACTAGTGTTCTTTTGATTCATTCATAGGTCATTCCAGAGGAAGGAAGCTGCTCGGGTTCTGTGGAGAGCCTCGTTTTAATTTTAGAGGATTGTCCAAAACAAAAATTGCCACAAAAGCTTCTGAAGTGATCTCTGAGAATTCTATCTTGATAGATCTTACTCTGAGTTAAAGCAATTCACCTATGAAATGGCATGCATTGAGCTAGGTCTTCAGTCATCTGTTTATTTCAAGTTTAATCATAAGTGATCCAATAAATTTGAAAGCATGGAGGATGTGTTGCAAACTGCTTAGTTTCCCTTTTGTTTAAATACTCATGCTAATGGCTGTGTGCCTTATTAATACTCATGGATTACATTGTGGGATGTATAAAATAATATAATAGGGTGTTCTGTGGATGTGTTTAATAAAAACCAGATTAGAATTAAGACTGTATTGTGAGGCACTGACATATCAGCTCTGTACTTAATATCTTACGTAAATCCCTTTCCATTGCTTTTAATGCAGTTTGCATATTGTAGTGAAGTTGAGCGTAACAGATCTGAACCACTTATGAGAGTAACAAATACAGAACATGTGATTTTTGTTTATAATCGGAAAATGTATTATTCTGATGTGTATGTCCTCCATTGGACCTTTTTTTATCTGTATATCAAAGGAAGAAATATCTTTTTGGATTAATCTTTTTTTCTATAAAAATATTTAGAGTGCATACTGTAATTTTGTAATAATTGTTGGTCACTTCCCTGAAGAAACTATGGTTGTGAAATAAACAGATTTCTGGTGCATATGGAGCATATTTCATAGGAAAACAAACACAAAATGAAAAAAAAAAATCACCCTAGAGCTTAAAATGAGATCAAAATTGCGTATTAATACATTCTGCTAGCAGTGTCAACGTATAGGTAATTTTACTGTCCTGTTCTTGTGGGGCACCAAGGGATTTTGTTTCTCTGTTCCTGTTTCCATGGCAATTAGAATTAGATTAGTTTTAGGTTCACAGTGGGTAAATGAGAGAGACTAAGCTATGATGCAGTGTTTGTTAGTCTGGAACATACTGAGTCTTTTTAGAAAATTGCTCAAAACTGTGCCTAAGTTACTGCTTTTTTGGTTGCTGTTGACTTGTTTGTATTTATCTTGCAGTGCACAGATCTTTTGCTTGTGGTTAGGCAGTCTGGTGGTACTTGTGTTCATTGTGTTCACAGCAACATAGTCTTTAAACAAGAGAAAGGCTCCTGGATCCTAGTGATAACTGCATGTTGAAGAGTCAGTTTGTTTTAAAAAGTCTTTAGCCAAGACTGATTTTTGCAATATTTTGAATGTGGTGGAATGATACGATTTTTATCAGCACTTACCATTTAGGATGACCTTTTTGAAAGACCATTCCAAAATCATGCCACTATTTTGTATTTCCCCATGCAGCTTTTGTATGTCTGTATGCATATAGAAATATATTAAAAATGTGGGTTTTTTCTTCTGGTACTTGTTAATACATTCCCACCCTCACCCCAAGAGATTTTAATACTTACTGTTTTTCCAGCAATTGGAATTGGGGTGGAGAGTAATACTATTGGTAGATTATTCCAGTCCCCTTTTAGCTGATTTCCTAAGTAGTCACAGTTCTTTTTCCTGCAGCTTTTGTTTAACTTACCAGCATTTGGCACTAATGGATTGCAGATGCTGCAGGGAGTATTATTGTAAGAAGATTTTGTACTCTGGTACTAATGTGCCACACTTCTGTAGTCTCCGAGTATGTGATATTTGTGACATTACTCCTGCAATATTTAATACTCATATTTTGTTAAATAATTATCTACCTACATCTGTCTGTCTACAAGGGCTACTGTAGATTTCACAGAGATGTCATTCTTGAAGATAATTCAGATGTTGATTTAATCTCTGTGTGAGGTACAACTAGACCCAAAGATAGTTGGGGATAGTCGCTAAGCTGCTATCCATGATATTTGAGAAGTCCTGGTAGTCTGGTGAAGTTCCCACTGACTGGAAAAGGGGAAACATAATGCCCATTTTTAAAAAGGGAAAAAAGGAAGACCTGGGGAACTACAGGCCAGTCAGTCTCACCTCTGCCCAGCAAGGATCATGGAGCAGATCCTTCTGGAAGCTCTGCTAATGTACACGGAAAATAAAGATATGATCAGTGCAAGCCAGGGTGGCTTCACTAAGGTCAAATTGTACCTGACAAATTTGGTGGTCTTCGATGAAAGGGCTACTATGTTGATGGATAAGGAGAGAGCAACTGATGTCATCTGCCTGGACTTGTGCAAAGTATTTGACACTGTCCCACATGACATCCTTGTCTCTAAACTGGAGAGACATGGATTTGATGAATTGATCACTCGGTGGATAAGGAATTGGCTGGATGGCTGCATTCAAAGAGTTGTGGTCAACAGCGCCACGCCCAAGTGGTGAGCATGTGGCAAGTGGCATTCCTCAGGACTGGTACTGGGACTGATGCTGTAAAGAGGAAATAGAAAAATTCTAGCGTGCATTAGAAAATTGGTAGAAAAGAACAATATAGAAACTCACAGCAACATACAATGTTTTTTGTTTATTCTACCTTGAGTATAGCAGATTAAATACATAATCGAAATGTAAACATACCCTTGAACTTCCCGAAGAGTTATGGTACTGACAGTTGATCTCCTTAATGTCTTGGGAGAAAAGGAAAACTGAGTTCCAGAAAGCTGCGAGCCCTGAAATTGTGAAAAGGAGTGATTTATGGTTTCTTGACTGCATCAGCTCCTGTTATTAAGAATAATTAAAGGTGACTGACAGCAATATACATTTTTCCTCATTTGTGAAGGTATTCCTTTCTTTGACATCCATTTTGTTACTATTCTATTATTCTTATTCTGTCTTACTATTCTGCATACCAGTTTGACAAATCTGCGTTACAAAATATCAAAAAAGCTTTTCTTAAAAAAGCATGACAAGTAGTATTTTTGCAGCCTACTTTTTTAATCTAGATTGAGATGAAAATTGAAGATTTTTTTTGTAATTGTGCCAATTTAATGTTCTCCTTAATACCAGGTGCTTTAGAGCAGCACATCAAGGGACAAAAGGCAATGAGTGTGAATTGGAAGGAGAATTTCAGACTGGATCTGGTGTACTGGGAAATTACCCATGGGGACAATGATGGTATTGGTAGGTCCTGGACTACATGTGCAGATAGGCTGTTTGGTTTCTAGGTTATCTAGATACATTCACAACATACATTTTTGAAAATATATACATACACATCTGTAAATATGTAAATTTAGCTCTTATGGCTATATAAATTTTGCTGATCTATGATCCCAAGTCTATTGGTAATCCTAGTCATACAATGCATAATTGAAATTTCTCTTCCGTTTTTTATGCAGTGTTACCGAAGTTCTTGTATATAATCATGTTAATTTTTCATATCATGCTTCTCAAAATAGTTTTCTGGCCTTTCATTTTAAAAGATTCATTAAGTCTTCTTACATAATTAAGTATGGATCTTTATATTGTTAGAAACATAATTGGATTACCCCAAACTCTTTATTTCCACCCAGTGCAATACCACACACAATTTTGGCTTAGTGTTTTAAAAACTTTTAGTGATTATGTATTTACTGGTTATAAGTGAAGCTTTTTTTTTTTTTTGAGCACTTTGAACTGAAATCAGACCAAAAATACTGTGTTGCTGGATTGCATGGGAAACATGGAGTCCAAGGGAAACCATGGTCAAATGCTACGCAGTGTGAAACAAGCCAGTTGAGGTGAACTGGTCCACGGACAAACACTCGGTTTTGTGGTTCCAAGGAGATTACAAAATTAACTCATGCCCTCAAGGGCCCAGTTTATTGTGTGAGGCTGAAAGATTTAGTTAAGGTGCTGATGTCTGTTAGCTTCAGTTGTGATGCAGTCAAATCAAGATTTGTAATATACCTCTTGCATGTGCTTTGCTGTTATAAGTTGACTTGTTATGGCTGACTGCTATCCTCTTCTCAGACAAGAGGTGTCTGATACAAGGGAAATCATGGCTATCCTGTAGGCACTAACTTTCACCTCCATGGGCTGTAGATACTTTGAATTACCAACCAGTGGTATATAATACATAGGTACAAAAATAATTAAGTAATTCTGAAATAAGGTATTGGAAGTCCAAAATATCTTCAGAATTCAGAATTTAAAGGGCATTAAAAAAACCCCACACTCAAACAAAAAACCCACAAAACACAAAAGAACCAACTAGCAGTCTGCCCTTAATTTAAAATAACATTATATGACAAAATCACAATGCTTTCCAAAAGTTGGAATTTCACTGGGAAGGCAGTATATCTTTCAGTCGTGGCTTTGAGCCATGACAGGTGGTGTCTAGAACCCTTGCACATATTTGGTTGTCCTTGGACCTTCTGGTTTATGGCTATTTGATTAACAATTAAGTAAAACTTTTAAGACCTGAGTAATGAGAATTATGCATCTTCTCTCACTTTCTTTTGATTTTTGCAAGCAGCAAGTGGTGCATTATAACTTATCTGCAGGTAGACCACTTGAAATTGACTTTATCTGAAACTGATCTCACTCCATAAAGCTCTTATAACTGGTAGTGTTCAATAACACTACTTGATCACCGCAGGATTCTGTAGCTGTTGCATACCATGGTTCCAAAGACTGCTGCCATCCGGTCTTTTTTCAGTGGTGCCCAGGGATAGGCCAAGAGGAAATGGGCACAAACTTGAATATAAGGAGTTCCGCCTAAACATGAGGAGGAACTTCTTTACTTTGAGGGTGGCAGAGCCCTGGAACAGGCTGCCCAGGGAGGTGGTGGAGTCTCCTTCTCTGGAGACATTCAGAAGCTGCCTGGACAAGTTCCTGTGCAACCTGCTCTAGGTGGACCTGCTGTGGCAGGTGTGCATTATATTGCAAAATAAAGGGATTGATGTTGCTTTATCAATTATACCTAACCTCTTCATATATTACAGATGATTTGAAGAAATGAGATTCCATTTTATTTTTCTTTTCAGTTATTACTAGAGCTCTTTTATACAGTTGGGATTGGCTTCCTTCCCCACCCCGCGCAGCAATACTCCATGTGTTTAGTAGGACAGTTAAACTCTCTAAATTGTATGTTTTAATAGTTCTTCTTTTTTCTAAAATTAGTTTATTTCAATATATTTGAATTGTCATGTGTTTGAATTGATGTCATATGTGTTCTGGCATGTGTTTTCATTAGAATGAAATGCAGATACATAGGATGTGCTATGCAATGGATTCTGTTTATTCAGGTAACATAAGAACTAAGGATAGCCACTATTGGCATTATTTATTAAGTTAGAAGAAGGCTAAGAAGGAGTTTTTGCAATTAATGGGAACAACTGGTATGCTTATTTTAATGGCAATTGAATCCATTGACTGGAGAATTTGTGTAGTGTTTACAAGCTGGAAGAGTGAGGAAACCTTAAATTCGCAGAAAAGGAGTTGATGACTTGACATGTGGTGTATCAGCCTGAACAGGAAAGTAGGAATAAGAACAGACGATAAAACTTGGATTTTCCTGTAGCTCATATGTTCTATATTAGACTAGAAAAACATTGTAACATCCCAAGTTCTCCTGAGAAAAAAAGAGATTATTTGTTCTATTAAACAAATTCATACTTAGAATCATAGAATGGTTTGGGTTGGAAAGGACCTCAGAGATCAACTAGTTCTAACACCCCTGCCATGGGCAGGGACACCTCCCACTAGAGCAGGTTGCTCAAAGCCCCATCCAGCCTGGCCTTGAACGCCTCCAGGGATGGGGCATCCACAGCTTCTCTGGGCAACCTGTGCCTGTATTTGTGCTTGGGATTGCCCCAACCCACCTGCAGTACCTTGCACTTGTTGAATTTAAGGAGGTTAGTTAAACTTCAGTAATTTTACATTTCTATAAATGTCTTTACATTGATAGTGTTTCACTATATTCAGTGTAGTTTTAATTAAATTAATATTTATATAAGTATACATTTTATATAGTTCAGAAAAGAAGTTTAAAGTAAGCGTACTAGAGAGAATATTACATACAATAACCATTTTGGAAATGAAGACTGGGAAAGCAGATGGTTTAAGCTATATCGAGAGACTGCATCTTCTGATCTGTACCATTTTCAAGATCAGAACCCTGTAAATTTTCAGAGACTTACCTGAATGTGGGGAGTTGAAAGTGCTGGAAAAGACACCATCAAGGGCTTTTTGAAAAACCCATTGTTTGCAGTCCTTGTACTGGAAAGTAATTTTACCTTCTGTTTTTGTCCTGCTTCAGTGTGTGCCTTTTAAAGTGATTGCATCTTTTTCATGCATGAGCACAGCTTGCATTAATGATAATGGAGTTTTCATATGCATGTTGAAAGGTGTTTGTACTTAATGTTACTGCATTTCTAATGCTGCAGAAGTTGACACTGATGTATTCTCTTTATTTTTTGCTCTATGAATCAGCACTGTTACTGTAGTCGGCAGGTGCATATACCTGTAGGAGTTCTGCTTAAGGAAGCTGGCAAATCTACGTTTTTGGAATGCCTTTTTAGTAGCTTTGATTTATTTTTATTATTATGTGATAGGGTTCACTGCATTTCAGCAGATAGAAGCTAGGTCCAAGATATCAGATAAGTGTGCTATGCAGGCTCCTAAATCAAACCATGTTGCCAAAGTTAAGTAGGCAAATAATTAAAATCATCAAACTCCAATTTACTTTTTAGTTAAGAAAGAAAAAACTTGTGCACAGCATACATATCATGTAGTGGTGTTTGAAAAACGTCATAAGATTGTAGTTGTGAGCCCTTGGTATTTAGGAAATTACAGTGTTTTAATTACTGGTGTAGGAATAACTCGCTTATCTTGTGCCTATATTTTCTGGTCCTTAACCTTGTGAAACCAAGTGTGTGTTTTACTTAACTGCTTCCACTGAAGGAAAAGCATTGGATGTTCTGAGTGATTATTAGTAAGATCTTTTGGGCCTGTAAGTTACATACTACTTTTCAAATAATTCCTGCTTTTGAATATAAATCAAGTGTGGTTCTATTTACTTTATTCGGTATTGGCATTGTAATTATAAGAAGTAAAAACTGAAGAGAAGAAAAATTACTGAGGTTAGTTTGTTTTGGTTTTTATTATTAAATTCCTGGTCTTCTGCAAGACCAAGAGAATTCTTCTTTAAATTTCTATTTTGATAGACTCCTGTGGTGTATTCTAACAAATGTCGGTATATGATGTTCTCTATGTGCTTTTTTCCTTATTGTATAGTGGTGTGTACTGTGATCTAAAGCGTTGAAGGCACTTGGCATTGGAAGTAACTACAGCCCAAAGCAAAATAAGCTTTTGGGTAACCACAGTGATACTGGGGACTAATGAGGCTTGGAAAATTACAGCATTGTTGAGGTGAACTCTTCTAATGACAATAGTGAAGACACAGGTGGAAAACAGAGTTTTGGTGTCTATTGTCAGTGCATATTGAGAGTCTGCCCTATCTTTACTCGTACCTTGACCTTTTACATGGTGAGCCACGAGGGTGAGTGCCACCAAGCTCTCCTTGTCCAAACAAAACCACACATTCCTCTTTCATCTTGTAAGGCCTCTGTAAAGGTCAAACACAGTTATAGTTCAGCTGAACAAAAAGGATCACATCCTTTCCTCCATCTGCAGGGATTCAGTGCCACAGACATGCCAGACAGGAGGGGGAGAGTTTTAGCAGGGACGCAAAAGAAAGTAAATGGAAGTAAGGATTTGCTACTCATAGGTAGCGCACTAGAGTAGCTTGACTCTGAACGTATGACTTTGTGACTGAGAAATACTGACTTATGTATGAGTATTTTATGTATCAATACATGCTCTGTTTTGGAAGGGAATTTCTTGTATTTCCTAAAGGGTTTTCTTTAATAACTTCACAATTTCAGCCATCCCATTTATTTAATTGAGAGCATGTTGCTGTCTAGCCTGCAGTCAAACCTGCTAACCCTGTCATTTTACCTTCTTGAGTGCAGTTTCACATTACAGGACTATCAGCCCAGAGACAGTTATCATACAGCAATAATAAGCTAATGCAGCTGTGTGAGCAAATTTAATTAACTGCAAAAATAGAATTCTCAGCTGTTGCCTGGCTTGGCCAACATTCAGAAGTATGTAGCTTTTAGGCTGTAGGAAATGCTGTAGAATACAAACTATGCATATTTTGCATGTAGGGATTTCTGCATAGTCATTGGTATCCATAACCTGATTTTAGTTCATTTTTTACAGTGCGTTTATGTCTTCTCATCTGTTGCATTTGTACTTGGCTTAAAAACTAACATTGAGGTTTTACTATGAAACGCCATCTGAGGTATTTTTAATGGCATAGCTGCTAAAGAAAATATCAAAAGGTGCATTTTCCAGCATGCTGTCTTCCTGAATAATATTTTCAACAGCTGCAGCAGCTGTGGATATCTTGAGGTTGTGAAGCATTGTTTGAAACATTCTCACAGTATGAATGTCCACAGACAGACATAGTGGAGGCTTCAACTGGGTACTCAGCAACCCAACTTCTCTGCATAGCCAAGAGCTCTTTCTCCCACGTTCACACCAAGCATTAATAGAGAGACTGTTTCCGGCCTGTTTCCCGGTACAGTGTACATTGGTTCTGGAGTGGCTAGGTACAGATGCATTTTTAATTATTATGGTCCACTATTATGCATAAAAGATTATTAGTAAAACATGAAATAGTAGGAATGGTGACTTTCTGGCATTTGAATGTCAACCAGCCTTGAATATAATTTCATGGAAAAGGTTATTCATTAACTTCTGAGCTTCCACCCTTTTGAATATCAAAGGTCTGTAGAGAGCAATAATGATATTAGAGCTTATTCTAAGCAATCACAGAAGGATTTCATAATGATTGTATCAGGCTAGCTAAGTATACGAGTTACTGTTAGACAAATACTTTATGCGCACTGAGGTTAAAAAATGATACTGCAGACGCATGAAATAAATGTCATACATTTTTCCTCTGTATTTTATTTGTATTCTAGTTTACTATTTTTTTAATTAGATGTTCTAATGAAAAGGTTCCTCCCCACCTTTTTTTCTTTCCACTCTGGAGTCAATATCTGTCACCCCACTGCTCCAATTTCTCTCTCTGTTTTTAACTGTATGTAAAGCTTGTGGTGTTTCAACTGTAACCTCCATGTTATTTTGAAGTATCTAAAATCAACTTATGTGTATGAAGGTCTGAATTCCACTAGCTTTTTGCTTGTAGTGGAGGGGGTAATGTGTCTGGATGTTAAGTATGGGTTTAAAACGAATGTATGTGGACTTTTTAAAACATAAGATCAGGTAGTGATCTTGGGTGGCTGGTTGGAAGAAAGCGAAAAACCCCTTTTGCTAATTTAGCCAGATACCCTGGCTGATTTTATGTTTGCCCTATCTTTACTCCCCTTTTTGTGAGCTAATTTTTGATGATGCCACAAGAAAATCTACCCTAAACATTTATTCTCCTTTAGTGCTGGTAGCATTTGGGACTTGGAGAGATCTTTGAAGACCTATTATAGTTTAGTCAGAGCTAATTGGATCTGCCACCTGGATTGAAATTTGTTTTAGTAATACTTCTGTTTATTTCTTTTTATTGAGTATAAAATGAAAACATTATGTTTTTAGTAGCTAGTTTCCAACACTCTGGAAATACACATCATGACTGTGTACTAAGCTTCATCTTAATACTCACTGGTTTTTTTTGATGACGCTGGTGTAAACCTCATGTCTTTTTGGTGACTCTGCTGTCTTTATTACAGGTGCTGTTGTCAGGATTGATTGGCGTTGTTTCATGGAAGAGGCCCCTTTCACTTGTGGTGAGTGGCAATGCGGCTTTAGATGAGTGACTATAAAGGATTCTGTGGAAGTAACTCCCAGTGGTTTTGCCTTTATGTAGAAGTGTCATAGCCTCTGGGGATGATTTTCCAGTTCTGTTATGTATCCTAATATTTCTAAACACTTACTACAAAAATATGGGGACTTTGAGGTTGTATTACATAAATGATGTAGGTGACAATAATATTTTTCTTTCATCTGTACTTTTCAGTGCTGGAAAGCCATAACATTCATTATGTGTACAAGAATGCAGGTATTTCCTGCACCTTCCTTGCATTGTTACATTTCTATCTCTCCTTTTTAAAGTGATAGCAAATGGTTTAGTAATTTAAATATGAGAACTAATGAATCAGAAACATTTTGATAAGTGTGCGTGTTTAAAGAAAGGCAACAATCATGCTGTAGTTGAGAGTGTGAAATTAACAATGGCTGAAAACAGAGAGCAAGGTTGCCAAATAGATATGCTTAATACTGCAGTATTGCTTGGATTAATAGATGTTAATGAAATATATTATAAGTGTCAATAATTTGTTTATTAATATATTAAAAAAGTTAATACCACACTTAGAAGAGTGCTTAGTCTGTCACTGTTGTTCTAGACAAAAAGGCTGTTGATCTGCATTTACCTTTGCGTTTAACTTAACTTGCCTAAAATTGCACTGCAGAGAAGACTTTTTAACCAATTATCTGGATGGCAAAAAAGCGTATTCCAATTAGTAGCTGTTCTTCCTCTGCAAAACGATTTTCAGCTACATTATGTATTCTGTTGTGAGATTCATGTAGTTACTTAATAATGAAAAATAATTTATGCTTTGTATATGCATGCTAATAGAGTTTCAATCAACCTATTAACACAAAGCAATATCAGATTAAATAAATTCTACTGAAAAGGTGAGATGACTGTGTCAATAAGGATCTATTAGGAGGTAAATTTTGCCTTTTAAAAAAGTGTATGTATGTAACATTGTAACATAGGTAACATTTGTAACATAAGGTAGTCCCAAGAAAAAAGAATATAATGGAAAGTAGGGAACGGAAAGACCTGTATTAATGAGAATAAGCCTAATTAGAACTTTAGATATATCTTTCTCTGTTACAAACTAAAGCAGTAGTGTTAGAGCTTCTGACACTATTTTTCTTTCTTTCACTTTTTGTTGTTATTTAAGAAAGGAAAGATTGAGTTTGTATTGATTTACTGATAAGTGTTTTTACCAACAGATAAACTGCGTGTGATGTAGAAAGCTGACTGACAGCAAAATGAATGTGCCCAAAATGAGGTCGAAGTGAAGGAAATTAATGAAATTAATGCATAATGGGGTTTGTTAATAATAATTCTCTACCTGGTACCTCGGAATGCTCCAAACTAAATAAAATAAAACTAAGTAAAATTGTAATAGTATTACCTATTAGAAATACTTCAAAAGGAAAAGTTCTGACAGCAAAAGAATCATGAAAGTGTATGTTGGGTACCTAAATCTTATTTCATTTTCATTTGTGTCACACTTTACTGCTCACCTGTTACAAACCATTAAAACTAAAATAATTCCTCTGAATTGAGTGCTTGTACAATTCTGAAATCTAACTAAACCTAAGACTTTTCACTCATAAGCAACTGTAATTGCTGCTTACATCATTGGAATAAACAATATTCATGCATCAGAAATGTTATTCAGGCCTATTGAGACTTGGCTTCTCTGGTTCCTGAACACTTGCATATTGTACATTCAGCCAGGCTTTCAGATATCAATTCATTCAGTGAAATGTAAATAGGCAGTTGTGGTGTGTACCGTTCAAGGAAATAAATATAAAAGGGAAGAAATAGTAAATGGTAGCATTCATCCTGTCAGAACAGTTCACCTTCCTAAAATTTGCTCTAGGAAATTATTTATTCCTAAGAGTAAGCTTAGTGCTCATGAACTAGATCCTCCTTGTTTTTGTTTTGAATTTCTGTATTGGCACTTGGTGGTGGTGTAATAATCAGATGGGGGAATAGGGGACATGGGTGAGGTTTTTTGCCTCTGTGTGCGATTAAGCTGTGCAATAGCCAGTGCTAATAGTTTTGCAGTGGCAACATAATGTCTGTTTTTCTTTGTTAAATTGTAAATACCTTTTAGCAGTTGGGAACCCATGTGTGCAGGATGACTGTTTGTTCTGATTAAGCAATTAATTGTGTATAACTTCACAACCTCATAGCACAAAGTACCATCAACACACTAATGAGGTGAGTTTCTTGGGAGCTGCTTAAACAATACGTATGCAAAATACATGGAGTCAATAATTACCTTTTAACCTAATTTATAGTATTATAAACAATTGTATAATCAATTACAATATACATGTAATTTATTTTGTTGCAATGTGTTACAAAATCTGGCATTCCAAACAGTGATAACAAAAAGAAATACAGCTTTATGATTTGAAGCCATGAATAAAATTTTATAAAATTGGACTATACACCATTTGTGACATTCTGAAAACTGGTGAAACTGTGATAATATTTAATATGCTGATTTCCTGCTTGTTTTGGATTTGTGACCAAAACAAGGGCTGATAACGCACTAGTGTTTTGGCTATTGCTGAGCAGTACTTGCACAGTGTAAAGGCTTTCTCTTTTTCCCACTCTGCATCACTTGCTTTGTTTTTTTCCTTCCTGTTACCTTTACTTATTAAACTATTTTTATCTTGACCCACAAGTTTTTTCACTTTTTGCTCTTCTGATTCTCTTCCTATCCTGCTGTAAGGGGGAGTGAGTCAGTGAGCAGCTGTGTGGTGCTTAGCTGCTGGCCAGGGTCAGCCCCTCATACTACTCATTCTGGTTTGCTCGTTGCTGTATTCATACATTTTTTTTTTCACAGATGTAGTGTCTTTTCTTTGCAAAGTTATTATTTTCTGTAGGCAAAAAGAGAAATTTGAAGAAGCAATAAACACAAAGAGTAGTTCAGCAACCATGAACTTCTAACTGTATCTTACCAGAAATGTGTTATGGAGTATCGTATGGAAATGAATGGGTGTTTGCATGGATTAACACCTTGGAACCAAAGTCAGAACTTAGAATAGTTGTGTATTTCCAGGACAGTAATAAGTGGTGTTTTGTATTATACAGTCAGTAGGAGATTCACAAATACATATGCACTAAGGAAATTTTATTGTGATACTAATGTGCAGAAACGTAATTACATGTAGAAGCTCTCATGCTAAAGTGTCTTTGCATAGCTTAATTATCTGAAGGATGTGCCAGATTATGCTAGTTTATCTGAATTTTATTGGTCACCACCTATCTATCAGTTGCTTATGTTGTCAAAATAGTTTAGATACACAAGGAGTCAGTGTCTGTTATCAAACCAGTATTTAAATTTACCAGAGGAGACACCTGGGCAAAGGAGATCTTTAAATTGTTTATGCATTAATTTTGAAGAGTATTTTCCATATATTTTAGGTGTTTCCTCATTAAGCTCTCTGTATCTTTAACTATGAAATCTCAGAGAAGTTTTAGCACTTTGGGGAAATCTTTCACGGTTCCCTTCTTTGGAAACTGAGTGCTGGCTGTGTAAGTACCACTGCTTAAGGTTAAATGCTGTGTTAAAATAGGAATTTGTTTCCTTATGGTTTATGGAAGTGTCTGAAAATTGGGGAGAGCTTGGGTAGCTCCAGAGGTTGAATTACCTTGCACAAAAATTTTGTGCAGTGAGATTATTTTTCTGTTACAGTCTATGGTAATTGCAAATCTGTTTGTGCTAAGGAGATTAATTCAGCCTCTGAATTGAGTGGAAAGCTTCTCTGTTGCCATCTGGCATTTGGGTGATCCCAGAAAAATATTTTTACATTTCTAACTGAAAGCGTTTACAATAAGCTGATAGCTTTAATATTTTTTTTCAAGGAACAGAAGTGTATTTTCTTAATGTCTGTATATGTCAGTGAACACAACACAATACTTATTAATAAGTGATCTTGATTACTCAGAATAGCTATTTAAAAGCATTTCCTATGAAATCTGCATTCCAGATACAGTTCCGTGCATCAGTGAACATGAAAATCTGTGCATATACTTTTAGTAACTAGCCTAGGCATAAAGGCTCAAAAACCTGACCTGTACATTTGTTTTTCAGGATGTTTTCTGATTTCTTTTTTTTGGCTTATATGAAAGGCAACTCTCTGTTTTCAGTGCATTATCCCTTCAAATGAACCATTACTTCATGCTTTTTTTTTTTTTTTTGGATAAGCAGATAGGATTTTCATGATTTAAGAAAAATAAAAAAGGAGTCATCCTAAATAGCAGCAGTTCACCCTGCACATCAGGCACAAGGACGAACTGCTTGCAAGGTCTCAGGCTTGCACCTGTGGTAAGAATCAGTCAAATACTGAAATGAATTTGTTAGGAAATATTCGTCTTGGGCCACCTTCATAGTTTCTTGCAAAATGAGAGATTTTCTTTTGGGAAGTCCTGTGAAAAACTTGAACTATTTGATATCAGACTTAAATCAATTTCTTTTTTCACTAAAAATCAGTAGAAAAATATCTATGCCTAGAAATGGTTAATAATTCTAAATAAATACATCCACATATACGCTTATCCCACAAGATGCATGGATACGTAAAACTGTTCCAAATGTTTCCTCATTGATTATCTTCTATCACTAGATATCATTGCTGGGTATAGCTGACACAACCAAACTCCAGGAAACAGATGATACATAAAATGTATAGAAATAACATACAAGTAAATTTCCCATATTCTTCTCAGCGATGTGGTGTGTTGACATGTTCCATACTACTTAACCTGAGGTCCTAAAGTAGCTTACATGATGAAACACGTATTTTTGAACTCTGGTAAGAGAAATTACAGCTTTCTTTTAGAAGAAATCCGATTCAAATTTTTGAATTTAAAAAAACCCAGAGTCTTTGCCCTCCTCCCTCCCCCAAGCAGAGATTTGGGTTTGGCAGCTGGAATAAATAGATAATCTATGTAGTAGAGAGGCAATGTTAGCATAAATGTATAGAGACTGTAAGAGAAAAACAGGTAGAAAAAAATATATGCACGCCCTGGGGGAATGGCAGAGTCTAAAGACATCCATCACCTTATATGTCATTGTTGGCTTTGATACTTGTGTGATGTTGAGATGAGATGCGGACTATCACTCTGGTTTAACATATCCCTTGATCACTCTGCAGTATCCTTTCAGCGTGTGTAGTCTTTGAATTCATTGATCAAGATGTTCATTAGGAACCCTGCTATTAGACAAACAGTCATCTTAGAGGCTGAAGCATTAGTTTAAAGGTTAACAAAACACTGGGTAAAAACAACTACATCTTACATACCAGAGTTTTGCAAAGTTTCTGATAAACTGGATGTGGTTGAATGCTGAATATTTCCTGCATTCAAAAAGAAACTTGGAAGGCTGTAATTGCTTCTACTTGCAAACCAAATCCAACGCTGGCTCACAAAGCTCTTCTAATAAAAAGCTGCAAATTTTGCTCAGAGCTGATGTGGACTGCAATGTGAACCCAGGCTTTGAAATTGAGGGCAGAGTTCTTTTCTATGACCTCTTTTCTAGGAGCATGGAAGGAAAATACTCAAAATCAATGTAAAGAGAAAGGCAGAGGACTAGGACAGGAAGAAGGAATTAAAATGTGAGTCTGGCAACATGAGGGAGACTGAGATCACAAGCTGTTGAAAAGAACAGGACTGGATGAACAGTGCTAGTGAACCAAAGGCATGTCAATAAGAAATCACGCAATGGAATCTCTGATTTTTCCACCAAATGGGGCTAGTGAATATCAGATTTTGGGGCCTTTTCAATCAGCCAGTAATTGTCATTCTTTCATTGCGGCTCCTTTCCCTACTTTCTTCCAAGGATGTATGTACCTCTCCTACCTTGGTTCTAGTAGCTGTGCCAGGGGTCTGTAGGAGAGTTCTTGAGATGAATACAAGTACTTACTACTTCTCTGGCTACATTCCAGCACACTATGTGAAATGCAAGGCAGAAGCTGTGAATCTCTTGTGTCTTCTCACATTGAATTTGAGTCGGTAAGGGTTCAGGTGCTCCAAGGAGGGCATTTTTAATTTACTGAATGCTGTTCTTCGACAGGAGACTTCAGTGAAAAGAGCATCTATAGAGGCATAGGAGAGAATAGAAACAACTGCAACTGAACAGGTCAGCTTTAGGCATCCTTAGCCCATCCTGATTGAGCTTTCCCACAAAAGTTGGATCTTTAAAATTTATTTTTTTCCTCAGCTTCTGGCAGCACTTAAAGTTTTAGTAGTAGCAGGACAACCACAGTGTTTACTTTTTCCTTAAGACATTTTTATGCTCTATGTGTAAATTTTAATTTCCAAATACTTTGAGAAATAACCAACTGTATGAGAAATAAATGGGGCTTTCTTGGGGTTTTGTTACATAAGTTACATTGATGAATAATACAACTATGTAAAAATGATAAATATTTTGTATATCTGTGCTATATTTATTGACTAGTTTGGGCAGTACTTGTGCTGGGTTTTGTGTTTTGTTTTTCTGTGAAGATTCGAGTGATTAGATTTTACTGGAGCTCTTCTCAGAAAGTGGATTTCAAAGATATTTGTAAAAGACGCATATAATTTTAGATGTGCACATGCAGGAATGTACCCTAGTGATCTTTGCGCAGTTATGCAGAAAATAGAAGTTATCTGATCAACCGCACTTGCACAATCCAGCTTGATCTTTGATATTGCTAATGAGTCTGTGGAAATTAATAGCATACAGTATTTTATTTACTCTGCTTTAACACAGGGAGAGAATTTTATTTTTTCCCAAAACTTTCTAATAGTGCAGTAAAGCTTAATTTTATTCTTAGGTAGAAGACCTCTGGGTGCTGTTTCTGGCTTTAGCCCCTTCTGATGTCCTTCTGAGGCCTTTTCTGATGCTGTGCATGGATTGTAAATGGGGAGTTTCTCCTAGACAGGGAGTAACTTTGGGTGGCTAGAAAGTAGTCTGTCAAATATTATCAGCTTTCCTATCTGAATCCTCTTGATAGATTGTCTGTACCTTAAATTTGAGGCTTTTGAGGGTTTTTTTTTGTTTTCTTTCTAGAATGGACCTTTTCTGAATCTTTAGTAGTTTGCGACACTCTGTTACTGAATCATTTGCTCTTATTTAAGCTGTTGGTCTTGCATTTCTCAAGTCTTCCCCTCTACTACCTATGTGAAAGTGTTGTGCTGTAGTGCAACTTTTAGTTACCAAAAAGAAGAGCTTACACCTGTGTGCATACACGTGTGTATGAAGTGGGGAAGTCAGAGGTTCGCTGGAATTTCCATCTGTGTCCCCTGCCCCGAGAGATGTTTTCCCAGTGCATGAACTACTAGTTTAGGCTGTGAATTAGTGCCTCTTGTTGCATTGTATAGGGGATCTGGAAAGTATGGTCTTCAAAGTCTGCAGTCAGAGTGTGTGTAAACTGATTACATTCATGTCCCAAATTGCTTTTTGCGTGTAGATTAACGTAAATATGTAGATTTTTAACAGTGCGCTGTCTCACCTATTACTGTTTTTTCTTCTAAGAATGCTAATTCCTTTCTTTCTACTTTAGTATATGGAAACAACTGACAGACTAACCTATCCCCACTGTGATTTTATTAGAACATACCTGACAGAAGAGGGAAAGAAATGGAGGATGACCTAGTAAAGCTGTGAACGAGCAAAGAAAGAAACACCACTTTAGATGAAAACAGAGGAAATGAATGAAAGGAATCATGATAAAGGGGGGAGAAAAGGTATCACAGAGTGAAGCACTATTTAGAATGAACATTCTATGTCCCTTTTTACAGCTGAACACTTCTTACACCTTTTCTTGCCTGGGTATGTCTGTCTGCATTTCTGTTACCCTTCCTACAAAGGCTGCCTGTTCCTGGGCCCAGCTGCCACCAGCTGGCACCCATGTCAGAATCTAGACTCCTCTGTTGAGCATCCATCTGCTAATTATTTATCCCCAGTGGCAAAATTTTAAAAGACCACAAGCAGCTTTTCCTGAAGAGCAGACAAAGCCTGCTGGGGCTTAACACTTGCCCCTTCCTAAACAAGCACGTCTTAATTACCCTTAAACAGACCCATCTACTCCCCATCTGCTCCCATGGCATCATGTTGCCATGGCAGCAGTTAATGCTAGCATAGTACGATGCAATAGGAAACTGTCGCAGTTCCAGTGTCATTGCTGCTTATAATGAAGAGTATGGTATGGGTGCTACGTTCCCCTCTCTTCAGTCCATCAGTAATCCCCCTGTTCTCACACGCTTTCTAAATATATCTGCTAATGGTTCTTCCATCTCATTTGCTCCTTCTTTTAGAAATGCAGGCTGCATCCCATCTGGTCCTGGAGTTCTTGGCAGCCTTCGCACAGTCTGATTTCTTCACCTCTTTCTTGGTGTGAGTCTGGCTTCCCCCAGCATTTCTTCTTCCTCCTTGGAAAATTAATCTTGGTTTCTGACATCTGCCTCACTTCCTTTGTAAACACTGAGGCAAATAAATTATTTTTGTTTAGGGATGTCTCTGTCTTTCAGTAAAATACTTAGTTCAGAAGTCTGCGGTCATCTTTATTGTTCACTTTTTGTTTATGTGCTCTAAATGTCACATTACTTACCTTTGCTTACATAAGTAACTTCATTTTCAGATTTGAGTAATTTTTTCATGTTACGGATATTTAGGTGCCTTTCCTGTTCTTAATTTTATCATGGGTAGCTTCTGACCATAAAGCAATAAGGTATGAAAGAATTACCCTTAGACCCCGAGAGTTGGTTATCGCTTTACATTTTAGGCACAACCATGGCTAAATGCATTTTACAAGATGAGTAAGAAATGTTTGTTTAACCATATCAGCACAAGAAAATTTGGGGCATTTCAAAGACTAGATACAATTATAGAAATGTTAAAAGGCTAAAATATGCTTCACTCATTTTACAAAATTATACCTTCATAAAAAGGAGTAAATGTAATTGTTAGTGTGTATTTTGTAAAACATTCTGAGATGTGCAGCAAGAGCACATTGTTTACTTTCTTGAGTGATATTTCATAAAAGTGCAGGCAGACACATCTAGTGGAGAAAACTGCTGAGGGAAAGCAAGCCCCAAATTCTCAAAGCAGAGTGAACACTAAATGTAAGATACCTTACATTTATTATTACTTTTGGTATTATGGCAAGTAAAACTCTGTACTTGCATTTTTGCCATATGAATGATAGTAACCAAAAAAGGATTTTACCAGAAGAACAAACCTATTCACACCATAGAAAAAAGGAGTCTGCGACAGTTAGTAGGAAAAGTGAAATGTGTGAGGGACTCAGAAGGAGAAAAGGTATGCTTTCTATGTTGGGTTATTCTTTTGTTGTTTTTTTTTTTTTTTAAACAAGTAAGATTAATAATTTGATGCTGAATATTCAAAAAGGAAGTTGTTTCAATTCCAGTAGTTACATTAACAGCTGTAGAGGTTTCTAAAAATAGTAGAAAGTAGTAAGACAATTCATTGCACTTTATCAGAAATAATGTGGAGATGATGGAGTGATAAATGATATTTTTAGTTTTCAGATTACAGAAATGAAATATCGTTACTTTGGGCCCTGATAATTGATGTAGTCTCTGATTTTGGAAGCACTGAGGGGTTTCCAAAGTCAAAAGAAGTCAGATATGAGCTTTGAGAGTGGAGTTGTCAATATATTTTAAAACTATAAATATATATACCTTGAACAAAATGTGTGCAAAACCAACTTCAAATTTTTCACATTTCTTCTAGTTTTGGCAACTCTGCCTTGTAAAGTACCAATACAAAAGCGATTACACTATTTTGGTATCTGTGATTCATTTCCTACTGAATTCCTCCAGCTATTAGATTGAGACTTCCACTGGACTCAATTGAGTGTATAAAGCATAATAATTGCAGAAGATTTCAAACTGATGATTTAAAAATGATTTAGCAGGCTTACCTGGATCCCAAACTGAGAAAACTTAGTGTATGGTTTAATACTTTAGTTGTTCATATATTGCAATATTTGGTTGCTCAGTGTTGCAAAATCTTTGCGTAGAAAAGCTGCTCAATTCTGTAATAATGCCAACAGAAGTGGACCATACTCAGTTGGATGCTATGCTTTCTTTTCCTACACCATAAAATAATATGGCTTTAGAGGTGAAACTATATAGTTTGTCTCTAAATATATACTTAAACACTGTTCAGAACAGAAAAATGGTTTTCTGCATTTTGTCATATTTCATGTTTTATTAGGGTTTTCGTTCAAAAGGATCTGTTCAGTCTCTTCACTGTCATAATACTGTTCCGTATTAGTAAAGGAAAAGACTGATATCTATAAATTATACAGCTGTATCTGTTCAAAAGTAGAAGTGCAAAAGCATTTATCTCATTTAAATATGGCATCTAATGTAGTGTTAGAACTAGGAAGTGATTGGTTTTCTATCATATAGTAGATTTTATATAGCTCTGAGCAGCAGCAATAATAATTTATCCATATTTATGTTGTAAGAGGCTTAATTCTAAATTGTGTGTATCTATTTTGTGCTCAGAAAAAGAGACAGTACATCAACATCCTAAGAAACATAAAACCCAACAATTTTTAATTTAGCTTCTCCTCAATGTGTGTGTTTTCAAATGCTTTATGACTACATGTAAATTTTCTGCTAAATACATGGCTCTTATTTACCAGAAGTAAAGAATCATCTCTTTGGGGTGTGGGGAGGGATGAACTAAACAGCTCTCCAAACTTTATCAAAGAAACAAAAAACCAACCGCCACGCCAAAAACGTTCTCATCTTCTGAACTGGCCAGCCTTTAAGCTTGTCATAGTCATATTCCTCAGGGGAGGGCTGCATGTGGTCAAACAGAGCCACCTACAAAAAGAGCGGGGAAGGAGAAGGATGTCCTTTCAGTTCAAAGACTGAAAATTGTCCTTTTGGGGTATTCCAGAGCCTTGAACTCCCTGTGCCTGCGCAAACGCAAATTGACTGCTGCCTCCGAGATGCTGCAGTAGTGGCTTTATTCCAGAGAGGCCCCTAAAGATACTAAATCCTTTAAGCTCCTGTAATTTCTGTTCCCAGTATGGCAGGGGAAGGGACATTGGCAGCATGGTCAGAAGGTCAGAAGCAGTGTCTTAGCCTTTTTTGACCTGTGATTTTACAGGTGTTCTCTCTTTGCTGATTTCCGCAGCATTACATTGATTTCCAGAGCATTATGGTATTGAAAGCTGATCAAGAGAAAAAGCAATTGAACCTTTTGGCATATTTTGATCTGTCTTCAGCTGGTATGGTTGGTCATCACCCCAGCTTGTCTATTAATACTGTTACTGTGTTTGATCGCCTTGAAGAGCAGTGTAATTAAAAAGTCGATTTGCTGTCATATTTTTATTTCTAGTTGCGTTGAAGATGGATTAGGAGGTCTCATTTCTTTTCACTTGGCATTTTTAATGAAAATTCAGCCCATCAGAATAATTCGGTGGCTTTATTCTACATCAGGAGACCTGCAGTTTAAGGTCATACAAGTGACCACAGCATATACATGGTTTTGAGTGTACTTCTAAATACAGAGATAAATGTATTGGGAAGTTACCAATCTCTCTTTCTCTCACTGTTAGATGCCATATGATTTCCCAAAAAGATGTATTGTAGTATCCACTACTAAAATTTTTTAAGGCTCTAAAGCTATGTTGTATCTGCTTGTTCTGCTTTCATATTATAATTTATATAGTTGTATCAGCATTTTATGTATGTAGAAATTTGTTTTTTAATATAGATGAGTGAGAACTGTCAGGAATTGATAGGAAAATGTTCATGCTTTCTGACATAGTACTAGAAAAGTTGAACAAACAGGATAGTATATGTTAATCTGCTATATGCCTAAGAACTGCGGCAGAGAATCAGCATTTGCATTTGATTGGAAAAGCAAAAGATTTACTTCTTGTTAACAGAGCTTTATTTGCAATAGGAAAACATATAATGGTTTTCTCCAGTACTTTTTCAGACAGTAGAGCAAGCAGCAAAACCTGACTACTTTTTGATAGAACGGTCCTTGCATTTAGAAGTGGATTCAACAATAAAAGGGACCTATATAGAATGGCTCAAAACATTGTATACTTACTGTGATACTAAAGTAGCAAAAGAATTAGAAACACATAATATAGGTGGTCTGCCTGCCCTCCCCCTGTCCTTGTTCCCCTTGCCCTGATAAATTGCAACTTGTTTATGGAGAGAATGAAGGAGCAGAAGCTTGCTGGTGGGCAGCGCTAAAGAGAGGTATGTGTATGTTGACAGGGGCAGAAACACAAACCTGTCTGCAGTGCAGTACGCTTGAAGGAAGGGAGGAGTGAACTCTTGTTAACAGTTTATTTTAGATGAGAAATTTATTTTGGAAGAGATGAATGTTTGAAATGTTTTCATGATTTATTTATTTTTTTATTTAAAAATAGAAGAAACATTGCATGAACTAATATAAAGTATTTTGGGAGGGGGATGGAATTGGGAATGGATACCTTGTTCTTTGTACAATCAAAACTCATGTTATTTCAGTTGTGTGTAACAGATGGAAGGAAATACACCGTTATCCAAAGAGAACCTAATTATCTTGTGCTTGTTGAAGAAAAATACTTTGATTTCAGTGGGATTTGTTTGCCAGGTGAATCTCAGTTTAGAACCTGAGTTAGACACACCTGTGATCAAGTGTTTGGGTTTCCTTACTACAGCTGCTGTAAAATCTCACACAGTGTTATGGATTCAGCTCTAACTCAGATATATGAGTGAAGGTCTTGGAAATTTTAAAGTTCTTGTATTGATGGATCTCCATCAGATTATTCTTGTGAGTCTTCCACAGAGAGATGTGTGCAATTTTTCTTTAAACAGCCACAACTATAATGAGGTTACGTTAGAATCTGATTTGGAAACCCTGCTGTCCATGTTGAAGCCTTGCCTCACAAACTGCCTGGTCCTGAGAAGGCTCATGTACTATTGATAGAGTTTAGCAGTCATGGCTTCCTGACCTTGCTTCCCTGGGAGAAGCCTTCTGCCTTAATGTTGAAAGTATTCTAGTGTGATAGCTTTCAGAGAGACCACAAAATTTTCATTAATAAGAATAATTACACATGAGTAGTTAATTGCTATTAATATGTTGGGAAAGACAGATGCGAAATATCTGTGTATCTGACCTTTACAACCTGCTTCTCTCTAATTATGCCAGTGCCAGGAAGGGCTGCTTGCACAGCCTTTTGATGCCTGTCCTTGTCAGCAGGACAACACGAGCTTTTATTTCCTCAGGGTATTCTGCTACAGATGTTACAGAAGGTTAATTTATATGGAGTAGCATTTCACTGACACTTCCACGGAGGTGAATCCTCTCAGCAATGTGACACTTGCAAAAAGTAATATGTTGTATATACGGAGGGCCCTATTAATGCAGTTACTCTGGAACTATAAATTCAGTCTTAGACTAGACTAACACTTTTTTAAAAATATGTTAGTTTCTAATTATTGATTTAGCTGGCTGTTTTGTTTAAATATGGATTAGGGTTTTTTAAATACAAAACTCATTTAGAAAAATATCTTCTTTCCTAATCTAACCATCTTCTGCTGTTGTCGTGGAACATTTCTGAGAAATAGTATTTTATTAGGTAACTTTTAAAAGTTTCAGTGTTTACTTCCTCGGAGAATATGTTAAAAGGAAAATTGAACTGTTATGGCTGAGGTAGTTGAAAGCTTTAAATCTGGCTTATGTGGTAAAAATTTTATTCAGAAAGTGTTTACGTTTGAAATGTTAATGATCACAGTGGATATAAACTCTGCTTTTTCCACCTGACTGTAGAGCTGCAGGAGTCATTTTTGAAGGATTTCAGATTGACAACATTTTGAGTACCATTAAAATAGGTTAGTGCAGTTTGCTTTCTTTCTCTATCAAAATAATATTTTAAGTTAGATTTCATGTGCATGGATTTTTTATTTAGGGAAGCACTGGTGTATAAATAGAAATGTCAGTGATAAAAATTGGACATTTTTTTATTCTCAAAAGCACTTTTGTTGACTGCTTGTACATATAGTAAAGATTATCTGATTAATTTTGTTGCAGTAGAAACTGCAAATCTCTGAAAGATTTTTTTGAGTGCTTATTTTGTCATAGCAAACTTTGTAGGAGGTTCTGTGGTGTACCAGCTGATACTCCCCCTACCCTTTCAATAGATTATTTGACAAATCTTAAACTTCCTGTCTGCTATGAAAATAATTACCAGCAAACTTTGCTTTGTTGAAATTGCTGTTGGAGGTATGTTGCATTACTTGAGTAGTTGAAGAGACAGCTTGAATTTTATCTGTAACTACGTAAAGCTCCTCTTCTTGTTCCTCTTGTATAGTAGTAGCCTCTAGGCCAGTGATGTTGAGATTGGTATAAAATGCACTTTTTCAAATCAGTGAATGTGAAAAGAAGTATGTCATACTGTCTATTTCAAGTTTTCAATATATCTTCTAGTATAGTGTGCTTGAATAGATTGACACAGTCAAACTCCTTATAGGCCCAAGGTTTCAAGCAGACACACAAAATCTATTCATTTAAGGAGCCTTTGGTACAAAGGTGTTGAAAGCAAATGGTAAGACTTTTAATATGAATTTACATAAAGGTAATGCCTTTACCTGATGCACGTTCATCTTCCCATGGCAAATGGATGCCAAAGCAGTGCGGAGAGTATAACGCTCCCTTTTGAAACAGATCCAGGTGGCTCCAAAATCCTTTTCCTTTTTGCTTTGCCAGAATTTCCTCAGCTGTTGCTGCAGTCAGCACCTTAGCAAAGAAGGGAAAAATAGAAGCAAATACGCCTGAAACCTGCAAGCTAACTTCTGTTGCTGCTCAGTAGGGTGGGGGATAAGAGGAGGAGCAAGACAGGAATGGATTGCTTTTAGGGCATGAAAAGGGTTTGAAAAGTTTTTTAGGTATCAAAATTAACTACTGCAGATCTAGGTCTAGAAGTTTTTCCTGCCCTGTTAAGAACGGTAGGGAGATGATATTACCAGCAGAGCAACTAATAAAATTATCTATTTGGACTAAGCTTTTTATTTTCAAATAGGACTGAAAATTATCTGGTGCTTCATTCTCAAATTATAGCTCAAGTATTCCATGAACCATACGATTCTGTATAGTAGCTTTTGTTTATGCTTCAGGGGAAAAATACTTTGGTTACCAAGCTTCCTAGAATTGCTCTTTGTTCCTTTTAATGCAGTTCAGAAAGGTGTAGATGTTAAAAGTGTTAATTAGAACCAAAATAGCAGAAAATGAATAGAGTCTGAAGTATCTACTTTTGACAAATTTCTACTTAATTAATGTTTCTGAACTGAGAGAATGAGGGCTTTATTGCTAAATCAGTCCTTCTTACACTAAAAAATATTAAAATAAACTGTAAATTGATACTGCTGTAATACAGCATAACAGAAGTAACACACATCCATTGTTTTATGTAGAATATGACAGTGCTGAACTCTGTTGTGTTGCAGTCCTTTAATCCAATCATCGCACTTGAGCAAATATTCCATGGGGCCATCAGAATTTCCACTTATGCAAACTGCCCTTACTGACAGGGAATTTCTTGAAGGTATTGAATGGAATACTCTTAGTATGAGATATCAGAGGAGATTTGATTTCATAGAAACAGATCTTCCCCTTTATCTGTCACTCTGCACTCCTGTATACAGAGCTTTTTGGATTCCAGGGTCCTTGAAAAGCCTGGGAAACATTACCAAATTCCTAACTTTATTATTATTGTTGCTGTTGTTTACTACACAATGATACAGGAGGAAACTAAAGTACTTTTGATCTTAAAGTAGAAGTTGTTCTTTGTGATGCAAATCCTACTGGAAACACACAGTGCCCCATTCTGTTGTGCGCTGTGCTCTTGTCAACAGCTTTCAGATAATTAGTTTGAAGATCTGACTCGCTGACTCTTGGTCAAAGCTGATTGCTACTCTAACAATAAATACAGCAGTAGAAGAGGCATACTTTTTTTCTTCAAAATTTAAACCAGTAGCTTTCATTATAAAGTCAAGTAGTAGAATTTTTGAAGCTCTATTTAGTTTTTCCTACAGATTTTTTTTATAAAGAAATACAGAAATGGAGATGTAACCAAGCAACTAGTAATAAGTTAATTAAATTACAAGATCTATTTGAATGAAAGCAAGTTAATAGAACTGTAACATGGTGAATACAATCACATACACCAGGTTTAATTTTAGAAGTTTTCATCTGAAATATTTAGCTTTGAAATTAGAAATAGTTGCGTGTGTTTTAATATTTATGCCAAGGTTTAAGCTTTCTCTTAAAAAGTTAAATAGCCTCATTAGATCTGGTCAAAATATATTTTATCTGGAGGAAATGTAATTTAATTTAATAATGTAATGTAGTTTAATTTAATAATGACTGGAATTGAATGGGTTTATATATTGTAGGATAAAACAGAATATAATTTATGGTTCTTAACATAAAAGCATTAAAATCTTTAACCTGATGCTAACCCTACACAGCAGGGAATGTTTCTGCCTATTTAACATAGAATGTTGCTTTAAACCAAGAGAAAATATTTTTATTGAAACCTTTATTTTAGTTTGGCCAAGGACAGGGAATGCTGAATTAAATAGATCTGAAATACCAACACTTTCATTATCAGTCTCTTCTTGGCAAGTGTTGAGAAAGAATTTTGAAAGTCATATAATTGGATCATGTAACAAAAGAATCTCTATTATGAGGCAAGTAATGGGAAGCTAAATTTTGTTGTTTCTTGTGCACTTGCAAACCGTTAGTTAACAGTGTGGATTTGATTGCCATTTCTGTGTAGTAAGTTTTTAAAATGGGCTCAACTTAAAATGATGGGCGTTATCTATTTAATTCTATAATCTGTAATTAAATTTTGAGTTTTATCTTCCGATGCTTTTGTGTTGTATACTTTATAGCTGAATAAATTGTAAGGGTAGAAGAGGTCATAGTACATGAACTTATTGATTTCTTAAAGTAACAGCCCAAACGACCTTGATCATGAACTGCAAAACTTCCTTTGGAGTTGTGGCATATAGTCCAAAATATTTTTTGAAATATTTCAAAAAATATTGGTGATCTGGTTTTGCCTTTGTGGTGAGCAATCCATCATGCTCATAGATACAGTATTCCAATGGTTAATAGGTCTTAGTAAAAATCAATATCTTAGTCTAGATTTGTCTAGTTTTGGCATCCCACTATTACTAGCTGCTTATGCTTCTTTTTACTTAGTTGTAGAGCTGCACTTTGTTCACGGTAGGACGTTTTGTTGGCCAGGGGTTTGATGTAGAGCTATCTAGCGTTCTGCTGTAATGAACTGGGTAGAGAAACTCAATATGCTTTTAAAGCCAGTTTTTCTTGGAATATAAACTATAAGAGTTACCTTTGACAATGGAACTAGAGAAGAGAGGGTAGAAATTCTTAAAGGTTTTTATATGAATCTTCTCAGAACCCAGGAAGCTTTGTGGGGAATCCTTGCTAGCTTGCTTCCCTTGGTAATTTTCCGAGCGGCAGTGCACTGCTGTCTTTCTCTCTCTCAGGTTACTAACACAGTTTCTTCCGCTCTGTGCAACCCGGCTCGTACCACCTGCTCTTGCCCACTCCTCGAGCTCTGCTTCATGCAGACCCTCTGTCCCATCTCTTGCAGTCTCAGTGATCTACCTGCTTTCAGTAAGCCCAGTTGCTCTGTAAGAGGAAGCTCATCTGGGAGCAGCTTGACTTAACACACGTGCTTCTTAATGCGTATAGCACCACGCAGAGCAGAAGAGACACTGCTCATCAGGTCTTTTAGTCTATGGATTCTGTGATTTAAGAGATTTTAAAATTCTAATTTACATATTAGAATTCTGATTATAGAAGCAGGCTAAATTTGAGTGTATTTATTCTGAACTCTTTTCCTGAATTAATGATTTGAGAATATAGAAAACAATTGGATCAGATATATTGAGATATAAAAATATCAATTAGCTCATTAAGATAAAATAATAATAGTAATTTAAAATATGTTGTAATAACAATAACAACAAAATATCAGTACAACTTGATTTAATCAGAAGTAAGCCTGTATTCTTAGGGTTGTATGTTGATAAAATTTTGAGTTTCTGCAAAGCTTGGAAGAGAGTATATATACAGACTGCTATCTGTTAGTATAACGGATCTTGAAACTTCATACATATTATTAGGGCGGTGATTATTTAGGGAAATAGGTAAGAAGAAATGTTAGTCTGAAATAAGGTAAGGTACGAATGCGCAGGGCTTTGGCTATTCCTGTAAATTTCCCATGAGCACACTACTAGCCATAAAAATGTTATTTATGCCTTGGTGAAATGACGTGAGCTGCTTGTCTGGATTGTGGGGAAAGAGAATGCACATCTGTTTATTGTGGAGAAGCTGACTTCCCTGATAAGTCAGAAGTCTTCATATTAAATTCAGCATCTGGCTGATCCAGCAGGTAGCTTGTGCCTTTTCCCCAGATAATCTTGCATTAACTTAGTACAGGCCCAGCTGATCTCACTGCTTCATAATGCTTGGTGCTCATAAATTTTCAGTTTTGCTTCTGGTTGTGTCCTTCTGCATCTCTGTCAGGTAAACTATAAATTCTGTGGAATAAATGATAATAAATGTTACTATGCGTAGTCCACGTGAGGCAAAGCTTTGTGAGCAAAATACCATGCTGCAAGTTTTTAATCTATTTATATAGTAGTTTACAGCAACAAGCACATTTGCCTCTGGCTATTCTTGCTGCTTCACAAACCATAAATGTGTATATTAAAATGTATATATTTTTAACCACGTTGAATATATGCATACATGTTTGATGTGGTTGGAAAAAGTCTGTAGTGTCAGATGTTAGGCTACAGTGTCTCAAAATAAGTTGCTTTCCACAAAATATTTCATAATGTAAAAAAAAAAAAGTTCATTTAAGGATGACTTTGTGACCTTTCAGAGAGCTACAAGACAGGAATTAATAGGAAAAAAACCCCACAGATGCAGTATTAAAAGTACCGGAAACACAGATTTGCAGAAGCAAGCTTAACATGTGAATTCCTGATTTTTCTCAAAGTACTCTAGACAGTAGTGTTGAGTAATATGTTTCATTGGCACAGAAGGTAACATTTTCTAAGTGTTAGTGTCTTGACTATCAAACCACTGAAAATCATGAGGGGAAGTAGTGATTGAAATGCCAGCAATGAAAAGAAAATCCTGTTTTGTATTCATCTCCAAAATGAAAGTGTGAGGAGTGAAATAAAAACTTGCTTTTACACATGTGGTTTCATATAGTCTCATCTGATACAATATTTACATCAGTTTTGGAGGACTTAAGTTACTTTCCATATAAAGACTACTTCTTCCTTGTAGTAGAAAGTCATTCTTCAAACCATATTTAATGCATGCTCTTCCTTTTTACTGTGCTCCTGATTTATTCATATGCAGTAGTTATTTTGCTTTACATATTTGCCCATTTTCTTCTATATAGCAGGCATAAAAGTATGTGCACCCCTTTGGTATTAGCATCCCTACATTTTCCGTACCTATGTATTTGATATAATTGCTTATGGCTAAAGTTTTCAGTGAGTCAGCTTTCACACAGTTGTGTTTGATTTGAGGTTGTATCATATTTTGAAATTCAGTTCAAAGTGAAAGTGCAAACTACTCCTGGGAAGATGGCTCATTCTGGAATGGCTTATTAATCCTTGAAACTTTTTCTTCAAACACTTTGAGGGGCTCTGTAACAGAAAAATGCTTTTTATGTGCTTTAGTCAGTACAACAAATGGGTGTTTGCCCATAAGAAGCGATACAGTAAGATTCAATATGTTGCCGAAAGAAACTTTTGAAGCTTGCTGAGCTCAAGCTCACAGGACTGGACCTGCAGAAATCTGAAGCTGCTCTTGATTTATGTATTCTGGTACATAAATTCTTGATTCATACTCTTTGCAAATAATATCCTCAGATGCATGAAGGTATTTAAGAAGTTATATGATCTCAAAGTTATCACTTAACGTCTATGGACAAGGCATTTGGTTGAAGTAGCTTGCCCGAGGCCAAACAGCTGGCCATGAGCAGAGCTGGAGTTAGGAGACAGACGTGTTACCCTGTGAAATGTTTGTTCCTCTGACATTACTTTCTTCCAGTGTTGCTTAGTACATGAATATTGCTGTATCAGAAATATATGTGCTAGGTGTCCTATGTATGACTTATTGCTAGTGGTGTAAATGCTACAGAGGAGGACTTAAAAGTTGTTATGATAAATACTGTATGACAGAGAAGTTCAGTACTTGGCATTCAGTAATACACATAAATTGCTAGTTGTTATTAGGAAAGAGATACAGAACATGACATAATATTTTGTTATGCATGTCACAGTTTAAACCCACATATTGAATGCTGTGTATAGTTCCAGTTGCCTCATTGGAAAAGCATAAGAGAAAGGTGACAGGAATAGTGATAGGTATGATGACTCCTTGTCTCAAATAGGACAGATCCAATTTTATAAAAGGCATTACTGGCCTGAAAAAGGTCAATAGGGCATAACTAGTCTTAATTTTTCTTAGCAAAAGATGTCACCAAGTGAAATGGCAAGTTTTAGAACAAAGGAGTATTTTTGGGACAGCTCATAATGACATCATGGAACCTGTTGTAAAGAAGTTAGTTTAACCATTTTTTTCATCTGAACTTCATGCCTACTGTTTTGAAGCATCACTTCAGGCACTGGTTATCAGGAAAATGTTACTCCACTTGCATGGCAGTTAGCACTCCCAAAGTGCACACTAGCTTGTTACACCCCCAGCTGATAGATTTGGAGGTGTTCCTCTCTCTATAGGCATCGGTTAATTCTGGACATGTCAAGTCCTGGTATGCGACCACTGGGTAGATATCTGTCCAGTGTGCAGTGTTAACTGCGCTGGATCTCAATGTATATCACTATTGTTACTGACAAAAGCCTTCATCCTTGACACCCACAGAAAATTGTCATTTGCGATGCCATTGAGATACTTATATTGCACAATCTTTATAGAGAGCTGTGGGGATTAGGCTTCTGTTGGTAGAATTGTCCTGTGATTGACTTCACTTGGAGGGCTCTGATGATCATCTCTGGCTAATATTAAGAGACAAAAATGGAAGTTAAGAGAAAGAATGGAGGGAGAGAATATATCAGGTTCTGTAAATCCCTTTGATTCTTTTGTAGCGTCCATAAAATTAAGATGATCTACTTTGGGACATTCTGAAGTCCGCTGTATGTTTGTATCCGCATTTAAGAAATGTGCAGGAAAAAATATTCACAAATAATCTCGCTGAGAATATTAATAATTTTCTAAAAGGTGCTAATTCTCAGATTGCTGTCACCATACTGTCTGCTATTCCTAAAGATTGCCTTTTAAACAAAATCAAATGCCAAAATGTGTTGATGTGTAATTTTACATGTTGTTGTACAGTATCACTGAGTAGAAGCTTCCTTACAGCAAAAATATTACATTATGAGAAAAAATAAGGAATCTCACGGTTTTATAGGGGACAGGGACATCTGAGAGTTACCACTGTGTGTGTATTCACAGTGCAAGAAGACATTTGTATGTGAAAAGTTTGTTATCCTTCACCTTTTCCAACTGTCCTAGATTGTGACAAAAACAATTCTCAGACAAAAAAAGAGCTTTAAACCGGAGGTATAAGTAAGACAAACTTATGGTACATTAAAACAATTTTGCAAACATGTTCCAATCAAAGCATTATTCATTTTTACAGAAATCTGGTTCTGCACGTATATGGAAGTGTAGATTTAGGGCTGCAAACCTCTCTTTGCCCTAGAGTTTTCAGACTTTCCACATTCCCAGACCTTCTGAATTGCTGTCTACAAACCTATGTTCCAGTATTTTTCTAAAGAAACGGTATTTATAAAGTCTTTGTCTGCTGTTCCTCCCCAGTAATGTTTGAACCAACAGAACAATTTCAACCAAATCTGACAGAAGAAGATAGATTTTAAAGAGAGAAAAATCCCTGAAGTAGAGATAAAAGTAACTGAGTAGAGGATATAACGTGAGTGAGTGTTCCCACTAAGAGGAAGACTGCAGCATGACTTGAACACTTTTCCTCTTTGGCTGGTGAGCTGCTCTGCCGAGGACATCCACGTTGAGCAGGCAGCACACACAGTTTGCAACTGGTCCCTGACCTGTGGTGTTCCTGTATGGTGGCAGATACTGGACAGTGGAAAGATAGAAGTAAAAGGACTCTTTAAAAGGAGAGGTGATAAGAAAACATAGAAGAATGCAATGTGAATAAGTAATGTGATTGAAACAAAACGTCATAGTAGACCAGGCTTCATTTGTTACAGTACTCGTGGAACAACTGGTTTATTTTTAGGACTGTTTTTCCATTTGTTCTTCAGAAGTTAAAGTTTCTTCCAAATGTAATTTTAAGTATAGCTGTAGTGATCATCACAAAAAATTTTTTGACCATGAACAAACATTTTAATGTTAACTGTTTTTAAAGAGACATTGTACTTTTCTTTTAACCACCAGTCATAAGGTCACTGGTGAGAATAGAGAAGGTACAATGAATGTCCTATGTTAGCATTTTAATACTCTATAAGTTTAGCTTTAATGGTGAACTTTTGGCAACATACAACTGCAAGCTATTTTTAGTCTCTTCTACCTAAAATCCAAATGGAGTACAGGTAAGCAGAAGTTCTTTTGTCATTGCAGCAGATTTAGGACACCATAGTGCCTTTTAATCAAGCTCAGCTAGGATGCAAGGACTGTCTCCCACAAAGCTCATACTCCGTCTTTCTACTTTTTGAGAACTGAACTAGTTGCTCAAATGAGAATAAAGTTGGCATAAATGACTTGTGCCATGGAAGTATCGGAGCTACTGCGATATTTTCCTGGAATATCATTACAGGTGGAGAAGGGATGAAGGGAGAAGAAAGAAGATTAGAACAGTATATGCTTCTGAAATGCAATTATTTTATTTTTTTCCAGGATATGTCCCTTTATTGAGTTGTCAGTAAAATAACTAATAAGGAAACAAAAAAAAATTCTATGGTGATGTACAAATGGATTATCTCACATACTATTTTATCTAGAAAATATGGTGGGGAACTACCCTACCTTATAGATGACTTTTAAATTAACGCTTCAGATTTCAGAAGCATCCAGACACCAGTGTAGACGCAGGTTGCATACAACTTCAGGCTGGCAATATGGTGGGTTTTCAATGTTTTCTCTGCCATACTAAAAAATGCACATTTCATAGAATTAATCAACTAAAAATATATCCTTTTAATATCTCTGTGAGGGTTTTTGGTATTAAAGTGCTAAGTTAATTTCTGTTGTTGAAATGGCATGAGTGACCAGTATTGGAATAATCAAGATGCGAAGGAGATAGTTGTTAATTTATATTTTTGTTCTATAAAATGGGAATTCAATGCATATTCATAGTTGCACTTTAGATCTTTCTGTGAGTCATTTCTGCATTTTGCCAAACTGCCTAACTTTTTCAGTATTGCTGCTGGAAATTGTTCCTTCCTGAAAGTCATTGTACTGTGAAAGTATTGTATATTGAATATAATCTTCAGTGTTTGTTCTCTTGCAATATGTCTAACAATCATTTTGACACTGATTTAAGCTGTGTATTAGTGTCAAATGAGTGAGAGAGTTTTGGGGAATATAGCTGTCTTTCAGACTAGTTTTTCATGTTTTATTGCTCAAACTATGGTGACTGAAAAATGCAAGGCAGAATTGCAACGTTGGTAGGAGACATGTTATTCTGATGGCATATACAGTCAGTAAAATTAATTAAAATAATTATTTTTACATATTTTCATATTACTTATTTAATACACATTCATTCTTAGGCTTATGTCCTCTTAAGAAAGTTGAGAACATTGCATCACTAGAAAGTGATGTTTGCAAGAGTTCTTTCCTCATTTTTAGTATAGTTCAGTGAATAGGTTTTGTTTTAATCAGCTATCAAAAATAGCATGGTGTCAGAAATGTGAAGAAGGAATAACAGTGATTGGAGTAGGAAAAATAAGTAATAAATGCACCACATTTTCAAACTTTTTTGAGTATATCTAGGCCTCCTTAGTCTTAATAATTTCCATGGTACTCTTTATTTATTTTTGGGGGTATGTTTACAAATCTTACTAAAGATATGACTACAAATAAATTCCTTTACAGTGGAAAGATAAAATAACCTGTTAGGGTTAGGACTTAAATAATTATTATTTTTTTCTTTCGGTATGGAAGGTCCCTTGTTATGGGCTGTCCCTTGTAAAGGCATGGTAAAAACTGATTTTTCAGTCTGTGCAGATTTGCATGGTGTTGTCTCTTATTAATAAGTGTGCATCTCAGGACTGCGATGATAAAAACTCATTCTTGATATACTCTGAATAATTATACTTAAAACAGTTTTCAGAAATGTGTAATCCAATCAAAAACCAATTTCTGGAATGTATGTGTGGGCTAACTCCTTTTGAAATTGCAGTTTGCTTTCTATAGCTAATGCCTGTCCTGCAGTGTTCCTTAGTATTTTGCAAAATGTATTGCATCAAGTTGATATTGCAGAAATAATCAAGGCTTATCAGAATATTAGTGATAATTAAACCTTTTCCCAGTTGTTTGCCAGAGAGGTCATGTCAAAAGAGAATTTACAGAAAAGTGCATGGGTTCATTACAGATGAATTGATAGCATTTGGCTTGAGGCTGCCTCCTCCTTGGAATCCCAGAGCATAGTATTTCCATGTGTAGATTCATGCATGGTGGGTACACTCTCTTGATGTCATTCGTTGCAAGAAATTCAGAAGCAGAGGTTATCCTGAATACTCAATGTATGATTCTTTTTCTGAGGACACAAATGACTGAAAGGCAAAGTTTCCCCTGTTCTTTGTTTCAAAAGTAATTCACCTTTGAATTAATGAGATGTTCATTCTACTGAAGAACATAAGAGTCTTCTGCAATCCTGCATGTCTTTTATTTATGCTTTGTTCAGTGATCTGATCAGTCAGATCAAGACCTGTATAGATACTTGACCTGTCAAGGAAGTCTCTAGAGGTGACCCCTGTATGGAATAACCGAATATGCTTAGTTTTTTTATCTCAAAAGGCAATGTACCTACCTCAGATACCTACCTTAGAGATGAATCTTTATCTAGATAGTAAATGTTAATTTTGCCTGTAAGCAAAACACAATGGAATCACTTCAAAGGATTTCTGATACTCTCAAAAAAAAATGTATAAAACATAAATGTGGAATATGTATATAGATATATTATTCAAAGAAACATGAATAGAATTATGATCTTTTTTTCTTTCACTACATTCATCTTTTTGTTCGTTTTAACTCTTACAAGTTAAGACAAAATGGGAGGAGATTAAGCAGTTGTATTGGTTAAGGCTGAATGTGTTGTGGGCAGAGTGAACAGCAGGACTGTGTGTGATCTGGCATCTCTCTTCTGTTTTCTTTATTGTTGCAGCTGAGGGAATGAAATAAGCCAGTGCATTTGTTTTACTTATTAGAAAGATAAGCTTCATAAATATTGGTGGCTGGCAATCTGGTTAGTCCTTGAAGGCATATTCCTCCATTTGTGTTTTATATCAATATGCGATATCTTATTTTGTGATTCTCCACCAGCATAAGCTGCATTATTGTTGATAATTTCCTGTGTTCTGTACCCTGAATACTTCTTTCTTCGCTCAGTAGAAGGAGGAAATGGAAGATATTTGGCACTCACTTGTTTTTGTTTTAAACTGTATCATTTTACTAAAAAGTCTTAGTGCTAAAATTCATGTCTGGAAAAAAAAAAACCACCATGAATCTTATTGTTGATTCTTATTCTTTTGAAGGATGATGTTCAGTACTGTTGCTCTGAGCATCGTTTCTGCTTTAATGTAGTGTTATTCTATTTGAAAATTTCAGTCATGCAAATGAAAGACGGATTCTTCTTGCCTGCAAGGGAATGTAAAGGGGAGCCTCATGTGGCTCTGCCTTTCCCTAGTTCCTGGCATGGCTCTTCAGATCTGCCATAGCAGGGGACCACTGAAGCCTTTTTTAAATTGCTGTGTTCTACCAGCTTTCTGAAGGAATAAAGAGTAATCAGTTGAGAAATTTTTTGAATTGTAAATTTATTTTTGACTCTTCTCCAAAGTTTTGGGAAGTATAACTCTTCCAGCACAGCAGGGAAGGATGCCTATATCAAATATCTTGGTGTAGTCCTAAGACTGTGAACGAAATCATAGTGAATTTCCCAGGGCACTGTTGAAACAAAGTGACATTATAGTTTAGCTGAACTTGAATCACAGTTGAATAACTTTAGCTGAATTTGAATCACAAATTATCCTTCATTAATCAATCTACTTATAAATTAATTATTCAATCTGGTGTATGCAATATTTTTGTTTATGACTGATAAGGAAAATGGGAACTCTGTAAAAGTTTAGTAAGGAAACAATAGCATGAATGTAGACTGTTTCCAAAGTCAAAGGTGAAAATAACACATACCCTTCTAAAGAGGATTTTTCATCAATAAATTTCAAATCACTCTGCAAAAAGGTTTTGTGTTCACACTCACATTTTACTGATAGTCCAGCTGTATGTGCAAATCTATAATTAAAGCCAGAAACTTCGACTGGGAAGGAGTCTGTCAGAACCTGGAGACTTTGTTAGTGTGACCCAGTCCCTAAACTTTCATTGAGGCTTTGATTCACGAATAGGCAGAATAAAAGGAAAGATAAGATGGTCCTTTATCTTTTCCACTACAGCTGGTTTTGATGCTACAGTAGGAATTTCAAAGATCAACTCTAGCTGTATTAAACTCAACTGTTGAAATTCCATGACACAGACTTAAGATTTACTAGCTTTCTTTTAATAAATTGGGTGAAGGGGATGGTTTTGAAATGTGTAGTCCTGGATGAGACTTTTTAAAATTTTTAATGTGATGACCAAGCAGCCTAGATAGTGTTTTATTTTAGCTGAAATCTGAGAGATTCACGTAATTATATGATCGTAGAAGTTGAGACTTCTGCAAAGAAACAATGATGATTAAATAGAAACCGGTAAGGTTGCTTGCTGTTGTGCGTGATGTTGCAATGCTGTTGCAATTCCTACAATCAAGTGTCCTTCACCCCTGTCTTTCAGGAGTACAGCGAAGATATTCTACTAGGCTCTGGCCTCGGCCTCCCTTTGCATTGCAAAATTTTTTCTCCTTTGGTGGAGAGCTGCTGTAAAGGCTAGATCTTAAAATAGTTTTATTCTTAAAGACAGAAGTTATGAGAAGGCCTGGAGAATTTATTTTGTGTGACCTGAACCTCAAAATTACTGAAAAAAAACAAATGAAAAAAAGGAGAGTCAGGTCATGAAGAGAATTAAGCTAGTTTATTATTCCAGGTGCAAGATGACATCTCAAATTGTGAGTTGTTATATCATTTTAAATAATTGCCTCAGAGCACAGCTAATTAGTTTTGTAGAATTAGTTTAGGACTATGATAACATTTAATTAGGAAGGCCTATTAGCATTTCTTCTACTGATTGCTTTGTATAGAATATCAGCTTTGACTTCTCCAATTAATTCTGCTAACTCCATGTCATAATAAATCAATTGGCTTTGCTTTTTGTTTAGGTACTAATTCTTTGTGGCTCTAAAGCTTTTGGAGCTTAGTGGTATTAATGCATCTTCCTGAATTCTAGGAATATTTTATCTTGTTTGTATGTTGTAGTTAGTAAGGTGAAAAATATAATACTGTAGTTTAAAAGCAGCATTAAGTTGTCATAGCCCTTCAGCGTCTAACACTTGCCCTTGGTCGTTGGGTTAACTGCCTCTTATACTCTTTGCCAGTAGTTTCGTACTGCTCCTGCAAGTACATCACACTGAGCCCTCAGAGCAAACATTCAGTAGCTTGCTTTCTGAGGAAACTTTTAATGTGGAAATTAGACATACTGAATTTCATGAATAATGTATATCTAACTTTGTGTACACTTTCATAATGTAGTGTTGGCTCTCCATCATAATCCACAATGACCACTCCTTCAAGGTGTTGCAGATATGTTTATCTTTTCTGCTGTACTTGTGCCAATGTTGATAAAAACATAAGGCACACTGAACATTTTTTTTTTAATGCCTGTTTATGTGTTGATTGATGTTTTTATGCCTCCACACAATATAGGAATGTAAAAACAGTTGAAATCTTGTTTTCTTTCAAAATATGCAATGGAGATACAATTTGACCCTCAGATATATCAATTGGGAATTCTTCTCTCAAGTAAGATTTAGGTTAGTGAAGAGGGAAACTATTCAAATTCTTGTTTTTCATTTGAAAAACACTAAAAAAGATCCAACTGTTTTTGGTTTAAGGTTACCAAAAATATTTGTAGAGCATGCATTGATGAAAGACAACATCTTCCTAGAACAGTGATCGGAAAGATTGTAAACTATGGGCATGCATATGGAAAGAAGACGCAACAAAATTTTTTACTAATTTCACATAACTCAATGGGAGTTTGTGTATTACATGGCAACGTGAACACTGAATATTTAAGGTGGTCACATATTGAGCGCATGTTTATTCTTGGCCTCTTACGCTTGTGCCTTTCTGTTTCCCTACATACTGAGATTTCTGTCTGCCCACACTGGGCCAGGTTTTTTACGTTTCAAGCATTAAAATGATAGTTAAGCTGATGTAATCAAGTTAATGATTGTTTTGACATATTTTGAAAGGAGGCGAAAGGAGTAATTAACGCAATGAGTAGCTGGTATGGAAGATGCTGCTTAAATTGTAGTTGTTTAAAAGCCAAGCAGTTATACGTATCCAGAATTTTATTCACCGTTTTTTCCCTTAACTTGTACAAACTCGTGTTACATGATATTCACAAATACTTTTCCTCTTTAAGATACCCATACCTTCATCAAAAGGGATTTAAATTGTTTTAAGACTAAGAAGAGTGTGTGATAAAAGTGGGAGATAAATGGATGATTTTGAAATGGCTGGAGAAAAATAGGTGATAGTCAAGTCTAGTTTCTGTTTAGCTTTCTCTTACAGTGTGAGACTCAGGATGTTGTCAGATTAAAGAATACTCTACTTTCTTCTTTAAAATGTGTAAAATGTTACCATCCATGTAGTTGTATGACAGGCTGGAAGTTCTTGAACATCTAAGTGATATTTTTTTTCTTGTTTGCCTTTTGCAGTGAATAATAATAGGCTGTTTGGTTTTTTTCCCAGATAACCTTTTTCATGCTGCTGTCTGCAGTGTGCGTAATGCTGAACTTGGCTGGTTCCATTCTCTCTTGTCAGAACGCTCAGCTGGTAAAGTCTCTGGAAGGATGTCAGTTGGTAAGTAATGAAAAACAAGTCTCTTAGAAAGGGCAATGGATTTTATTTTTCATTTGTTTGGGTTTTATACGTATAGTCCTTCAATTTTCAAAACAGTATGTGTTCAGTAGAGCCATCTCTAGGCCTTACAATCTGAAATATCATGGGAAAAGTTTGAGAGTTAAAGTGCTAATGTGTTTACAGTGTTTTGTTACCTTAAAAAGTAAACTGTAATATTAGAAAGACTTACTTCTTAGTGTCGTGGTACAAATGATACTTAAACAGAATTGGTGGTATACAGGCCACATGAAGGCAATGCAGTGATTGCCATTTGATGTCAGCAGTATCAGGATTTCATCTAACAGCTCCTTATACAGCTAGTGTATTTCACAGATGTAGAGATTTGGTATGTGTATGTTAATATTTTATTTGCCGACCTTAATTCTTTTATTAATTTCCAAAGCAAATTAATGTTACTTTTATTAAATAAAATACAGAATATACAGAATAATAAAAATTATCACAATGTGGCATGCTCTAAATGATTAGAAGGTACAGTATATCTAAAGTCTTCATGATTTTATCTCAGAAGAAAAGTACATATACATTGAACTCTAGCATATTTTCTGACTGAAACTTATGAAGATGTCTACAGAACTAAATTAATGTCTGAAATATCTGATTTAAAGAATAAAACAATAATTCTCCCTCCTCCTCCCCCGCTAAATTCAGGAAACAAATGACATTAAATTTTAAGGTTGACAAATGGACTGGAGAATGATTATGGATATGCATCAGTGCTCTTTTTAGTATAATCTGGCTGTCAGTAGACCAAACTGTTTAAACTATATGAGTTTATGAATCATAGGATTCATTAAGTAGTAAGAGTATGTGCGCATATGCACCCCAAGGCATTGATTTGAATGATAAAGAGAAAAGATGTTTTCACCTCTAATGGTGACTCCACAAAATGCTTGTGTACCTCTTCTATCCAGCCATTGTTTTCCTCTTTTGTTCTAAGGTTTTTGTTCAGTAAAAACCCTTCAGGCTTCCATTTGCAAACAATATAGTTAATAAAACTAAGTTAAAATAATACAAAATGTTTTGGCCAATATTTTGAAAGGCACACGAAACGTACAAAAAGGAAACCATTTGGGTGTGACCTGTCACATGCCTTCACCTTGTTTAGTCAGCTTTGTAAGCCTGTGTTTGGTTTTCCTGTCACCCCTCCTGTTTGAGGGGGTGTCTGCAGCTCCATCAGTTAGGTATTCTGCGAAGTTTTATACAGTGCTTGCGATTTCCAGGTGTGATTGGAGTAAAGGCTTTGTAGAAACAGGTGGATGGAGCCAGATAGCCGATTTTCAGTGGAAAACCAGCAGTGATCCAAAGAGAGGAAGGGGTGGTTTTCCCTATCAAATATTTGATCTGGGAAGTTCTTGATAAAGTTCCTGGCTCTCATTTTGATGGGGGTTTTGGGTTGTCCTGCAGAGCTGGAAAAATCAACTGGTGGAACCTGGAGCTATTATAAGATGCATGTGGAATGCTATGGGAAAATAGCATTTTTGTTGTGGGGTTTGTTGGGTTTTTTTAATGAAAAAAAGAAGTATCATAGGTGGAAGATCTTTGAAGTGAGTCTTACTAATTTGTTTTGAGATCCTTGCTTTGATATTTGGACTACTTAAAAGTTACTTCCAGGGACTGCATTTATATCAGAACTTCCCATGAAGACCAACAAAAATGGTTTCATATCTGCATGGAAGAAAGAATAAATAGTCGCTCAAAATGAATGCTTTCCTAACGATATAATGCAACTGTATAACTGTATTATGTGATCTATCTGCTATAATTTTCAAACACAGTATTTTGACCTGGAGCAACATTGTGATGAATATCTTGGCTTGCGACATCGTGCTCTGCTGGTTGATACATTGTGTTCCATGTTCTCAAGCAATGCCATTTTGCTGCATTTTTCATGTAGGATAGTAACAAAGCCCTAAAGAAAAAAAAGGAAGGCACATTGGAATTTTGGAAACACGAATTTACTTTTTCCTTGTTCAATAGCCACTGATTTGTTGATAAAATCGCTTCCAATTTTTGTACTGTTTGATACATAAATTATTTCAGAACCAGCATGTTCTTAATTATGTACTGGTTTTGACATTTAATTGATTATAGTAATAAATGAAAAAAATGTGTACATACGTATATCTGGCTGAGGGGAGCCATTTATACTTGTGTGTGCAGTCTTTCATCTCTGACTGAGGAATAACCAGTGTCATTACTGGCACTGTTTTGTCAGATGTCCAGTAAACTGTGGGAATAGAATTTAAACAGCAAATCCTGTCCCAGATGGAGAGGAATGTTTGTAGCAAGAACAGTGCCGTTGGTGCCATGGTGGCTTAGTGCATGCATGGCTTTTGCTGCGTGTGTGTCTGCTTTTCTAGTTCCTTTGAGGCAGTCATTAGCAAACAGAGCTACTCAGCAAAGCCCGCTGAAAAATCCCTTAGCTGACTCAGTTGCTTTCTCAGACTACTCATGACTGAGATTCTGTGTGTGCTTGTTGGAGTCTTATGTTTAAACACGCTGACAGGATTTATCATTTAATAATACCACCTAGCTGTATGTGAGATCTGTTCTGGGATGTATTGTGATTATCTATCTGTGTTAGGATTCCTCATAGGCCTTTGCACCAGGCAGAAAGACTCAGACTAAGGGAGCATTTTAATTTCTCCTAATTCAAACTATAATAGAGGTGTAGGACAAAAGGAATAAAATCAAGTTAATGAAAATCAACAAAGTGACATTGAGGGGACAGGAAGTTGAAATAAGCAAAATTCTGCTTAATCAGCACATTCACGGACAAAGAAAGCATTGGCTCCAGCCAGTGCTTAGATGTTCACTCAAGAAAAAGACCTAAGTCAACAGAAAGTCATTTTAGTCTTTTAGATGTTCATCTTCAGTGACCTCTATTATGATTATGAACCCCATGTTTCCTCTTCACTTTTGGTCAGAATCACCACCTCTAATAGGAAAACTACTGCTGCAGAAGTAAGCAGTGACTGAGCTGTGCCGTTGAATTCTCAGATCATTCATGAAAATTAAAAGGAATAAATTTGCTTTGGATAAGGTGATACTTAGAAGAAAAAAGAAAGCTAGTTCAGGAAAAATTGCTTTTTTTTTTTTTTTCCTTTTTTTTTTTTTATCCCTTTCTACAGCTTTAAAAAAAAACAAAACAAAACCCAAATGTGTTTTAGTTCTTTGGGATGTTTTCCACTTGGAAATTTAATGTTGTTTCAAAATATCCTAGATTCAGTGATTTTCATGGTACCACATTTGTTCTGGACTTTAAAATAGCCTTGGGCTCTTTACCTGTATGTTTGCACCCCTCCTTCCCTCCTTTGTCTTGTGGTATCAAAAAAGTGCTTTCAGTGGGCAGGCAGAGGGTTTGCAGATGGAAGCAGGCATGTCCTTGGGTGCTATTCTGAGGGTAAGAGGTTTGGTGGGTGGCCCTGTTGGACCTGCCTGAGGAGGTGCTTTCCCTATTTCTTTTCTTGTGGCAGAATTCAAAGGAAATCTTTGCTTGTTTCTCCAGGTTAATGGAAGGTGTCACTTAAGCAAGAGTCTTGCAAATAGCGTTTTTTCCAAAGCCAGTGTACTTGGCTAGTAAATTAGAAAGCAACAGTTACAGTTCATTTGTATTTCCCCGAGCTTTAAATTCCTCCTGCAGGAATGTACAAATTTTCCTCTGCACTAGTGAAGCACTGAGCCAGCAAAAGAAGATAGAACAAACGTTCAAACTGCTAGTTTCAATTTTGAGACCATGATGAAATACTAAGTAGCTTTGCCACAGTGTATTGTACTAGATGAGGGCAATTTAATTTCATTATGACTGTTATATCATATCATATCATATATCATATCATATCATATCATATCATATCATTTGTTTAAAAAAAAATTACAGTTTCTTCTGCCCAGACCTTCCTTTTTAGATTTTTCTTAATCAAAATCACATTTCAGTCAGGTTGGGGACTTTCATGTGAACAAATTATATTGCCATGTTGAAGTGCTTATACCTGTGAAATTCTAGAGCTGTTCTTGTGGATCACCCACTGTAGTGAACTCAGAATTTGATAATGTATTATGTTGAACATGTTTAATTATTTTATTACTGCTTTTTGCTCAAAAAGGAAAAATGCCAGTTTCTTAACAGCTTGTTCTAAACTTACATTTCACGTTAATTCCTCAGATGTCTAACCTTCAGAGTTGTCGATCTGTGCAGTCCTGCAGCATGTGGGTGTACACCGACTGGGTGTACATTATCAGAGAGCTCCAATTCCTTTGATTGCCTTCTAGGATACAAATTTACTTTATGGCAATGAAGTTCTGGAAGTCAAAATCCAGCGCTTGTAGATATGCAGTTTGAGAAGTAGTTAACATCCAATGGAATTGTACCAGACAAAAATATGCTAGTAAACTTCCAAGCACAATACAGTACAAAAGTCAAATTCAAAATAAACTGGTTTTTATTTGCAGTATTTCCATCAAACTCATTAATGCTGAATGTATGTCTTTAAAAATGATAATGGTATCTACTGTGTTGAGGAGTTTAAATTCAGAAGCATTTCACATGTAGAGTAGTTTGAAGAAAAAGAATAAGATGAGGGTCTTATTTTCCTTTAAACGCTGGGCATTTATTGTAGATTCCATAATATATATTTTTGTGTGAATATGTAAAATGTGCTCGCCATATGTTAGCATTTTGAATGTGTAATTTGTCAATTTAGTATTTGTGCTCTTTATCCTGCAGCTTAGCAACACACAACACTGTGGAACAAAAAAAGACCAGTAGCTTTAATGGCTTGTTATGAAAACTTAATTGGAATTTTTTCCTCCATGATTAGCTGTAGATCCTGCAGCCAAAACCTCAAGATACTGTTTTAAATCAGTGAGAGTAGGATTTGTACAAAGAAGTTACACACTCAGGCTGTCCATTAATGTGTGTATGAGAAGCAACGTTTCTGTCATATGCATTTCTTTCTCAAAAAATTAATCTCTGAAAATTGTGCTTAACATATGTGGGTAGAGAAATTTGTATATTTTAATTTATATTCTATTACTGCAAGATAAAATTTTGTTAGTGATGTTTTATTCCTTTGTCTTTATTTATCTTTACTGGGTATACCTGTCTTATTGTGAGTCACTTATTCATTTAAAAATAAATGCTCTAGTTTTAATCAAATTTACAGCTGCTTATTATTCAGAAAAGTAGTGATAGGATCTGTCTCACTATAGAAAGGTTGCTTATAATTTATTTTTTTAGTTGTAGAGCTGAAATTGGCTTGTGGTTGTAGTAATGTATAAAGGAAGACTTTTTTCCCTGCATTGTTTTTAGTTGGAATAAACAAAGTAAGGAACAGCAAAGTGCATGTTCACATAGAGATGAATGGCATAGCCCAGTTCCAGAACTGAGGTTTCTCTGTATTCCATTTTGGGCTGTAGCTGCGTTCAATTCTGTGCATATTGAAAAACAATTTCTAAAATTCCAGGAAAATACATGTACTTTTTTTTGTTCTTATTTGCTTGTCAGTTTTGTCTCTTGATATTTCCCTACCACTCAACTTTATCCCTTACTGGGTCCTCCCGCTCTTTCTCTTTGCATAAGCTGCTATAATTGACTAAAATTCCTTCCCATAAACATACCAGTGAGGCTTTCTTGCACTTCACTGCCTTGTTTTCAACGTCTGAACTTTTATATTTTGTTTTGAAGCTTTGTCCTGCTGTATTTATTTTCCCTATTAAAAACCCTGAAGGTTGATCTAGAAGAAAAAGTAAAATGTATTACTACTTTCACTAGGTGTTTTACATTTGTAATAAGGAAAGGGTAGAATGCAAAGTTACACTGTTACTTCATGGTTTTATCACTTTTGAAGTAACAGTACTGCTTTTTGGCAAGACAAAGTAAACTTAAAAGACAATTTATACATACGGGCAGGTCAGGCTGATGTGTGAAATCTTAAATATGGTTTGGATGAGGGTGACTGAGCTGCTGTCACAAAAGTGAAAGTTACACAAACTATACTGTGAGTACTGAATACGCTTACTAGCATGAGTAAGAACCACAAATATGTACAGGATGGTGGAGAGTATGTGCAGGGGATGAAGTGAATGATGCTTTGTTCTTGAGCTCTGCCAACCAAGAAGAGATTTAACCACAGCAGAGATAGGAGAAGGAGCACAGTTTTGGAGGCACTGCTTGGTGTAAGTGAGTCTCAGGCTGGCAACACCAGCCCTGCAGCTGGAAGGAGTAGTCTCAGTTCCTCCCTGTAGCTCTATTGTTTGTGCTGCTCTCTGTATTTATGAAGCCAGACAGTGTCATTTGAGTTCTGATCTGGACACAAGGGAAGAAAAGTTATTTTTGACAATGTTTAGGTGAGAGGATAGCTGTGTGAATCCTTGTTCCTGTCTGCCCAAGTGTGAGATAGCAATGGGGCACTGATGAGCACAAGGGCTCCGAACTTCTTCCAGCTGCTGCACTGTTGATAGCATGGATGCGATGATGTGCTCAGCCTTTTGTACCACTCCATTACAGAAGGACAAGTGAGCAAAGATGTCACTTCACAAACATTTGAAGGAAAAGGTACAGAGTGGGACAAACTCTTAAAAGCTACCAGCAAATGTATGCCTAAGATTAAAGTGGAGTTTTGGTTTGCTTCTGGTTGCAAATCTTAGAAGTTTTTGAATGTGCTATGATTTTAAGATGTCCTTATGTTTTGCAGGAACTGTCATGTAAGCAATACTCTTTTAACTCTTTTAAATAATTGAATTGAAGGGAGAGTTACTGTGCTCTGCAAAATAAGGGAACATCTTTCAGAATTAATTGAGAATATCTCATAGATGGGGAATCTTGACCAAGAAAGTATTTCTCATTTCATCCTTATTTCTGTGTCACCTGTTCATTACATGAGATAAAAGTAGACTTGGGATCTGGATTTCATATTAGAAATGTCAAATACATCCCATCGTGAGTCAGTGATAATCTTTCATTAAACAAGGCAGCATGAATCAGAGAATAAATGATCTTGTAGTAGATAGCTTTGTCTGAAGTCCCTTTTCCCCATTATAATAACTTTTTAGCAGCTGAAGACTATTGATTTGCTGTGTGCCTCGTGCTGGTATAGCAGGTGTGCTGTAGCGTTCTGGCCGCTGAATTTGACACAGCTCTAAATTCAAAGTGTACATTTTGAACTTCTTCTGTAGCATTTATCTAACAGTTGACACCATTTGTGATGTTCCCAGAGAGGTTTGGGAGCACGACCTCCCTGGGGCATTCAGTGCTTTGTATTCTCCATTGATCTGATCATAAACTATGGTCGTTGGGTTTTCCTCAGATCTTTCACATTTTAAAAGTGAGTATTGAAAGGTGACAAGAATTGAAAAAAAATGCTGTATGAAATTGTTAAAGCAGCCTCATGAATTAAATTGTATGCTGATTAGAAATAAATAACACAAGTATTATAAAGGTGCTCAAACTATATGGCTTTTTTTCTTTATTTTTTTACAGTGTCTGTGGCTTAGGATATGACCAGTCTTTTTGAGTTGCCATAGACAATTATTTCTAGTGCACCTTTGAGTATATGGGAAATAGTATAATTTACATACCCAGATTTTTTTAAAGCCTTTTTACAAGTTATACTGGTTAGAGGGCCAGATGAGTCTCAGGAATTGAAGCCTACTGAGATAGCATCCTGCCCTTAGCACAGTCATCTCCATGCATTCATTCATCTCCATCTCATCGGGTAAATTTTATTATGTTTCTTTAATGGACTCTTAATTCTTCCTTTGCAACTGCTGTTCTGGTGACCAGCATGTAAGCAGAGAGTACTAGATAAGCCTAATAGGGGCGACACTAAGAAAATACATATACTTAAATATGTAGCTACTATTATTACAACAATTTAAACATTCTTTGAGGTCTGAAGCAGTAAGAAAATACTCTGTTGAAATGTTTCTATATATAAGGCTGTGTGAGGTCATTGTACAAGGACTGCTGCTATCTGTCTTTGCTCAAGAAATTGTCAATATCCTAGGGACAATTTGAATTAAAAATAGTAAATGTATATTTGCATTAGGAATTTTTTTATGGATTTGTGTCTGGAAAATTTAATTATTTTATTTTGTAAAAGCGTAAGTAACATGGTATTCAGATCTCTCACCATGAAGCAGCAGTGTTTCCATCGTTACTTGGAGGAATACGGGACTGATTGAGTATGCCTGAACAGTACATTGAATCTTTTATTCTTTACATGAGGAGCCATGGAAGTTTCTCATGAGTGTCACTCTTACTACTGATTATTGGAGTATAAAAACCTTGGGAACTGGTATTTTTAAACTCATAGTTCAAGGAACTCCCACATGATACTAATTACTTTTCTCAATGCTAACCTGGATTGAATTGCAGTGACTTGGAAAAGTAAGATGTTGTGTCCCCTTGTTAGCCCTTTAAATAACCTGCAAAGATGGGAATGAAGAGAGCATAGAAATACCCAGTTGAGAAAATCTAAAGCAATGACAGTTCATATTAACAGGCTAGGTAAAAATATGTAGAAAGTTAAATTTTGTCTTCAAAAAGTCTTTGTTGGAAGGAAGCAGAAGAATAAACATTGCTATGGTTTTGGGGTTTGGATGGGATTTTTGTTATTTTCTTGGTTTGGCTGAACTGAACATAGAGAAAATAGAGAGCAAACCTTTTCCAAAGTAAAAATATGAGATGACATGTACCTTTTACTTCCTCCACTTTTTCTTCATGCTATGTTCTCTTTTCTCAAGTATACGTCATAGTTTCTTCTGTAATTATTTTTCAGTATGTCTGTAAGGATAAGTTACCTTTGTGATCATGACCGCTTCACATATTTTATGACTTTTTTCTATTATTTTTTGTCTTTCCCTATTGAGTATGATTTGATGTGGTTTTGGTTGAGTTACTCTGGTTTCCTCTGCCCCTGTAAAGCAAATTTTTTTCAAAAAGAAACATAAAAAATAACACTCTTCTTTGGTATAGTATCCGCTGTCTGTATTTTACTTGGTTTTATAGCTTATATTAGCCAATGGAAGGAATTCTGCTTCAGGGGATTCTGCACAGAGATTTTCACTTTGCATTTAGTAGTTGTTACTGTCGTAGTTAAGTGTAAATACAAGTTTTGGGAAGTGTATTTATGTTGATTTATACTTTCTCTGACCTTTCTTTTTTTTTTTTCCCCCTTCACAGATTAAATTCGACAGTGATGGCGTCTGTGTTTGCTGTGAAATGCAGCATCAAACATCAGGCTGCAGTAACTTGGGAGAAACGCTGAAACTGAACCCCCTGCAGGAGTGTAATGTTGTGAGGCTAACCCTAAAGGTGCGTTATGAGAAGAATTAAGTTTATTTCAGTTTTAAGTAGTGAATACTTAGCATGACAGAAGTGTGTGATGAAAGGAGGAGTAGCTGGTATTCTCTGTGTTTGTACACTCTTACATGCAAAAAAAATTATCTTCATCCAACAGAATTTAGTGCTTCTATGCATGAAAATGGTTTTATGTTACACACTGAATATCTGTATTTGTATAGGTAACTGTTTTGTTAGAGGTTATTTAAGAAACAGAAGTTACAATTGGTTATGAATGATGCTGGAAGGTGTAAGAACAGGTACCTTTGATGTTGGTGTTCAGGAAAGCTAGAATCAAAGGTGGTGGTTGGTGTTGTTTAGTAATGTTATGGTAGACTGCGAAGAAACATAAAGCATTAGCAGAATGAACAAGTATTTCATGATGTACTGCTAACAGAAAAGCAGTATTTCAGATGGAAGTTATTTTGGGAGAGAATAGTAAGTGTTCTTTCGGGATAATGCTGGCAACATGCTTACAGACCACTCTGCAATATTATAAAAGTGTAAACTGTTACAACTGCCCAGATAAAAAATTGAGAACAAATATTAAGAATATTGTATGACTGAATTACATTCCAGTGTAATTGCCCACATCATTGCTTCACTTCATCGTCACCAAACTATCAAGACATGGTGGTAGGTTGGTTTGGAAAACAGTAAGGAGTCCATGAGTGAATTGGTCAGAGAAAAAAGAACCCTAGCCTAAGAGAAAGATAGTGATTCATTTTAGGTTTAATTTAATTTAATGATCAACAGAATTAATTCTGCATCTGTGGCTCTCAATTTCAGAGTATTTTAATAAAGTTAATGTAATATAATTGAGTAAAATAGTGAAATTCAGTGTGATAAGGATCTTAGGGATTTAGACTATAGTGTGAGGCCTGAAAATGCTACGTTGTATTGGTATTTGAAGCTAAGTTCAGGAAAGGTGTATAATAAAGGTATATAATAAATACCTAAATCTTCTTCAGCTATGTTCGTAAAAAGAAAAAAAAAAAGAAAACTGGCTACTAAGTAATAAGGATTAGGTAGAAATTAAAACATTTTTTTTATGGCTCCAAAATTAAGTAAGAGATCTGTCTTAGGCTTTAATGAAGATGATAAAGGAGACTATGGGAGCAAAAACCTACTTTGTGTACACTCTTATATGCAAAAAAAAAAAAGTAAATATTTTTTGCCTAATATTTTTTTTTTTGCATAAATTGCTGGGTAGCAGGAATTTAGTCAGTGGAAAAGAAGCCTAACTTGACATTGCTGGTCAAAAATTAATAAACTACTATGTGGAATGCTAAATTCAGGACTGTATTCAGGGGTGCAGTTTCAGTGAAATGTGTTACAAGGCGGTAGTGCAGGAAAACTTCTCAGAAAGACATTCTTCAAAGTATGACAGATGCAAAAACGTGAACCTGTCATACAGAAAAAGCTGACTTCCTGATCCTATAAAAATAAAGATTGAGGAAGCATATGGTTGCTTGCTGTAAATATGTCTGTAGAGTAAACTTTAATGAGAGAGAAAAGAACTGTTTATCGTGAGGACATTCTCAGCATATGAAATGAGTAGAAGTGACATATGCTGGAAATCAGGGTAAGGTTTTTAACCAATACAGCAAGAAGAATAGATGCACAAAATAGCATTTCTTTTAAAACGTAGCTCAGTCATTTCTAAAAGGAATTGATGGCATAGCTGCTTGCACTAGCAGGGGACTGATTTAAACACAAGAGTTCCTATGAGTATACTCTGAGTGCAGCTTTAATTAAGTATGTTCAGAGTTTTTAATTTAAGAAACAGTAGTTAGGAAAATAACACTTTCAGAAAGTTTCTTAATTTTTTTTCAGTTTTAATTCTACATTAGCTTTTGGTTTGGCTTTGAGAGCTCTGGATTCCTGGCTGTGAATTTAAGAACCGCGTTCCTCTAAGCCCATAAGAAAAAGATATTGCAGCTCATTAAGCAAACAACTGACAGTGATGAGGCTCAGTTTCTTTAATTGCAATTAACAGCTACAATGTGATTTTAAGAGAACAGATGTTTTAGTACCAAAACCTCAATTGTGCTCATTGTTTGTGGAGGCAGAGGGGGAGAGAAAGTGTAGAGTACCAGAGTGAAAGTGCAGAGTACCAGAGTTTTGGTACAAAACACCAAACATACACCTTTATGTACAATATTATGTAGGTTTCACGCTCCTTCTTTATATTGAGGGTGGGGTAAAATCTCCTGTTTCCACTACATCATCTGTGCTTTTTTGGTGGTATCAGCTATGGGAGCTGCATTGTGAACAGAACAATTTGCACACATATCGCCTGTCTGATCTTGTTCCCAGTCAGTCAAACAGGACAAGGAAAAATAGCAGTGGCTACCACTCCTGTGTATGCTAAATTGTGCCAGGATCATGGCTTGCATGATGTCGAGTGGGGGCTTTTATAGTTGCTTTGAAAAATTTCTGATCTTTTTTTAAAATTTGCTTTTGTCATCTCTTTCACCAGCTGAGTTCTCTCTTAGATTGAATTCAGCTGGTGTGAAACTAGGCTTGGGGTTAGTCACTTTATCTGCTAAACTTCGTATCCCATACAGACAATATCAGTAAATCATATAAATCAAGATGAATCCTTCAAAGAAACATTTTTGCAAGGCTAATGCATACCTCACTGTTCAGTCTTGCCAATTGACTGTTAGGTCCACTTTCATGAATGTGAATGATAACGGGTTCAGATGAACTCTGGTCTAAGGAGATCTTGTGTTTATAATCAAAGATACATGATGGTTTTACAAGTGTAGGAGAGGATATTGTTATTGTTATACAAGGAAATTTGCCTCAGAATATTCCTTTTAATATGTAATGATTTTCGAGAAAATACTTTTTATGGGATGAAATATAAGAAATCATTTGTCCTCTGTTACTTAAATTTTATACGGACTGACTTTTGTCTTATGAACTTAATTGAAGAGGAAAAGATAACATTATTACAGTATAAAGATAACTATTTTACTTACAGTAAACTTCCTTAAAGAAAAATATGAGCTGAAGCATGAAGCTATGGCAAAATGTTTTATTTTATTGATACAGAGTCTGCCTTACCTTACAGCTAATTGAATCTTACTGAACTTGACATCTTAAAATCTTAAAAGGTCCATATGAAATCTCTTGGGTAAACATGAAAGGCTCATTGTTTAAGCATCTGAAAAACAGCCACTTGAGAGAAATTTTTTGCCAGAACCAATAGGTTTTGTGCAAGTAACAATTTGAAACTTCACCTTATCTTGTGCTTGGAAGCAATTGAGCATTTTTTCACTATCTGAGAAGGACTTCACTTGAGCCCATTTGGCTCTTACCCACTGTCCAAAAAAGAGAGGAGTGATTCTAATGCATAAAGTAGAAATTCATGGCCAAAGATGCTAGGGTTTGTAGACTACTAAGGGAACCATGAAAGAGGGCAGGAGCACAAACCTGTTAGGAGTAGGCTTGAATTAATTAAAGAACTGTAGCTCTACTGGAAAAGTTCTTAGAGGCTCAGAAACTGATGAAGATGTAAAAGCAGTGTATTGCATAAACCACCCAGTTCATGGTATTATCAGGGTTGCATAACTTTATTGACTGTCTCTGTTATCTGATATTGCTGTGCAAGTTAGCTTTCAGGTAAAGCCAGAAAAAATGCAGGAGAATAACTCTTTTTTTATACACACACATATGTATATAAATGAACATGCAGAGACCTAGTTACAAAATCATGTAATCTCTGGATTACGTTGTTGACTATACTTTGGGCAACAGCCCAAGTCTTTTCCAAGATGAGATCAAGATGAACGAGATGGCTTTTTTAACAGCGTTACCTCCAAGTGAGCATAAATTGCTGACATATTAGTCTGTGCTGAATGCAGAGATTTGTAGATGAAATTTTAAGGAACTTTGAGGAACTTTGAAGGAATTTTGAGTTTTTCTTGTAATTAAAATATGAGGACTGAATTTTCCTGACAGCTTTCATCTCTGGAAACTATTTCTTCTTTCTAAATGCAGACTATCCCGAACTTCCTAGAGACATTCATGCAACAAAGGTTATCTTCCTGAGATTTGTTTTGAGAGGATGAAGTTAGGTATTTAGAAGATTGAATTATTTTGTAATATGATAGTGTGTATTATGGAATTATTTTGTAGTGTGATATTTTCATGTAAGAGGAGAATGTTACACTTTAGTAATGATCCAGTAGGGTGTTTTTAATTACTTTAACAGCTTATNTTAGTAATGATCCAGTAGGGTGTTTTTAATTACTTTAACAGCTTATGCAACCCAGAATACCTGCAGTCATGTATGCTAATTTATGAATTTGCTATTTAAATAATTGCTTTCTACTTTACTTAAGGTGCTTCTGTAGAATGGTTTTGTGACTATACAGGCTAGGGGAAAAGCTGATTCCCCCCCTCAGCATAAATATTTGGTTTGGAGCTTCTAAAATTTAAGTACAGTATAAACACTAAATGTCTTTTTCTGGTTACTGATTCCATTAATTAGTTTGTAAGCTAGGCAACAGTATTAGGGATTTATGTAACTAGGGGTTGTTGCAGTCTTCTGTGTGAATCTTTCCTTTCCCCTCCTTTGAATCCAAGTTTATTGTTACTGAGTTTTCTGATGGCCAAGCCTACCCTTATGTTCCATTCAGAAGAAAATGCTTGGACTTGCGAAACAGAGGAGGATGACTCCTAAAGCATTTTTTAGAGTTATGAGAACAGACTTCCTCAGATTTGCTGTATGACCAAATGCAAAATATTTTAATTTTCCTGAATGACTTATCTAAAAGACTTCATAATCTGCTTAAAATTGGATAAAGCTCAGTGTAGAATAAGTAACTTCCTATCAGTTTTTTAAATGCTGAAGTCATTTCATGTTTCTTGACAGGTAACTGAAAATATTTTCTATGTTCAGGATGTACTTACCACCCTAGATATCATCAGAAATAGAGCGATCCAGTGTGGGATTTGTAGTTTGAGTAGTTGAGCAAAAACTCTTCCAAAGTTCTGAGTAGCAGTTGTGTAACAGACGTAGTCTGCTTATAGTTTTCCTTCCTTGTGAATGTTTTTGTTCCTAGCTTAGGCAATATGTGAATACAGTTGTGAACTTCTCTCGTGGCTGAAAAGCTGCCTCTCTGAGTGACTGCAAACTGATTATTACATACTTGTCTAGTTATTTTGTGGAACCTTAGTCTATCAGGACTCTAACAGATCTCCAGTATTAAATTTAATGTATAGACACCTGAATTGGTGAGAAGTAAGCAAAATCACATCTATCTGAGATGACCTTTTAGAGTTTATTTTTCTTCAGTAACAGCTGTGAACTGCTTCCTTAAAAGTATAGTAAATATTTTAGACCCATATAAAATAGTGTAATGTATTATATTTTCATACCTTAAATCTATTTTATGAAGCATTGGCCATTTCTCCATATACAGTCCAATGTGCATTTTAGACCTGTATGGTTTAGAATGGATTCTTTGTAAGTAAAGACAGTCTTACTGGTACTAGAGGAGCTATTTTTTCTGGTGTTTTTCAGACATATCCAGTTAGAACAACTGAAGTTATAATTTGAGTTAAAAGGATTGTTGTCCTTGAATTCACAAATAAAAGAGGTACACGGACACTAATTTCATGGGTGAAGAAGCTTTATTGCTCATTATCTCTTTTCAGGTTATAGTAGTATAAGAAATGAAGCACTGTAATTGAAGTCAATCAAGGAGAAAAGAAATTGTCACAGAATTGTACAAGTGAACCCGGTTTTAGCCCTCGATCAGTGTGGATACGTGTTCAGGGCTACTGATAAGAGTGTTCTTTTTA
>VXAK01025349.1:6539-16804 GCA_013399435.1 Arenaria interpres
CTCTACAGACAATAACCACAGCATCTTTGTATACATTCTTTTCTACATTGTACACTCCTCTGTATCTTGGCCTTGGATTTTAGAAAATAGGAGCACAGGCACCTGTACCTCTTCCATCCAATGGAGAATAAAGCGACCACCTCAGGTCTCTGCCCCAGAGAAAGCTGACATACATCTCCATTCCTTCCCCAGTATTAAACAGGGGAGGAAGAGGGCAAAAAGATTTTGCATACTTGCCAGATGGGCAAGTACTGGAGGAGCTTGTTTAAACTCTTATTTAACTGCTATCTAAAATTAATAAGCAGATACGAAAAAGCACCTTCTCTCTTCCTTCACTAACCACCCCAAATATTAGTTCCCTACCTCACCAGGATGATTCATCACAATCCTTTGACGTGCAAGACTGAATTCCTGGGCACAACTGAGGACTGTGCATGGAATGAGTGGTTCTCACAGTGTCTGTACAGAGCAGGACACCTAGAATAGCAATCTTGAACCCTTTTTTCTTCTCCCTCACTTACTATAGCATAAACAAATGTTAATTCCCAGTTATCTAGCAACGCCCACCAAAAGATCTCTAATGCTAATCCTGTAAGTCTCCAAAATCCTCCTTCGCCCCAGATGAAGTGTTCTGCTGATGTGGACACTAAAGCAGAGTAAAAGGGTACTGAGGTTTTAAAAGAGTCTTAAGTTCCACAGGGAGATAAAGCCCATAGAAATCCCTAAGTCACTCTGGAAATTTTTCACAGAAATCATCCGTCTTCCTTCCCACATAATACATTAGGCATCGTTATCTGTTCTTCATTTCCCAAGAAGTGACATTGGTCTTGTGTACTCAGCAAAGAGTTAGAAGAAGAGTGAAATAAATGACAACTAATAAATCAAAAAAGAGCAGAAAAAGACAATTGAACTACTTTTTATTCCTACCTTTTAAGTTCTCTATTATCCTCACTTTCTTATTATTCTCCTTTTAGACTGTGTTCCCACACAGACTAGGGATGTGTATGCAGTGAATGATAAGTAATGCACTGGCACAGGGAAAGACTGGAGCCACAGATATGACCGTGAATATATGTTGCCTTGTGAAAATTTTTATTCTTAAAGTACATAAGGTCAAAAACAACAAACTGTAATTGATATAAAACTAGACTGACCTTTGTATACATTGATTTAAAAACAGATATTCATGCAATATCTGTCTGAATGAGAAATTCCCAGTCAACAAACAGTTTTGTTTTTCCAACGGATTATTTTATAGTATATTATGGTAACGAATTACAACACTGTCTCTCTATTCTTAACGTTATATAGACTTGGCTATTCTCTCTGTTACTGAAGAAGCTCTGTTAATTTTATAGAGAAATATGAAGCTTCATAATCTTTGATACTTATCTTAACCTCCAGTGAGCCAAGTGTAAAAAGTCATTAATTTCTCAGTATATTAAAATAATGACATTTTCCTTCTATTTTCATGCCACATACCATGACCAATTAGATAAAACAAAGAATTTGACTACAAATAAAAATCTTGATTTTATGAGTGTTAACTGTTGCTGTTTATTAGGAGCTCAGGGAAATCAGCTTGCAGCTGAATATATTAACTTGAATATGAAATGTGAACTACAATTTAACAACAAAACGTAGATGGTCAGACTAAGCCATTTCATTTTTTCAAAAATCTCTACAAAATACATGGATGTAAACTGGGCCCGGGTTTAGACGTTTTTCAATACAGGCAACTTAAAGAAATGGAAGTTCATGACTGACAGCTTTCAAACTTCATAACTATCTGCTTCCATGGCCGCTTTCTGGGACAGAAACACTCATGTATGAGTGTTGACTATGTATACACACATGTGCATATGAGAGTAGGTGTCTTAAAAGAAGGAGCATCACTATTTTGCAGATCAGTGCTGTCTTGATTTTGAGACAGCCTTTGAAATAAGGTGTAGATAAATACCAGGAAAGCCCAATTACTACATCTTTTCCTTGTTAATACACTTACTACCATTTTCATTTCTTAACCTCGTAGCAAACCCTCTGTTGTGACACTGTGTCACTAAAATATTTTTTTATTTTTTGATGACTGAATAATTTAGAATGTAAAAATTCAGTCAGGATTAATAACCAAAGAGTGCTTTGATCATGTGTAGCCAGCCACTTCAAATAAACATTTTGCCCAGAGGTTCTGCTGATTGTGTATACTGGAACTGTATTTAAAACCTGGGGGAAAATATCAAGAAGACGAGCTGCCCTGGGGAGCGATCTCTCCGCTTGCTGAGCACAGCGATGTGCAGCTGGCGAGCACAGACTCCTGCAGAAGATGTCACAGCTGTCAATAAGAATCAGAGACGCAGCTTCAGGAGCACAGAGGAAATAATGCTGCCTCTAAATGACCGAAGACCACATTTTAACATTGCAGCTGCCTAACCGGTAGTCCTCTGCAGGCGTCTGTTTTCAAGTGACAAAATTATTTACTGCTCATATTAATTTTTACTGTGTCCAAAGCTGTGCGAGAACTTTTGGTAAGGCAAAAAGGAGATCTCCTCCACTTCTTCAGACTTTTCAGTTCATATGTATTAATGGGTATAAATGCTGAAGACACATGAGATAGGTTGTTCTTCTATTTGTTTTCCCCATACATGTGAAACTCACCTTAAAAATATGAGCGCCTCATCATCTGAGAGTCATTTTGAGTTTAGTATGTGTAACTGCTAATGTATTAAAATTCAGTTCTGCTTTCTGAATACTACTGTCTTTTTCAAATGTGAGTTAGCAAGGTGTGTGACAAATAAAGTATATAGCTCCAAACCTTCAGCTTTTTTACTAGTCCCCATACTCCGTTATTTTGCAACATATTTATTTTGCAACAAATATACAGTAGTGTGCCAAATTAAGCAGAATAAAATTTTTCTTTATTATATTGGAGCTTCTCACAGGTGTAAGAGATTGGAAGCTGCATTCTCTCAAAATACATCTTTGTTTTATTTCACGTTTCATGTTTTGGCCTCACCATATTGTTTCCCCAAGATCAGTAATACCTGTGTATAAACCCCATTCCTGACCTGTAGTGCAGAACCACAACTGCAGCACAAATCATGACAAATGTTGTGAAGTCGGGGAGGGGAAGTGCATGGTGCATGAGTGCATCTGAAAGACAACCACATGCCCTCCCCACAGTGAAAAGTCAGTGTCCACCAGGAGGTGGCTGAGGTGGAGCTGATCAGTACACCCACTACTATTGCATCCACTGATGGAGCCCCAAAGTCTCCTACATGCACATGGATGAGTGTCCACTACAGACCAGATGCAAAGTTGATGAAGTAAAGATACCCTGAAACATAACTGCGGGCCTCGCTTGACACCGAGTGTGAAGCTGAGGCACTTTTGAGTAGATATTGTCATCACCCATCTCAATATTCCTGGAGTTTTCCCTGACAATCTAGTATCTAGTTAACGTTTTATAGCTGTAAGCCAGATGAAGTTTCAGGTACACAGTTTGTAAATCAGGAACGCTGCTCAATCTGTTTCAGTTTACCAGGGTTTGTCAGAGGGCAGATGAGCTAAGCATGCAAACAGAAATAGGAATTGGATCCACAATATAAAAAAACCTACATAATAAAAACAAACATTAAAAATCGAAAAGCAAGAGTTTGATCGTAGAACATTGTAAGTAATGCTGGACATGTTTAAGAATACAGATCAGAAGATGCTCTTTTGTTTTGCACACACACACACGCACACACTATTGCCTTATTTCTGCTGACTTTAGATACAGAGTTGAATTTTGCTGCCTACTTAAGAACATGATCTAACATGTAACATAAGAAGCATTTCATACAGCTAGACAGATGTACAAGTGTGGAAAAGTACACTTCATAACAAAGACAGCGTGTCTCCTTTTTGCATGCTGATTCCCCCTCTTACACTGAGCTACCAAAATGATAAACTACACTCTGAGTGCTCCCATCTATCTACAGTCAATCCTTTACAAGTATTGGTAGCTGTGATATAATTCATGCTGGATACCAAGTGAAAAGGTTTTCACTTTGACAACAGGGTAAATAATTGTTAGCAGACAGAATGAGAACAAAAGATGACAAAGGATCACTGCAATATCAGACAGAGTAGGAACAATGAGTTATTCATAACGTCCAATGCTGGAATAAAAGGAAGCATCTGATTTCACCGCAAAAGACCAAACATGCTCTTTTATAATGAAATTCCGCTTTCACAGACCCTTTTCTGCTTTATATATCCACAGGCTGCTTACATTAGTCACAATAAAAGACATACTTTGGAAGAAAAATGCCACAAGACATCCTGTTTGTCACAGAGCTCCACAAATAAGTCATCTTCTAAAAAATAATTTCTATTATTTTCCTGTTGTTCAATGCTGGCAAAAGTGCACGTAAATGAAATAGCAAGCACACAGAATCTCTGTAATCTGGTAAGCAAGCAATCTACAGCCATTTTTCTTTGTTTCTTTCTTCCTTCCCCCACTCTTTTTCCTTATTAGTATGCAAAGCAGGTCAAAGGAGGGAATTTCTTGTTCTCTTGTTCGCTAGCTGGAGGGTTATTCCGTTGCCGTTCTATTTATAGATCTGCTTTCAACTGCAGTGGGGAACCCACCATTTGCTGTTCAGCGTTTTATGCTCAGCTAGCCTCTGTGGACACAGCATTTTCATAAATTCTATGAATGGCACCTAGGCTACTTCTAATATACTGTTTGTCCTTAATGTTTCACAAGTAAGATCTTATCCTACTGCCATTTTCTGAGTTAAATGAATGTCCTTTTTAATTTCACAACAGAAATGCAATGGAGGCAACAAGCTGACGTCTGTGGAATGATTTTTATACAGGTATTTGATCGCACTACCTAGAACAGCCTTACAGAAAAAAAAGCACTGAAGTATGGCAGGCACAAGCTAAGGAATGTGATACCAAATTTATTCATGAAAAAAATGACTCACTTGATATGATATCATCACCTGGCATAATATCCCCATACAGAGAAAGATATGTAGATCCATTTGTGTTATAAATGGCAAGCTCAGTTCTTGGATGCAGCTGCTCGTTTGATGCTGCTGCAGAAAATCCCGGGCACAGTGTGTTACTACAGTGAACAAATTCAGTTATTTGCCTCTCTTTCTTCCCTGTCTATGGACTACTCCAGCAACACAGAGGGATCTGAACTGGACACTTAGAAGCCAAGGGTGACTTTCCTCAGGACAACCAAACTCAGGCTGCATAAATAAGGTGCACAAAACCTAGCACAGCAAGGAAAATGCCAGGTATTGAAAAGACTGGGGAGAAAACCTCCGCAGTGCCCCTGTGATAACAGGGATTTGGGACTGCGGGGCAGCTCACCAACCAGTCAGTGGAAAAGGGCCCCAGGTAGAGCTGATTTCAACTTTCCTCAGCTCTTGAGGCGTTGGTTTTCTCTTTGCTGTTTCGGCTCCTCCACAGGCCTTTCTGCACATCAAAGAGGACAGTGAATGATGCCAGCTACAAAGTGCTGGGCAACAGCACTTGCAGGGGTAGCAGACACGAGACTCCACTGCTCCTGCGTGTGGCAAACAAAATGCAAAATCATACCTTCAAAGGGCAGACAGAGGATCCCCACAAAGTATTTTACAGCTTTGAGAGAATTTTTATTGTACCTCTTGAAGTGAATTAAACACATTTGTGCTTAAATGCACAATAATTAGTGAACAATGCATTCGGCAGAGCCCTGCCATCATAAATTAATCTACAAGGAGTCTGCATAGTGGCATAGAATCATAGAATAGAATCATAGAATTGTCCAGGCCGGAAGGCAGCTCCAAAGGTCATCTAGTCTGATCTCCCCACAGTCAGCAGGGACACCCCCAACTACTCGCATCACGAGCTAATTTCTTATACATGCTTGCACAAGCACTAATCCTCAGCCCAAACTTAGGACCATCTCCCAGCCCAGCTCTGCTGCCCAGAGGTTGCCCCTGAGCACCTCCATTCCAGGATGGGACTGTTTCTTATCTCATGACCAAGGGAAACTTCACTCCCTTACAGGGAGTCCTTGTATCTCTGGCATCCCTGCTTTCTGCTGGCTTGACTCCTTACTGCAGCTGGGCCTTCTTGCCCTCCATGCCAGCTCATTTCTTGGTCACTAATCACCACTGCTGAGCACTTACAATTTGATTTTCCCCTTCACATCTTTCGGGACACACATTATCCTGCCTTCTTTCCAGCTGTGGACACTAGAGCTGTAGCCTGCTCTCCCTGAAGACAGCAGCAGCAGCATTCGCAGAATGGGAGCACAAGCTCTGGAAGGCACCGGGCAGCAGACACAGCCCAGAGGAGCCATGCAACTTGCAATCAGGGCTCCCCTTTTGAAAATAAACTTGCCATGGGGAAGCACTAGAGGGAAATCTTTCACACTCACACCACCTCCACCCTTTAGAGAAGGGCCACATTCAGCCCTTGATGCTGATACACAGACCATCGCTGAGGGAAAAGACATCAAGGGAAGATATTTCCCATGTTGAAAATCCATATACCTTGAAGCATGAAAGGTTTCCACTTAAAAGAAAAATTGTAATAAAGAAGCTTTAATTTGCATGCCAGCAAAACATGCAATTTTTTACTGCATGCTGGATAAGCACCCAGGGCATTTTGCTGCTAGCACCAAATTTGCTGGCATAGCTGAAGTGAAAATTACACCATAATTACATAGTCCTTCCATTTGTCTTTCTACGTGTCTAATCTATGGGGGGAAAATCTTGGAACCCTTACAAACTGAGTTATTTGGTTCACTGTAGTGATTAGGGACAATATTCAAAATTACATTTCTGCCCCTGATCACTTGTCTGTAAGAATACAGGTGGACCCCTCGATATGATGTACTTATGCTTGCATCTCTGAATTACCAGACAGAATTGAGTTGTAATTCTGGTCCAATTTACACTGCATTCCTGTTTTACAGTTTCAGCCCAGTGTAGCGTTTTGATCACTGGGCCAAGAATTCAACTGTGTTCCTCTGATTACACTGGGAGGAGAAGTTGCTTCCTCGAAACTCAATCTTTAATGTAAGGTACTATCCACAAACATTAAAAGGTAGAATCAAGCCCTCATTACCAAAACCAAAACAACAACAACAGACTCCAAAGCCAAACCCAAAAAATTGCATTTAGAAATCAGAAATGAATTTTAAAAGTGACAATTCTATAAGGCCTAAAAATTATACATGTTACAATTACTTCTTTTTTGCTTTCTGTAACAGAAGGACACAAAATTGTTTCAGTTGTGGAACTAATATGTCCCGAGGATGGAACAGTAATGAAACCACAAGTGGTGCTATTGTCTAGCACAAAGAATCATTACCATGTACCATTCAATAAACTGGGAAATGAAATCTAATTATTTCTTTTTAATTATTAGTATCCAATGGAAAACTTAGCCTTTGTATTGATACCGTATCATAGCTAACACAGAAAAGGGGTAGATAAATGATAGGCTGGGTGTGTCAGAACAACTCCAAAATGCATCTAAGTATTGACGATGTGAGCAACATAGAGTACAAAAATCAGAAGTTGATGATGTCATCATATCCCAGCATTGTGTTATGTTTAATTCATGATTTTTCACACCCTGAGGCTTTTATGTCCATAGGCATCCACTAAATGGCAGAGCAGCTTTCAATTTCATGCGCTCTATTTGTTCTAATTGAATTTGAAAGAAAAAGCCAAGATGTAAGTGCTAATTTATGGGTTTTAACTGCGACTTCAAGCGGTAAAAAAATATCCCCTTACATGTTCACCAGTGTTATCCTTCTCCTTGTCACTTCATGCTGAAATTTGCATTTAGGTTTGGCAAGCAATCGTTCCACACTGGAAAATGAAAGGATGCACAGTACAATGATTAGAGGGACAGCAAAAGAATTGGGAGAACATGTTCCTTACCCTGATATGTATTTCCATTATGTTTCTGGCTCTTCAGCTTTTCTGGTAACATTGTCATGTTATCTCAGCTTTTAAAACAAGCTCACAGGTTATCCATAGCCCCTATTTAACGTGTCTCCCTCTGCCTACGGTGCAAAACATTCTGCCATGAGCCAAATTATCTGCTGTTTTGCTCAGACAAATCCTGCAGGACGTAACCCAGAGCCCACTGAAAATGCTGTGAGCTTGTACCTGTTCCCAGAAGGGTCAGCTTTAGCCCCAGGTGAGCAGCACCAGATCTACAACTGCTGCTGAGGCTGTGGGTGCTCATTCCTGACCAAGGTGCTCACTTTGTTAGCTACTAACAGCACACAGTAGTCGGAGCCTGAAAGGCTTGAGGTGGGCTCTTCTTTTCTAGGCAAACACTGCTAGCACGGGGTATCAAAGGTGGAAAACGCTCTGCCTTGTCAGAGGGTCTTGGGATGAGGAGTGCAAGAAGGAGCACAAGCAGACAAAATGGAAAGCAAGATGAAACACTGTGTTTCCATGCTGAAAGAGATGGATGAAGAGTGAAAAATTCAAAGAAAATATCATATCTCCTCCCCCAAAAATTTCCACATTTAAAGGCAAATAATTGTAATGCATGGTTAGTTAAAGCATTGTGCTGACCTGGGAATAAAGGCGATTTACAACCTTACAGTGCTCTACGTAATAGGGTGAGGAAGTGGGCAAGTGTCTTCAGTGGATAATGGCTCTGCATTTTCCTAGCCTTTAAATTTCACCACTGCAAATATTCCAGCTCCTAGATCCATTTTAAAATGTAGTTGGATGCAATCTCTCACTACTGTTACTTGATTTAAATGTTTCCTTCTTTGTCCACCCACAGGAAAGTACTAAAAGAGGGGGCAGAGGCGTTCTGTCCACACAGTATTAAAGAAGAAATTGAACACTCTTTTTCTAGAAGCTTAAGATTTTGAGAAATCTATTCAGGCTGAAGGCATTCTATATCACTAGAAGCAGCTAAGAACTAGAAGCACACCTCTTAATTTGTAAAAATAATTATAAATTAATTAACTCAGCATGAGGAAACAAATGCAAACCTGAAATATTGGCTACAGTACTTAAGTCATGGCCAAGCACTGAAAAGGTTTGCCCAGAGATGTAGTGGTACGTCCACCCTTGGAGATTTTCAAAACTCAGCTGGGCCAGGCCTTGCACAATCTGAGATGGCTATGAAGTTAGCTCTCTTCTGTACAGACGGTCAGACTACACAATCGACATCTAATCTAAGTTTTCCCATGATTGCATTTTAATAATATTAGAATTATAATGCTTTTATGCATAGAACCAAGACAGAAAGTCAAAGCAACAGATCATTTTTTCTTTTTTCACACCGTAAAAGTAGAAAGAAGAAATTAGTTTATGGGAAGTATGCAACGTAGTCATCCATTTATGCTGCAAAATGAATGATGATTGATAAGCACTGAAAAACACATCAAGGATCTTGTATTAATTTATACAGATCACTACTTGCACAGACATATAAATATATGGTATTAGTAGCATGTGCACAAATGATACGGAATGAAGGACTAACAGCATATCTTTTGTACTACTTCATGTTACCCTAACATGAAAATTTTAGTAAAACAGAACAACTTTAGAAGTAAATTCATCCCTTCCCTCATTGTTCTTCCTTACTTTACACCTCAGTGCAATTCGACTAACACTCAAGAAACTGATTTCTGTTTTACACTTGAGTAAAAAAGATTGAAAATCAAAATTATTTTGGACAAGGGAAGAAATTATCTTCAAGATTATGACATAATACGAAGGGATGATTGCGAAATTTTTAATGTAGGCATGAACACATGACTATGTAGTTACATGAGGCACAAGTTCAGCACTGCATAACAAAAAATTGAGTGTGTGTCAACAAACATTCTGGGAGGTATAAACAGAGTTAAATCTGCATGACATATGAAGAAGGCCTTTTGCTACACTCAGTGTTGTTAAAGCCTCTTTTGGTAGGCTATACATTAAGAGAGAAACTCCACAAAACAATGAAAGTAATATAAAAATCTAAAAAATATGACCCCTGAGAAAGATGGAATTGAATGGGATTGTTCAGATGGACAGAAATAGTTTGAGAACGTGTTGTTAACTTACAATTACTTGTCCTTTTGTCAGCATAATTATGATAATTAGTTTACAATAGCTAAAGAAATTGCTCAGTGTTTCTACAAGTGAGGAATATTCTTAAACACAAAGAGGCTCACAAGGCAGATGGGGTGGGGTTTTTTTGAAGACAGGTGGTAACAAAAGTAATATGAGATATATTGTCTC
>VXAK01025351.1:9743-35953 GCA_013399435.1 Arenaria interpres
TCTCTTGGGAGGCGGAGGGGGGGGCACAGCCTTCCTCTCTGGGGTGATGCTGAGGAGGGATGGAAGGGTTTCTCCGGTTTGCCGGTCCCAAGGATACGCAGCGGGCGTGCCTCCTGCCGCCAGACAAAGCCGGAGAAAGGATGACGGAGGCAGCTCCGAGCATACAGCAACGGCTCTCTAAACTTTCAGAGCCTTCTCTCCCCGCTCCCTGCCAAAAAAAAAAAACCCACCAAAACACCCTTCCTCCCATTAACAAACCTTTTACTAAGCTCTTCCAAAGTGGAGGCGCTCCCCACCGAAGGTTAGGTGTGGGGGGGGGGGGGGGCGGCGGGCAATTGCTGGGGAGCTTTTTTGGGAGGGAGAGGATGCGGCTGAAGGGGAGGAGGTGTCTGAAGAAGGGCTTGGGGGATGGCGTCGCAGCAGAAGGCTCCGGCCGGGAGAGATTTGCACAATGGTGGGAGGCAGCGGCACAGTCACCAGCCACCGCGGGTCTCGCCTAGGCGGCATCTGGCACTCTCTTGCAGCTCCGTCCAAGGGTCTCCGCTAGTGCCCTTGGTCTCCTCTCTCCCGTGCCACCTTGGAGACACGGACAAGCACCCGCCTCGGCGGGAGGGGAAGGAGGGAGGGTGGTGTTCAGCACGCATCATCGGGTCAAAGATCTGGCCAGCTCAGACACAGGGTAAATAAACATGGCTGAGCCTTGCTGTAATTGGCAGAAGGAGCAGGAAGCGCGCGTTCTCTCATCTGCTGTTTTGGAGGAACGTCCAGGTAGGAACAACCAGTGTTAACTCCAAACACCAAAATGGCTCGGGGCGGGGGGGCACACAAAGGACACGTGGCAAGGTTTTTGACCTTGGCAGAGTGGCTGGATAAAGGCTTGATTTGCTAGGGAAGAGCCACGTAGCTCCTCAAAGAATTTCAGCTGGTCAGGGGAGACGGAGGTAAAACAGATCCTTCGCTTTTTACGCAGGTAGAGCTTTGCCCGTGTGAATTTGGCTGCCTTGTTACGGTTTACGAGACCCGTTTGCTTCTGGAAAGAATAGCTCAGTCTTGCAGCCCGCAGTCTACTTGCTCTCTGCCAATTCCCTCAGGTTACACCGTGGAGGGAGCGTGGGGTGCTCCAGGGCCCTTCAGGGTACACAAAGTGGTCCTGGCCATCCCCCGAGGCGCATCCGGCGCGTAGCCCTCACATTAGACAGATGCCTGCAGAGGCACCGGCTCCGGGGAATTAATTCTGCCTGCTTTAATGCTACTTCGTGCCGTCAGGGGAAGGTAATGGCTCTCACTCTGTCTTTCATGGAGCGAGGCTCCCAATCAGATTCTGAAGCTAGGAAGAGATGCTTGTCCTGGCTTCGTTCCAGCTGCTTAGCTCTTGTCTCCGCCAGCCTGGAAACAGGTTTTAATGGTGTTCCGCTGCCGTCCACGGGCACAGCCAGATGCGGAATGGATTTGGTGAGCCGCTGCAGACGTGAGCAAGAGTTTAAAAACAAGGTTTTTATCAGCTGATCTGGAGACGCTAGCGCAAGCTTGCTGGTGGGGGTGGTGAAGACTGCTGTTGCCTGCTGAAAGGTGCCCGTTTTCCTTGGCCGGCTGGGGTTGTAAGCAGTATGGTCTGCAAAAAGGTGCAAAATTACTTTCTGCTAATGGCACTGGTCAGTGTTGTTTGGGTTGAGGTTTGTTGTTTTGTTGTTTTTTTGTTTTAAAACCCTTGTTGCCTTCAATGCCTGTATTCTTTGATCACTAATCAATGAAAGGAGCAAGACGTTTCTCGTCTTGAAAGGAATGAGTGAGGTGATACAAAGCCAACCAGCCCTTCTCCTCCGTCATCCGCAGATCCCGTGTGCTTATTGGAATTGGATTATGCTTTGGTGACAGGGGAGTTGCTTGCTCTGGTCGATCGGAACAAACTCTAGCAGCTTTTGATTTGCCATTTCCCTCTGTGGGAGAAGGATGGAAAGCTCCCAGGTCCTTTCTGTAATGATATGAACCTGAGTCGCTGTGGCCGAGTCACTGTAAAGCCAGCTTACCACCTCCTCGCCCTAGGTTTCAGAAAGGTTATGCTACAGTGCATTTTCTGTTAGAGATTGCAGGTGGTGGGGACATGAAGCTTCTGGGACAGAGCAGTGTTTCATACTGAAAGAAAAGAGCATGAAGGGAACCCCCTATCTCCTCGTGGGGAAGCCCTTCCATTTGGGCTGCAAATCTAGTTTCTTAGTCCTAGCTAAAAGCCCCTGGGGCTCTTGTAGCCTGCTGGTTAGCCCAGGCTTTCCAAACACAGGCCTTCTGGTATCTAGAAAGACCCGTGGAGCTTCACACTCAGCTAGGGCTGGCATGTGTCATCTGCTGCTGAAAGAAGCCATCCTGGCCTTGATCCCCATCCAGGGGATAGGGAGAGCTGGGCTGTTTCCAACAGCACAGTCAACTTGTACCGAGTTACGTATGACTCTCAAGCTTGGGGAAGCTGGTTGGGCAAAGCCCTTCTGGGCTTTGGAGATCGGCTTTGAAACCATGTGAGGGGGTGTCTGGATGCTAAGGAGAATCCTGGTTTTGGGGCATGGGGAGAGCAGGGGGTGAGATGGCTTCTCGCCTCCAATCCCTGCTCTGCTGCTGGAGGGGGATTGCATAGCCTCTCTTGCTCGGGGACAGAGGGACTCCGTCCCCGTGGGACCCTGCTGAAAGGAGGCACGTGCTGCATTCCTTTCCTCTGGGCCTAGGGTTAGTTTCTAGTGCTGTGGTGCCTGGCCCCTTTGTCCTGAAGTGGTGTTCAGTAAAAGTGAATGTAATAATGAGTTTTATCTAAGGAATTCAGACAAGGATTTTTATTCCACCACCACCTCAGGTAGTTAACCCATGGGACAGGGGTCTGAAGGCTTACGGCATCTCCATTTTGGGAGATACTCAACCGTTGACTAGATGCAGATACCTGATCAGATACCTGCTTTGAGTGAGGGGATGGACCAGAGACCTCTAGGCATCCCTTCTGAACAGTACGACCACCAGACTCTTTTATTAGGGAGGAAGTTGCAACACAGCGATCTCTCTAGGTCTCTCTCGAGGCCCTGGGCAACCTGGTCTAGTTGGGGGTGTCCCTGCTGACTATGGAGAGGTTGGACTAGCTGACCTTTGGAGGTCCCTTCCAGCCTGGACCATTCTATGATTCCATGGTACTTGAAGTCATCTGTGTGGGGGTTTGACTCTCTAGACTGTCTGCAGTGCATGGAAGGCCCAAGCTGGAGGCGGGGAGTGGGAAAGAACTTTGGGCAGAAGATGGGGATCTACATGGCCCCGTTTTTTTTGGCAGTAGAGTGCAGGAACTCATGAGCTGGAGACAAACGGTGGCAGAGGACCTCATGCATGTCAGAGTTGGAATGACATCTTTTGGCTTTGGGTTTGCAGCTCAGAAAGACGCTGCATACAAACTCCCAAGGGTGCTGACCCCTGACTGATCTCCTCTTTGTGTGTTCCGAGTGGCTGTAAGGGAGCATGAAATAGATGTACCAGGCATTTCTGCCAGTGGTAGCAAGCGTCACAGAGCACCGGCCCCGCTCTGTGCCTCTCATGAACCTCAGCAGGCACGTATCCCAGGATGAAGCCATATATACTGCCATTATTCCACCGTTTCTTTTACCATTTGCCCTCTAATTTCTGGCTCTTTCTCGTCTCGCAGTTCTTAACGTTCCCCTGAAACCGGCTGCGCACCCATCTGTCCCTTCATTTGCAAAACATCCTTCCCTTGCCTTTGTTTCTAAAGCTTTAACGTGTGCGCGCAGCTGCTCTTAACTGTGAAGTTCTTGAGCATCGCACAGAGTTGATTATATTTCTTGTTTTACCCATATGGGAGCGGCTCTGGAAATGCTGACTGTGGGACGTGCGACTCGGCAGCACCGGTTTGTCCCTTTTTCTGTGGCTCTGTTGCAGGTGGCCCTGGGGTGGTGACTGAGCACAGCGGCTTTTCTGGCGGCGGTGTGGCAGCGTGCGAGTTTCCTGGCAGTGTCAACACCTCCTGGCTGCGCAGTGGAAGCCCCAGAGGCTCCACACAGCTGACTGCGGTCTCCTACAGTCTCTGTTTGCTTTCTGACTCTATGGTATCAAAATAAAGAGGAAAACCCATGCTCGTGGCACAGCCTTGGCAATGGTTGCAACCTCGGCACTCTGCTTCTTGCTGGGTTTATTTTATCTTTCAGCATCCAAGGTATTAGGTCCAGGTTTTGTTGCAGTATCCCTTAGGAGCTGTATATCGGCTATTTCAGCTTCTAGCTTTGTTGGAGGTCACTCAGTCTTTCCAGGGACCCTTTATTCTGTTGCTTCACGGTAATGAGCTGGCAGAGGTCCAAATGGGGGGGGGAGGAACCCAAGCAAACAAAACAAAACAAAAACCAAACAACAAACCCTCCCTGCTTTTATCAAGTTGTTTTGCTTCCCAAACACATAACCTTGCTGTTTTCCCAGGTAGCAAAACCACGTCTCGCAGCATGAGACTGGAATAATTGCTGTGAAAATAAGACCTTAAGCCCCGTGTTTCCATTTTTAAGTTGCTATCTAGCTCCCAAACGTGGTCACTCATTCTTGCTATGGGTCTTTTCCAGAGGAAGCTTTTTTTTTTTCCAGAACCCAGCTGTTTTGCTGCAGCTACCGTATCCTTAGATCGCCTTCTCCTACAGAAGAGACCTTCTCCTCCTGCTTAAAAATCTGTGCCCGCTTCTATACAGAAATCACTGGCAGGCCATCTGCAGTTTGAAGGGAGCTGCAATTACTGTCTTGACGGTATCGCTTGTGCAAGTCGTGATGGTACCCCGTGTCTCACGTATACTTGGTCTGGGGACATGCGGGAAGACAGTGAAGTGAACTGAATTTGTTGAGGCGTGTGTAGACCTGAGGTCTCTGTCTTATTTTAGCTGCCTCCTGATTTCCCTGGTGCTTCCTCTCTGTAGCCTTCCAGGGTTAGGCATCATATTCTAAGCTTTAAGATTCACTTGGACCCATTTAGTCTGGCATCCTTGCTTCTGTTGTGGCAGCTGCTGTGGGTTTAAGATAGAAGCAGTGAAGCTTCCAGCTCTTTCCTCTTAAAGCTCTGGCATGTGGGAGCGGTTTTCAGAGGCTGAAAAGTGGGCTGCTGAAATTGCTGATGCTCGGTGATTTCCCGGTTATGCACTTGAATGCAGGAGGAAGGTTTCTGCCTGGCAGGACGTGCTAGCTGATGGATTCCCAGCTGAGTGCTGCAACTGCCACAAAGCTCAGGGCACGCATGTTCCTTCCCTGTCTTCCTGCAGCACTCCTCCAAATGGGAGCGAGGGAGGGGAGGTGAGACGCGTGTTGCCGGAAAGCCAGGCTGCTCGAGCAGCTCGCTGGAAATAGGGAGGACATGCCAACTAGAGCAGAAACATGCTGGTGGAGACCTGGGCTGTGGCACCTGCGGAGCTGTGAGGAGTGCAGCAGGATAAACTAGGAGCTGGGCATTCCAGCTCCTCAGGAACTCCTTGGAAAAGCACTCTTTCTTCCTATTCCAGTCTGAACCTCCCCCCCTGCCAAAGACAAATGATGGTGTCTCCCCTCCTCGCTGCGGGAATCTCCAAGTGTGTTTTCTGCCTGGATAAAGGACATTCAGTGCCCTTTACTGAATGTGTGGGAGTAGGAAGAGTGCTTATACAGCAGCCTCAGCCTGCCTGACCTTGGCGTCGGTTGCCATAGAGCGTGTTTCCTCTCTGGAGGGCTGGGCACCGAGGCACCTGCCAGCGCTGAGGAGAGCTAGAAATAAGGCTCTGTAGGGAAGAATTGTCATTTTCTAGGGATAAGAAGTCAGTTCCCGCCAGTGTTTGGTGGTTTTCTTTGCTGTGCAAGAGGTGGCAGCATTTAAGTGACTTCTCTGCAGTCTTCTTTGTTTTCCTGTTGGTACTTGGAAGTGAACAACCCATGTGGTGGTCTCAGGTTTTGTACCCTGTGTCCAGCCTGGACAGTCCCCTGTCCACCCTTGAACCCTGGAAGCATGTTGGTACTTAGCAGAGCTGTACTTCTAGGGTATCATCCTCAGGGAAAAAGACTGGGGTTGTTTAGAGGTGTTTGCACAGCCAGTGAGAAGAGCCTGGCTCTGAGGCCAGAGGATGTTGGGGCAGGGCAGGATGAGCCTGATGTGCTGTGGGTCGGGATGTTTTGCTTATTTTCCCTTCTCGGTCTGAAATCTCTGCAGTTGTGAAAGACAAATTGATCGTGGAGACTGAAATGCTTGAAGCCTTCTGTTGGAAGGGCAGAAGAAAGACAGGGTGTTGCTGTAGTAGAGGCACTGGTGGTTTAACACCCGGCTTGGCGATTTCTCAGCTGAGGAGCAGTTCTGAGCACAGTGGAATTAATGAGGCTGATTTTCTATGGATCTGGGTCTTGTCTGACTCTTATCTAGCAAGGTGTGATCTCTGGTGGCTTTTTATCATGATTTGTAACATGTTTTGTCTTCCCAATGCATTTGTATTGTACTTTTTCAAAGACAGTAGCAAGATCTCTGTATGGGCATAAGTAATCCTTCCGTGAAAACTGAAACGCTGACCCAAAACGCCGAGGGACAGATGAAGAGGCACTTGTGCTGCATAGCCGTGTGAGCCTTCGAGCAGAGCTCTAGCTGCGTTGTCTGCCGGGTATGAGGCTGCTCCTGGGGATCTCCTTGTGTCTCAAGCATTGTCCCTGCTCCAGAGGACTCCCACTTCCCAATTTCCCTGTTTCTGAGTCTGATGGGGTCATTTTGCCCTTCGGTGGTTGCTACCTCGGCTCTTGTGGAGCAGGGAGGTGCCTGTTGAGCCTTCCTGGGAGGCTGTCTGGACCCATTTTGGAGCAGGACAACAGTGCTTTGCCGCGCGTGGCAGTGTTAGTGTCCTTTGGGCTGCCAGCCTCTTCCTCTGGAGCTGGGAATTATTGCCCATCTCTTCCTGAATTGCGCTCACCCACAGGAGTCTGCCTTAGGCAGGGCTTCCCTTGTTGCTTTAGCACTCAAAATCACTCCCCTAGGTGTGTTAGAAAGGTGAGAAAAGGAATAACCAGGGGAATTGTGGACCAGGGTGCTTAGCTGCCAGTTCCTGGAGAATCAGTTTGGAAGACAGGATATGAGTCACAGCCAACTCCCAAAAGACCTATTCTTTTCTTCAAAACGGTAGTCTGTGCCCTCTATCTTGGCCTTATTGAGGGTTTTTTGTGCCATTCTTACCATGTGCTCTTCAGAGACCCAGAAGTGAAGGGTACAGTGAAGGAGGGCTCGGGGTTGGTGCTGATGCTGGCTCATGAAGCAAATTGTGATTCTGGGGTCGGTGAGGGAGGACTCAGCTCTTGCTCAGGGGCATGGACAGGAACCCAGTCTTCAAGAGGCACGGAGTGTTTCTGCCCTGCTGAGGTTCAGGAAGGTCTCCGCTGCGCGTTGGGTTTGCTGCCCTTCCCGGGGGATGGATGTGCATTGGTGGAACAGAAATCAGAGAGGAGCGGAGAGGAGAGCTCAGGCTTATAAAACAACTCGAGGGACTTCTGGAAGAGTGAAACGAAAGGGGAGGAAATGGGTGGGTATGGCGAGACGTACGAACCTATTGAAGCTGGTGAGGGGTCTGGAGCACAAGTCTTATGAGGAGAGGCCGAGGGAGCTGGGGGTGTTCAGCCTGGAGAAGAGGAGGCTGAGGGGAGACCCTTATTGCTCTCTACAACTACCTGAAAGGAGGGTGTAGAGAGGTGGGGGTTGGTCTCTTTTCCCAAGTCATAGGCAACAGGACAAGAAGAAATGGCCTCAAATTGCACCAGGAGAGGTTCAGGTTGGATATTAGTAAAAAATTTTCCACTGAAAGGGTTCTCAAGCCTTGGAATGGGCTGCCCAGGGATGTGGTTGAGGTACCATCCCTGGAGGTGTTCAAAAGACAGGTTGACATGGTGCTGGGGGACATGGTTTAGTGATGGTTTTGGGTTTTTTGGGGTTTGGTTTTGTGGTTTTTTTTTTTTCTCAGAGTTAGGTTGATGGTTGGACTAGATGATCTTGAAGGTCCCTTCCAACCTAGATGATTCTATGATTCTAACTGCCCCAGCACTGTTTGCCATCTTCACTTTCTATGCTGCCTTGAGGAAGAAACGACTCCTCTATTGCTCGGGGTCCACTCCCAGGCAGTGATAGTGATAACTGAGCTGGGGGATCCCCCTGAGATGTGGAGGGGGTGGAGAGGAGCTCTGCTTTGGCTGTTCCTGTCCTTGGGGCAACATTTCTGCTCCCTCAATAAGCCAGGCAAGAAGGCTGCTGCCAAACAAAGACCTCAAACCGTGCAGAGGTGGGTCCTGCAGGAGGAGACAAATCTGTTGGCAGCTCTTCCCCCACCTCCTCCTGCGTAGTTCCCGGAGTGTTTGCCAGCTTCCTGCCAGCAGGGCCCTGGGTGCTGGGGTTCCAGTGCCTCCTGCCAGCTTTGGGTGGCAAGGAGGTTCTGCCCTGTGCAGGGCATCGCAGCCGCCTGCCTTCAGCCCTGCAGGAGCCTGGGGCCCTGGAGTGACCTATAGTGGTGGCTTTGTCACCGAGTAATGTGAAGAGGGTGCTGGGGTGGCCAAGCTCGGGGGAGAGGGTGAGATGAACGAGTCGTGGAGCATCTAGGGTACCATCAACCTGCTACAGAAGGTCTTGCTGGCTTCTTGTGTCTCTCGCCCCCTAGCACGCTGTGTTTCCCTAGCTCCTGGATTTTCTGTGCAGGGATCTGGAGAGCAAGTCTTACAAGGAAAGGCTGAGGGAGCTGGGGGTGTTCAGCCTGGAGAAAAGGAGGCTGAGGGGAGACCTTATTGCTCTTTGCAACTACCTGAAAGGAGGGTGTAGAGAGGCGGGGGGTCGGTCTCTTCTCCCAAGTCACAGGTGGTGGGACAAGAGGAAATGGCCTCAAATTGCACCAGGAGAGGTTCAGGTTGGATATTAGTAAAAATTTTTCCACTGAAAGGGTTATTAAGCCTTGGAATGGGCTGCCCAGGGAAGGGGTTGAGCCACCATCCCTGGAGGCGTTCAAAAGACGGGTTGATATAGTGCTTAGAGACATGGTTTAGTGATGTGGAGGGTTTTTTTGTTGGGTTTTTTTTTTTGGTGTGGTTTTGTGGGTTGTTTTTTTCCCTCAGAGTTAGGTTGATGGTTGGACTAGATGATCTTAAAGGTCCCTTCCAACCTAGAAGGTTCTGTGATTCTGGTTCTGTGATTCTGGTTCTGTGATTCTGGTTCTGTGATTCTGGTTCTGTGATTCTGGTTCTGTGATCTTGCAGCCGCACCAACGCTGTGGGTTGTAGCACTTGGTGTCCTTGAGCAAAGGCAGAAGCTTGGTGCTCTCCTGTTGTCTATCTGGTGGGGGACAGGGCAGGGAAGGAGCGCAGAGCCCCCATGCCGTGCTGTGGGGAGTCCTTGGGCTGGCAGTAGGACGAATGGGAGCTGGAAGAGCTGTTAGTGTTTCAAGCTGACACCCACGCGAGGGTGACACTAGTGTAACTGTAGCAGTTGGTGTGTATAAGCTTTCCCACACAGGCATGATTCAGTTCATGCTGGCGGTGTTATATCCCTTATTGCCACAATGGCTGTTTGTGCTGGGGCTGGGATTGACAGGGGGTACAGTTCTGGCCGGGGAAGTTTTCCTTTGGCCCAGTGAGGCCACTGGTGCCACGTCTCCCCGTCTGAGAGATGGTCTGATGGTCTTCCAGGAGACTTTTTATTTTTTTTTCCATTGGGGAAGCAGAAAACTTTGCCTCGGCCTCCCTCTGCTTCCCCATTCCCTTTCTCCTGCAGTCGGGAGGGGTGTTGAGCTCCGACGGCCTCATTGCATCTGTGGGCAGGAGGTGCGCGCGTCGCAACCCCGGCTGCCAACTACAAATCTCTGCCCTTAACTGGAAGCTAAAGCAGCTTTCCTTGCTGCTGGGGCGGTGGGGGTGTTGGAGGTCAGCCCTGATTCTAGCCTTTTTGTCTCCCGTCCACGTGTTGCCACCTGCGCTGGTTGCCAGCGCTCCGTGCCACAAAAGCGGGGACACGTGGCCTGACAGCTGCCTGCTGCCAAGGGGAGAGGGGAGGACAAAGGGGAAGGGCTTAGAGTGGGCAACCAGTTGAACGCTGTCTCTGGCTGCTTGAGGGAGCCTATGACACTTGCGTGCGGTTGTGGCTCTTTGAAACAGCACTGAGGGTTTTTGTCTCTCTCCCTTCCCGTGTAGGGCTGCAGGAGCAGGACTATGTCCACCATGGTGTACCCAAGGGAGGAGAAACTGGACAAGCTGAGTCAAGAGGAGATCATTTCCAACACCAAGCTGGTGATGCAAGGGCTGGAGGCACTCAAGAATGAGCACAACTCCATCCTGCACAGCTTACTGGAGACCATCAAGTGCCTGAAGAAAGATGAAGAAGCCAATCTAGTGCATGAGAAATCCAACCTGCTTCGCAAGTCAGTGGAGATGATCGAACTGGGGCTTGGAGAAGCTCAGGTGAGAGTGGCAGGTGACCCCTAGGTGTTACCCAGGACTGGCAGGGGATGGGGGGCATGTGGCCATGCCCCATAAGCTGCAGGGGCAGCAAGGGGTGGACTGTAGAAGGCCAGCCTGACCCTCAGGGTGGGCCCTAAGCATGCGTGTGAGGGAGATGCAAAATTGTGGTGGTTACTAACTGGGTACTCTTGACAAGGTGATGATGGCATTGTCCAACCACCTGAATGCCGTGGAATCAGAGAAGCAGAAGCTGCGTGCTCAGGTGCGGAGACTGTGCCAGGAGAACCAGTGGCTGCGTGACGAGCTTGCCAACACCCAGCAGAAGCTGCAGCGCAGTGAGCAAACTGTGGCTCAGCTGGAGGAGGAGAAGAAACACCTTGAGTTCATGAACCAGCTGAAGAAGTACGACGAGGATGTCTCACCTTCGGTACGCCCTAGTCCTACTGAGCAGCTGCATTTTGGGGTGGGAGAGGTTGGTGTGTTAGCATTGCCCTGGATTTTGCCCCTTCCCACACCAGTGCGTATAATTAAAGGGAGCCTGCGTGGGGTAGGGTCTCTGGAAGAACATGGAGTAACATGCCGGGATGTGCCGGGGAAATTTGGCTTTATTAGTTTTGGGGAGGGGGAAGGGTGGCAGAGACAACAGGGGAGGTTGAGGTGTTGGTGGGGCTGCAGCAGGAAGGAAAATTTGGCAGCTGACATAGCAGAGGCTGCTGCTGTCTTCTCTGAGAACCAATAGCGTTGTGATTCCCATCCTCGCAGGAGGAGAAGGAGGGCGACTCTGCCAAGGACTCTCTGGATGATCTGTTCCCGAATGAGGAGGAGGAGCACGGGCCTGGATGTAAGTGTTTGCTCATGCATGGCTGCTGGCTGTCTCTGTTCAAACCTGCTGTGCCAACTGCTTCCCTGTTTATTCCTCTGTGCCTGCAGTGCCCCACCAGCACAGCAGTGCAGTGGCAGCTGCCCAGCAGGGAGGCTATGAGATTCCCGCACGTTTGCGCACCCTCCACAACCTTGTCATCCAGTACGCCTCACAGGGACGCTATGAGGTGGCTGTGCCGCTCTGCAAGCAGGCGCTGGAGGACCTGGAGAAGACGTCGGGCCACGATCACCCTGATGTGGCCACCATGCTCAACATCCTGGCGTTAGTGTACAGGTGAGCATGGTGGGGAGGGCAGGACTGGGCCAGGAGAGTTGGGGGTTTTTTTTGCCTCTCCTGTTTACCGGAACAGCACATCCTGGTGACAGGGAGTTCCCTCAGCTTCCTGAGGTTTGCCTTTTGGAAAGGTTTTGGGACCTTGAGGTATTTGCACTGCCAGACTCGCTGATGTAACTAGGCACTGGCCTAAGGTTGGGAGTAATGGACAAATGAAAGGGCTGTGGGGTCTGGACCTGTGTGGAACGAGAACTGTTGTTCACAGTTCCTCTTGCTATGGGCTGTGATGTCCAAGTCCTGAATAACTGGTTGGCTTTGCGCTGCAGGGACCAGAACAAATACAAAGAGGCAGCACACCTCTTGAATGATGCTCTCTCCATCCGTGAGAAGACTCTGGGCAAGGACCACCCAGCGGTGAGTGTCTCCCTCCTCTTTCAGCCACTTCCCTTGACCTGTGGGTGCTGCTGGGGCTAGAACGGTGCCCTTATGGTGTGTCTGCAGCCAGACTACCAAGGGCAGTAGTGTGCTCTGTGCTCTGCCATGTAGGCAGGGTGGCCTTCTGCCTCCGGACCCTCTTCTCTTCAGAAGCAGCTGTACTGCAGGCATGAAGGAAAAGGGACAGTCAGTGTTCCTGCTGCTTGCACCCCTTGTTAGGTCCCATTGGATTCTGCTTTGTTTCATGGAGAAGCTTGTGTCTCTGCAGGTGGCAGCGACTTTGAACAATCTGGCTGTTCTCTATGGCAAGAGAGGGAAGTACAAAGAAGCAGAGCCACTGTGTAAGCGAGCCCTGGAGATCCGTGAGAAGGTACTGGTCTCCCACACTCTCCTTCCTTCCAACTCTCCCATTACCTTGCTGCACCTGGGAGGTCCAGGATCTATCTAATCTCTTTGGCTGCTGATTCTGCCGCCGCCTTTCCTGCCTCTCCAGCGTTTGCAGACTTAGAGAGGCCAGCCAGGAGGTGGAAACTGGAATTTCTCCTGTTTACCTCCCTAGTCCTTGGCTCCTGTGTGACATAAGCGTGTTCTGGAGGCACTACAGTGTCTACGAACTCCAGGAGTTCACTGCAGTCTTTCAGTGTTGACTTCTTATCCTTCTCTTCTTTTGTTTACCCAGGTCCTAGGCAAAGACCATCCTGACGTGGCCAAGCAGCTGAACAATCTAGCCCTGCTGTGCCAGAACCAGGGCAAATATGACGAGGTGGAGTACTATTACTGCCGGGCCCTGGAGATCTACGAGAGCTGCCTGGGTCCTGATGACCCCAACGTTGCCAAGACCAAGAACAACCTGGTGAGACCCTGGGGAGATGCCATGTGGGGATGGGGAGTGGTGCCATGGGAAAGGTGAACGTTGCCTGGTGCTTGGAAGTTGCAGCTCTTTGCAAGACAGGGGCAGAGTTAATCTGTGTTGCCCAGTAGGACTGGAGCTGTTTTCTCGCTTGCAGGCCTCCTGTTACCTGAAGCAAGGCAAATACAAAGATGCGGAGGTGCTGTATAAGGAGATCCTCACCCGTGCTCACGTGAAGGAGTTTGGCTCTGTGGACGGTTTGTACAGCAGAAGCTGTTGGGGGTGGGGAAGGGTGAGCAGTTTGGCCTCCTGGCTGTCAGCCTGGGCTTGGCTGGTTCTGGTATCCCCCTGGCAGAGGGATGGGATGCCTTGCAGGGCCCCTGCTTTGGGCAGCCCTTGAGACGCTGCCATTCTGGTGTGTTACGCTGTTCCACCTCTTCTCAGAAAGGGTCTTGGAGAGCTCTGGCTGTCAGTCTTTACTGGGTTGGGAATAGTTGTGGCTAAGAGGGGGAGCAGCAAGTGACACAATCATCCCCAGGCATAAGCTGAAGTTTCTCCTGTACACCTGGCACAGGTATTGCCCCGTGGGAGGACTTGTTTCTTCCTTCTTCTGTCCTGCCCTTGCGATGTCAGTTGCCTGCCTTGGGGCTCTAATCCAGGGACCAGGGGGATCTGGAAGCCTCGTCGCTTCCCTCTGAGCTGCTGGCTCTGGGGACAGAGTGCTGGGCTGTGCGGGAGGCAGAGCTCCAGTGGAAATGGCAGAGCAATGGGGTGAGGTGGTGAGCAGAGCTGTCTTGCGTTCTTCCCCACACAGATGAGCACAAGCCGATCTGGATGCATGCGGAGGAGAGAGAGGAGATGAGCAAGGTGGGTCTGAGCTGGTGGGGCTGCCTGTTAGCAGCAAGAGCTCTGGGAGGGGAGGGAGATCCAGGGGTTTTGATCCTGTCTTATCACAGCCAGACCCTCCCTCCTGCAATCTGAAGAGCTGCCGTGGCCATTGATGAAGGCCAGAAAAGGGCTGGAGAGTGGGGGAGAGCATGGCTGCTCCTCGGGGCAGCAAGGAGGGAAGGCTGATCAGAGAGCTTGATGCTTTTCCTGGGGCAGGGGGTTGTTCGGCCTCTCAGCCGTGGCTGCACGCTCTCTCTTTTTGCTTTAGTGAATCCCTCTAGAGCACACAGATGATGGAAGATGGCGGATGGCAGAGGGTTGTGCTGCAGGGCCTTGGCACTCTGTTCCAAAGAACTGTTGGTACCCAGAGCACAACCTGCTTCTGAAGCAGCCCTAAGGCTGCCTGGGGAAAAATGGAGGTCAAGAAGAAACTGCTGCTGTCACCTTGCTTAGGAAATGGAGCCAAACCTCTTGAAAAAGATCTCCGCACAGGGCGGGCCCTATCTGTTCTATGTCCTAGCTGGCCTGTGAAGGAGGGTAGACATGGGTTGTGCTTGCCTTGGTCTAGACTGAGAGACAAAAAAAGCTGTTGCTCCTGTTGCCCAAGCCCTGCTTTGTGCTCAGCTGATAAACCCAGCAGGGTCCTGTCTCTGCTTTTCCCAAGCCTGAGACCTCACCTGCTTTTTGGCAGGTGGGTTGAAGCAGCAGAATGAAGGGCTCTGGTCCAGTCCTCTACTTTTCCTTTGCCCTCAGAGCAGCCCTCATCCCTGCATGGCCTCAGGCTGGCAGGCTTGGCTTAGTGACTGATCAGCCCCATCGTGTGAGCCCTAAGAGCAGGGCACTAGCAGCTGCCACCCCCCAAGCATGCTGTGTCTTCCCGTTGAACCGCTCAGTCCCACCTCGCACTGCTCTGGTTGCTGCTCTGTAAAGGCTTTGCTGCAAAGGAATTGCATTTGCTGTGGCACCCTCCTATGCAGGAGAACCAAAGCCGGAGCAGAGCCCAGGCTCCCCTTGCCACCTCTGGGATTGAGACACTTCTGATGGTATCTTCAGAGAGAGCTGGGACTCTTTACTCCTGAAGGCTGATTTAACCTTGTTAATGCTGACAAGTATCTAACGGGCAGTTTGAGGAAGATGGAGCTGGGCTCTTTTCAGTGGTTCCCAGTGACAGGACGAGGGGCAATGGGCACAAGCTGGAACATGGGAAGTTCCACTCCAATGTGAGGAAGAACTTCTTTGTGGTGAGGGTGGCAGAGCCCTGGAAGAGGCTGCCCAGGGAGGGGGTGGAGTCCCCTTCTCTGGAGATCTTCAAGCCCCACCTGGATGCCATCCTGAGTGATGTGCTCTGGGCAACCCTGCTTTGGCAGGGGAGTTGGGCTGGATGATCTCTAGAAGGTCCCTTCCAACTCCAACAGTTCTGTGATTCCATGAAGTAGATAGTTGTAGCGTGGAGCTACGCTCCAGATAATGCAAGCTTTGCTATGGGGCAAGAGAACAGGCTCAGGGACCTGTGGTTGGAGTGAGATTTGTTTTACAGCCTGGGGCAAGGGCTGAGCCTCTTTCCCTGCTCCTGGAACTCCTGTCCTCAGGGCAGCTGTACCCATACCCTATGGCATGGCGTAGTTGGCATGGGCTTCCCAGCTTGTACTGCTGGCCCAGGGGCTGGGGCTGCTGCGCTCCGCTTTGTGCTGTGTTTCCATGTTTCCGATTAAAAAGCATCAAACCCTTCTCACAGCGCTTCACTTCTTCTTTTTTTTTTTCCCCCCTCACCCCTCTTTCCTGCCGCTCTCAGTAGCAGCAGGGGAAGATCAGATTGTGCCAGCAGCAGGACTTTGGGCACAGCTGGCAGCCCTGGCCTTCGAGGCTCTTTCTGCCCCAGGGGATTTGACATCTTTCCCCGCTGGTCCAGCCACACTTGTAGGGCTCTACACAAGCTTCAGAGCAGTTACGAGTCCTCTCTGAGGCCTGCCCGGGCTGTCTAGGCTCTGGTGCGAGGCACCCTGTGTGCCTGTGGTTCGGGGAGATTCTAGCGTGTGGGGGTAAAGGTTTGAGAAGTGCTGTGGGACTGTGAAGACAGTTTCTTCTGGGCTTGGAGCCCTTGCCAGAGGGAAACCCCTGCTGAGGGGCAGTGCTCCCTGCACCTGGTTGGTGAGAGCGGCCCTGATGGCCTCGGGGATAGCTGGGTGCTTCCTGCCCACCCCATGTGTCGTGGGGGTGCAGAGCCAGGGGCATGGTACACCCCCAAGTGCTTGCCACGTACCAGGGTGCGCAGTGTGTGTGGACACACAGTGGCGATGCCTGCTTGCAGGTGCCGTGGTCCCTAGTGACCAGCGTGGTTGTCCTGGCCCTAGATCTTTCTCCTTGAGCGTCAAGCCCTGTTCCCCTTCCTCTTACTCTGGCCAGCAGCCTCTTTCCTCCTGGCTGTGGCAGGGCCAGCCAGCCAGCTTTGGAGAGCAAGGGCTGGATGTCGGGGAGACAGCTAGCTGGGCTGAGCTGCTGTGGAGCAGCCCTGACCTTGCAGGAAGAAGGTTTGGATGTGGCTGGCTGGTTCCTTTGCTAGCCACAGCTGAGGGGTTTAGAGCCCATGCTGCCTGATGGGTTTTTTTGTTGGTTGGGTGGGATTTTTTTTGTCTCCCCTTTGTATGCCAGGGAGATGGGGTGTCACGTCCTCCAGAGCGTCATGAGGGTGGGCTGTGTTGTCCCTGCTGCCTTTGGTACCATGGAAAGGGTCAAGGAGGTGGGGATATGCCCCTTGCTGGGGTGGGGACATCACTTCTACTTGTGGCCCGAGCCTGTTACAGCAAAGGGGCTTTCAGCTTTCCCTCTGGGGACCTGCTGGGCTTCATCGCTGTGTTTGCAGATTGTGTTTCCAAGGTCTGGGTTGGTGCGGGGGTGCAGCAGGGGTGCCTGACCCTGGCACCCAAGCAGGAGAGCACGGGCCGGAGAACGGCAGTAGGCATGGGGCTAACGGCTCTCATCTCTCCTCACCCTGTAGAGCAAGCACAGAGACAGCGCTCCCTACGCTGAGTATGGCGGCTGGTACAAGGCCTGTAAGGTCAGCAGGTAAGAGGTGCTTCGTGGGCAGCTGTGGGCTCTGGAGGAGGTAGCCCCAAGGCTCTGGCTCACCTCTCATCTTGTTACTACAGCCCAACTGTGAACACCACTCTGAGGAACCTGGGCGCGCTGTACCGACGCCAGGGCAAGCTGGAGGCAGCCGAGACCTTGGAAGAGTGCGCAGTTCGCTCTCGGCGGCAGGTAACTCCAGAGGGGGACTTCCCTGGTGGAGAGGGCATCGTGGGGCTCGGGGTGGCCGATCACGGCCCAGCATTTGGCTTGTGGTGTGGTGAGGAACTCTCCTCTGGGCCTCGCGGCCTCTGATGTCTTTGGTTTAGGTTGCCACGAGGCCAGAGCGCCTTGGTGGTTGGGGTTGTGTTCGTGCAGGTGTACACGTGTGGGGTTGTGCATGGGTAGAACAGATGCGGCATGTGTAGAACGTGGGGAAGAAGGCATGGCTCTCGGAGTAGAGAAATCCTGCAGGTTACCAGGCTTTGCCAGCTATGGAGGAGATCTGCACTCACCGTGGGATGCTTTCTTCCCGCTGATTTATTGTCTAGGGAACGCGCTAGGGGTTTCTCGGAGTACCTCTCGCCCTCAACTCCTCTCAGTCCTCAAATAATAACGTAGGAGCTGTAAGCACCTAGCCCACAGACTGAAGGATGGCAGGAACCTTCACGCATCAAAACACGAAGGGAAAAAAAAAGCTGTCAGCTTTGGGATAGCAAGCTCTTGTCCTCCAGGGTGGTTTATGGCTCAAGCTGAGCTGAGAACCCAAACAGGGGCTGCTAAGCGCAGGATGACGTTGGGCTCCATCCTTCTTCTTGTGCTGGATGTTTTTGGCTGTGACAGGGCAATGGCCAAGACAGGGGACGGGCCGGGACGGAGCAGAGTTGATGGCACAGCAGATCGCGCACACAAAAACGCACAACCTGTGGCTTCCTTCTCCCTTTCTGTTTGCAGGGCATCGACCCAATCAACCAGACGAAGGTGGTGGAGATCCTGAAGGAGGGCGATGGCACAGAGAGGCGACGGAGCCTGGGGGGCGGCGTCAAGTACGAGAGTGCCACAGACGGTAGCGAGGAAGTGAGTATGGGCGTGGAATGGAGCGGGGTAAGTACAAGACACCATCAAGAATGGCCTCAGCCGGCTGCCAGAGGGAAGGGACAGCCTTGCTCAGGGCTGTCCCTGCGTGGCCTGTCGTGGCATCCTTGTCTGCCTCCATTCGTTCCCTGCACACTTCCTTCCCCTCTTTCTTGGCATGAGCCGGCCAGCCCGCACGGGTGTGTGTCTGGGCCTTGGCTTCTGGCGTACCGGCCGGATATCCCCAACTAAGGGCTTCTGCTTCCCGGGGGGCTGCCAGGCCCTGGCGATGCACAGCATGAGCCGGGCCTGGTCTGCCCTTAATCTTAGCCTTGCAACCTTATTAACATCTCTCCCTGCTGTTCCCCTCTCGAGGCCCTGGCTGAGAGCACCGGCCCCATCTCAGACCCACGCAGCCTCCATGAGCGACTTGGCTGTCTGTCCTGTACCGCACCACAGGCGATGCTGAGCCTGGGGGAGGGCTGTGTGTGCGTGTGTATGTGCTTGGTGTGTCTGTGACTGAACGACTGCAGGGCACGGGGATAGTCTGCAGCCAGCGTCTTTGCTGTCTCTCCCTCTCCTGGTCTCGTGTCCTCCGCAGGCTCTGGCCAAGCAGAGGTGGTAAAAGGCAGGTCTTTGTGGGATGCCAGGCCAGGCTGACCAGTGGTGGCAAATGAGGCTGGTGTTAGCTAAGGCACAGGCAGGGTGACCTGACCCTCTCTGGGCTTGCTCTGAAGCCAAGGGGTGCTTTGGTCACTAGTACTGACTTTGGAGCAAGGTAGCGGTCCAGGTCTGGGACTTTTGTCTTCTTCAAGGAGGAGGATGGAGGTGGCAAGTGAGCATGGTGCTGGTGGGTGCTTGGCTCGAGGGCTGCTAGAGCTGTTAACACTTACCATTCCTCCTGCAAACACTAGTTGAGAGTGTAGTGTAGCTGGATACCCAGGGGTTGTTGCAGCCTGGCAGAGGCGACACACTGAGCACATGGAGTTCTTTGCTCCCCCCTCACATCTGCTGTCACTAACCCTTCCCCACCTGGCTCGGCTCCATCCCCACCCGCATGAGCTCCTTTCCCTTCCCCCTTCCTCTTCCCTGTTGCCATGACAGCCCCTCAAACACCCAAGCCTGAAGCCTGATGGCTCTCTTGATTGTGGATTGTACCCAGGAGGTGGCTGGAGGGGACCTGGGGAGCAGAGCTTCGAAGGGACCTGGCAGCTCTGCCAGATGTAGGGTTGTCCTCTGTCCTAGCTCTTGGCATCAGGAGCAAAGAGAGTCCTATCCCTGGCAAGGCACCAACCCTGGGCCCTTTGCAGTCCCTCTTAGTAGAGGGGCTAGACAAGCACAGGGGGAGGATTGCAGGTTTGGATTAGGGTCACCTCGTCCCTGTCCTGGCTGGTGTCTCTCTGCCGTTCCTCCTGGCTGTGGCTGGTGTTGGGTGTTTGCTTTACACTGGTGATGGTCTGGGAGACCTTCCTGTTAGTCTCTGAGCTGATCATCCCAAAGCAAGCAGGCAATGCCCCCCTCTCCCCCAGCCTGACCCAGCCAAGGGGTACAGTACCTGCTTGTGTCACCCAGGGGGCTTGGCAGGGCTTACCCGGCCCAGCCAGCTGTAAATAGAAGGTTTGAGGGCTAACCCAGCACCCTGGGGGACAGGGCTGCTGCCACATGATGCCTTGGTGCCTTTTCCAGCCTGCCGCACGTCTAGGCAGCCTCTTTTCTCCAGCCAGCAGCCCTGCACTGGGCTGCAGCTCCCCCAAAATGAAGGCTGAGGCAGGTCCTGCTGCTCCTGTCTGTCACGGCCAGTTGTTCCCCGTGCTGGTCTAGAGACCTTGGACGTGCTGCCATCCCTTAGCTGTCAGCTGCTGCAGGCAGGGCCCACGGGCACCCACCCCGGGGTGCCAGCGGCCTCTGTGCCCTGCTGCCAGGAGCAGCTCTGGAAGCACCCTAGGGCCTGGACCAGCTCCTGGCTGCCCAGGTAATTGGGCTGGGAAGAGCCAGGGTCTGGGCCGTGAGAGCAGGGATGGCACCAGCTCAGCGGGCACCCCGTGCCCAAGGTCCCAAGAGCAGGGAGCCCTCAGAAGCAGGTTGTTCCTCTTGGAGCTGGCTGTTCCTGCCAGCCTGCTAGAGCGCACAAAGCATCGCAAAGATGTGAGCCCGCTCTTCTGGCCTCACTGGACTCCCACCCCCCCGTCCCCCTGCCCAGAGGTGGCCCGTTGTCTCTGCATGCAGCCTGGGCTCTGCCCCATCTGCTCCCTGGGTGACCTACAACCTCACGGCCTTGTAAATTGTGTCTCTCTCCTCTCTGTGCACTAGGCTTAAATGCCTCCCGAGACTCCCTCTTTCCCCTCCACCGCAATCACCTGGATGTTTGTGTTGTATCTTCCGACTTTTCCTCCACACCATCCCTCCTTCCTCGGCAAGAACTCCAACGCCAGTCCCCCGACCCTCCCGGCGCGCGAGGGCACCGCGACGCCTGCAGAGGAGTCCCTGGCCACGTGGCCCAGCTCCAGTCCCGTGGCCAGCAAGAGCAGGAAGAATCTGCGAGGAGCTGCCTGCTCCCCCAGGCCAGGGTGACGGGCCACCGTCCCCTTGCCTGTCCCCCCCACCCCCAGCCTGCCCTTCCTCATCCCTGGGGACCAGGCCTGCGGGGGATTGTCTTCACTCCAGGCGTGCCGACTCCACCGTCATTAGACATCCTCAACCCTCCTAGCTTGTTCCCTCCATCTCTTCAAAGGAGGCACGAAGATGGAGGGGGGGGTTGTTTTGGGACAGAGAGGCCTGGCCTTGGGCAGGGCTGTCATGTGCCCGGTTGCTTTCTTCCCCCTGTAGGGTTAGCTGATGTTAGTGCCCTGTAGCAAACCTGCGCTGGCCACCGGCGAGCTGGGCTCTCCCTGCAGCACAAGGGCAGTCCTTGTCTTGCCATCCTCCTCCCCTGCTGAGCTCTGCAACCCAAGGGGCAACATGGGGGGGGTCTCTCTGCAGGGGGACAGGAAGGTAGGACGGCCCATAACGACCACACATCCAAGAGGAAGTGAGGGGGTGACAGCCAGGGGACCGTGCATGGGAGGACAAGGACCTGCCAGGACAAAGCAGGCTTGGTTGCAACCTCCTGACCTGATGGTGTAGCAGAGTTCCTCGCTCAATGGTGTTAAGGGGTGAATAAGCTCCCCGTTGCTCCAGGGTCCCCAGGTGTGGGTTGCTGGGAGAGGCAGAGGTGAAGCTGTTCGCTGTTCTTTGGAGACAGGGGGAAGGGTAGGAGGAAAGCAGCACTTTTCTGCAAGGGGCAAGGCCCCAGGCCGTTAGAAGTGGCCAAGATGGGGAATGGGCTGGTTTGGAGCAGAGGGGTTAGGAGAAAAAGGAGGTGCAAAGAAGGATGAGAGGAAGGGAAGGAGCTGGGGCTTGGGGTGCCCTGAGCACGTGGGGGCGGATGGGATAGCTGGAGGGAGGTTTCTGCAGGAGAAGAAGAGCACAGGTGGTTCATGGAGAAGGGCAATTCTTGAAGACAGGACCTGGCGTGCCAGGCACGATCCCTGGGGCTGCGACTCGCTGCCTGGCTGTCCCCAGCCGAGTGGGTGGCAAATCTGAAACTTGTCATTGCTAAGAAGACAGTGCTGACCCTGGGCATGGGTGGCTCAGTGCTTCTGATGGGACTCCTTTTGAGTGCGGGGTCTGGTGTTGTCGGTCCCTACTGGGAAAAGGGGATGTTTCCCAGGGCCAGACCACCACTGCCTTGAGCCTCACACCCTTGGGTGCCTACCCTCAGCCCACCTCCCCCATGGGAAGTGAGCATCCCCGGTTCTCCTACCTGGGAAGAAAGCTGGGGAGGCGGCAAGCCAGCAGGACAGAGCCCAGAGGCCAGCGCAGGACCCCCCCCCNAGTTTCTCTCATGATAGTCACCTGGCAGGTTGTGATACTAAATGTGCTTGTGTCTGTCTGGGCCTGGCTTTCCCCTGGTGGTGCAGAGGTCTTGGGGCACACGCGTGCTGCTCCCCTGGGAGCTTGGGCTTGCTGAAATGGAGGTTTGCCCTCAGGACCGTGGGGTGTGGAGCCCAGGGCTGAGCTCTCCAGGGCTTGTGCCTTCCCTGCCCCCCTCTCTCCCAGTGCTGCTCCATGCTCCTGGAAGAGCGATGGGTCCCCAGTGCAGGGTGCATTCAGGCCTCGGTGCCACCTGCCCCTGTGTTTTGTCACGTCCCGGACCTGGTGCTGTAACAACCGTACCTCTGATTAAAGGTAGACAGACCCGAACCGCTGCCCTGTGCTTCTTTCCACGCTCTTGGAGGCCAGCGTCGGTCAGCCCCTGGGGTGGCGGGTGTGCAAATGCTGCCGGAGCAGGCGTTGGGGGGTGCTTGGTGTCTGTGTGCGTGCGGTGGGGGCGGCGGGGGGGTGCGATGTGCCACCCCCAGGGCACCTCTCCTAGGCTGAGCATCGGAGGTGAGGGATCCCAGCTCCACCGGGCCTCTCCCTAACCTCCAAACCGGGGTCGCTGCTGCTAACCTCGGCTCTGTGGCTACGTGTGGCGGGGCTGCCCTGGCGGGGGTGTCTGAGCTTGGGCCTTCCCCTGCTGGTGTTTCCTTTAGCCAGAGAAATACCCCATTGTGTGTGTGTCCCCCCCCCTGCTGCTGAGCTCCACACGCTGCCAAATCCTGCCCAAACCCTCTGCCTCCACGCAGCAGGCAGGGTGGGAGCACGCGGTGGAGAGCAGCTCAGCGGTGGAGCCGCTTCTTTCTTTACATTCTTTTTTTCCTTTTGAGTGTTCTCATCCTGGTGGGTGCAACGGGGTGTGGGGGCTCTGCGGTAAGCCAGGCCCCATAAATGTTCTGGGTTATAAATAACCCTGCAAGAAAAAGGGAGTGGGGAGAGAAGGGAGGCTATTTTTAACCCAGCATGCAGCAGCGTTTGGTTCTGGCGTTGGTCTGCAGTCAGTCTGCAATCCCTGCAGCTGGGGAAATGCGGTTCCATCCTCCAGCCCTGACCCCACAGCGTACTTTCTGGCCGGATCCTGCTGCCCTTGTACCACGGTGCTGCTCCCCCGTTCCCTTCTCCACCCCTGGCTTGTGTGCCCTGGCAAAAGGAGCGGTGCTTGGCATGGTGGTACCCTGCATGGTGGTGACCCAGTGCAAGTCTGCTGGGGAGGCAAAAAGACACCCTCCCGCACCCCTGTCTTTGCTAGTGCCACGTGGTGACGGCCATCTCCTCCGAAACCTGCCCAGGGTGCCTGGGGCGGGAGCCGAATTGTTTACCTTGCTAATGCTTTTGGTGCCCTCTGGATTCCTGGTGAGCGGGTCCCTTGCAGGCACAGCGCACGGCTCCCGGTTTGGTGACCCTTCATCCTGATGTGATGAGGAAGTGAAGGGGTTCAATGCGCTTGGCTTATCCAAGAAGGGAAGAGGTGAATGCCAGGAGAAAGGTTTGCTGGAAGGAAAAGTTCCATTCAGCTGCTGAAGAGGGGTCTAGGGTTGGATCAGCTTTGGGTAATCGGAACAGGCCAGCGTTGGAAAAGCCTTCTGCAGGACCACAAAGTGTAGGTGTCAGCACAGGGGGGTGCAGAGCTGCATAGACAGTCCTGGAGCAACCACTGCTGCCAGCCTGAGCCACAGGGCGTTTTGGCCACTTGGAGTGGTACAAAGAGGGTCGCACGCGTGCTTGTAAGGAGCAGAGGGCTTTTGCAGTCCCCTTATCTCTGTTTCTTCTGCCCTGATGTGCCAGGGGCCATTGGGATCTGGAGCGGGGAGGACTGGTGTTACCAGGCCGTCAGAGCAAAAGCAACTCCACGTCAGCAGTGGTGCCACAACCTTGTGTGATGAGCGTGCCTGGCCACAGGGGGAAGAGCTTGATGCCACGATGGCAGGAGGTGGTCTCACGCTGGCACCCTTGCATGCGTGTGGAGCTAAATGCAGGAGACAGGCTTAGAGCTTGTGAAGGGCTGAAAGTGCCTTTCTGACTACTAGGGACTTTTGGGAGCAGGCGGGAGGAAACAGGCTGGGGAACAAGATTTAGTGCTGGCTTTGGTCTTTGGAAAAAGCAGGCAGCTGTAAAGAAACCCTTCAAAGTGCCACCCTGGGGCAGCTAGCGGGGCTGGGCACAGCTAAAGTTGGGGGTGCCAAGGAGAGTGGTGCCTGCTTGGCAGGACAGCCTAATGGATGGCTCCATCCCAGATGGAGCTGCCTGAATTGCTCAGCAGGCTCAGAGCTAATCGTCTTGGAGGCGTTAGAGGTGGGACAAGGCCGTGTGTGCATGTGGACCTGTCTTGTCTACCATGAGTGAGCCTGCAGGACCAGGATGTGCCTCAGGACGAGTGCTGGATGGAGAGGAGGAATAGCAATGACGTGGTGAGGAAGGGCGAGGGGAGGAGGAGGATAGTCTCCAGCCAGCAGCAAATGAGGAGAGCGTCCTTGAACTGAACATCCTGGTAGCGTGTCCTGGCCTGACAAAAGTACCCCCAAGCTCAGGGCTACCATCAGGGCTTGGTGCTTCCTTGGCCGCTGGGACCTCCTTAGTAGCTGCTGCCTGAGCTGTCACAGGTGAGGGAGCTATGCCATGTTCGAGCAAGGCTGTGGGGACGGCAGTGCCATTTGCGCCGGTGGCCTGGTTGTAGGTCAGCAGCTTGGCTTGGTGTTGGGCTTGCACCGGGCAAGATGGAGAATCAGTCTGGATGAGCCAAGCCACGGTGGTGGGGGTCCCGGACCCCATGGTTGTCGTGTCCCCTGGAGAACCAGGGTGAGGGGGAGCCGTGTAGTGAGCAGGAAGCCTGCTGTGTGCCAGGGCTAAATCCTCAGCACAAGCGGGCCGAGAGGGTGTTTGGAGCCAAGCCCAGTTCCTGGCCACTCGTCTGCAGCATGCCAGAGCCTGATCGGTGCCACTCAGCCGTCACCCCGGCTTGTGTCTCTGTGTCCAGGACGGCAGTGGCACCCTCCAGCGCAGCAGCTCCCTGGGGAAAATCCGGGAAGTGATACGGAGGAGCAGCGAGATGTTGGTCAAGAAACTGCAGGGCAATGGTCCCCTGGAGCCCAGGAACTCCAGGTAGGGACCAGGGCTATGAGGGCCAGGCTGGGTGCAGGGTGAGCGGGGGACCTTGCCACCCCTGCCCTTGGGGTCTGGGCAGGCACAATAAGATCACACCTGCTCTCCTCTGCTTTCTTGTAGCATGAAACGAGCTGCGTCATTAAATTACCTGCACAAGTCTAGTGATGCTTCGTTTGAGGTAAGCACGGGGCGGATGGTGGGGCTGGTGCAGGAAGGGGTGCTGAGGTGGGGGCTTGTGTGGCTGCAGCTGGCTATGGGGACCGTGACACAGGCGGTGCCCAAGACCCCACTGGTGACATTCATCCGTGCAGATGTACTCATCTGTGTGGGGCTGGGGCTACTTTGTCCTCCCAAGGGGTGGTGGCCAGGGCCAGCGCCCCCACTCCATGTCCTGCAGCAGGGGCAGCTGCAGAGCCCCCTCTTCTGAGATCATAGCTCCAAAAATCACAGAATCACGGAATTGTTGGAGTTGGAAGGGACTTTCTAGAGATCATCCAGCCCAACTCCCCTGCCAAAGCAGGGNCTGGAAAGAGTCCGGCTCCATCCTCCCTCAACCCACCCTTTAGATACTTGTCAGCATTGATAAGGTCTCCCCTCAGCCTTCTCTTCTCCAGGCTAAAGAGCCCCAGCTCTCTCAGCCTTTCCTCATCAGGGAGATGCTCCGATCCCTCCATCATCTCTGTTGCCCTACGCTGGACTCTCTCCAGCAGTTCCCTGTCTCTCTTGAACTGGGGAGCCCAGAACTGGACGCAGGATTCCAGTTATGGCCTCCCCAGAGCAGAGCAGGAGAATGACCTCCCTCCACCTCCTGGCCACACTCTTCCCTATGCAGCCCAGGACCCCATTGGCCCTCTTGGCCACAAGGGCACGTTGCTGGCTCATGGAGAGTTTACTATCCACCGGGATCCCCAGATCCTTCTCCTCAGTAGTGCTGAGGAGTGTGTGCAATGAAGGTGTTGATCCCTTGTAATCCCCTCCCTGCCCGCTGAGCTCAGCAAACCCTCCAGCTGCAGACTGGGGAGCGAGGGAAGAAAGGGGTGGCTAATGTGGCTGATAATGGCCCTGGGGCTTGCGAGGCAGGAGGTGGGCTGGCAGCTTTGGGGGCCACACGGCTGTGGGGTCGCAGGTACCGCTCCTCACGGGTGATGTTGCTTTTCCAGGGCACCCAAGGCCTCCGTGCGGAGAGCAGAGGCCTCAGCGCCAGCAGCATGGACCTCTCTTCCCACAGCTCCCTGCTCTCCTCCAACTGACCCTCCTGCAGGTGCCCACCACCACCACCACCATCTG